>JAPPVO010000031.1:150312812-150532401 GCA_030407325.1 Camellia japonica
ATACTTGTTTGCTGCGCGCATAACATAGTAATTCTAGGCTAATAATTGGAATAAGAGCATGTAATGTTTTCAAAAAAGGATATCACGGTTAGTAGAGGCCGGTCTTCGGACCGGGCGAAAGGGGGTGCTCATAGCTGACCTTCCCCGATCGTACCCAAGCTCCCGAGCCAAGTCACTTTGTGATGACGGACATGTGGCCTTCGGCGCCGAGTCGGGGTTTCCTAAATTCCCCATTTTAAAAATATTTAGGTGGCGACTCTGTAATCTGGCAAAGCAGTCCATGTTTGGCACTACTTTTTCAAAAATCTGTTTTTCTCAAAACGATTTGCCAGAGGTGGACTCTTTGGTTCAGACTACGAACCGCAACACACAAAAGGGAGTCCGAACTGTAGAGTGAAGCCCACGGGCGCGTCTACAGTATAGCCACCTGCTTGTGTTTGCGGTGAGTTCCTAGGAGACCAACTGAGACGGTGGAAACTAGAGTTCGAATGGCTCATGCCTAGAATGCAAAGGTTCGGGATTTCCGAGACTAAAGTCTAGTTTAAATACCCAGGGGTATATCCTCGGCTTGAAATCTGTATGGCAGCCCCATAGATTGAGATAGCATCTGTATGCGCCTCAATTCTGGATACTGATCCAACCTAGTCTGTCACCTGTTGGAGAATAGGGAAAGCTGCGACCATAGTCAGGGAGAAAAGTAGCACCTGTGGTTCGACCAAGAAGAAGCGAGAGATCCCCAGCACCATGAGGCATGTTATTGTATGTACGGTTCATTTGAGGCTGGTGCGACCAGACGAACTGTGCAGGTATTGTATCTTCTCCGTGTGAGACGTGGCGAGAATTGAATAATTCTCCGCATTCTTAACTGCATGAAATGTAGTTGTTGCTTTGCATTCTGCTTAAAACTGTTGCATCTATTGTAAATATGTGCTTCATTACAGCTTGCTGCATTTGCATGATCAGTGAGTCACCTTCGGCGTCTTGCATTGCCGGTTGCATTTTGCCCCCTCTGCCTGCGGGCACATCTCTGTTTATCTCGCCTGTTTGTCTAAGTCTTCGGCCTTGTCAAAAATGGGTCGTCTTTGGGCTTTGACATTCACTCCCGTCACTTATGACTTTCAAGTTCTGTCAAAGAGGGGCAACTGTAGACACTCCATTTTTGACCGACCTTAAGACTCAGACGTCACCGATTGAGCGCTTGGTGATATTGCATATCGTGCTCGTCCAGAGGTTTCAGAGTCTCGGCTGCAAGCCTTGTCCCCGGACTTCCGGACTCTTTCGTGCTTTGCCTCGGTTTGCGAACCAGGCCCTGTTTTCTCTGTTTTCTCTTCCCGAAGGGAGGGAGAGGTCTTGTAGATCATCTCTCAGTGGCCGTAGGCTACGTTTCGTGGTCGTAGGCCATTTTTCCCGTTTGGAGCCCGGTTTCCGATTTTTCGGAGCCGACGGTCGTGTGCCTCGGTTCGGGACCGCTTAACCACCTCCGTTTGCTCCGGTTTTTGGCACATACCTTATTTCCTACCTTTTGAGGGACACTGTGGTCCGAGAGACCAACTTCGTGGTCGAACACACTCCCGGTGCCCAGCATCAGTTTTCGGGGCCCCGGACTGTGCGTTTTGGCCCCCGAGCCTTACTTGCAAGCATTGTTGGGCTCCGACCCAAACTAGAAATAGTCATATTTTGAGTCCCTTTTCATGTTTGATTAAGGGTTTTTCTTTGTTTGAGACCTCCTTCTGTCACTTGCCTCTTTACCTCTTTTTAGGCCTTTTTTTGCACAGTATTTTAGGCATACTTGCAGGCTGTGTTGGACTTGGTCGTAAACTAGAAAGTGTCTTATTTTGAGCCTCTCTTCAACTTTGTTGAAGGGCTCTCGGCCGTTCGGAACCAGCAGCTACCACTTGCCTTTAGATCCCTCTTTAGGCCAATTTTTGGAGGGAAACTTGAAATATTTCCCCCCTTTTTTTCCCCCCTCTTTTCCAGCCTCTTTTGCCTATATATACAACATCCCAGGTCTGTGTTTAAGGGTTAGAAAATTTTGTTTTGAACCTCTTGCTTTGAATCTCTCTCTCTCTAGATTCCAAGCCTCAAAACCTTTTTGTTCTTGGACCATTTTTACACTACAACCCATAGCACCCTCCTTCCTTCCTCCATTCTGACATTTTGCAGCTGATTTGCAGAGGCTAGGGGCTCTTCTTGTTGGTCCAAAATGCTGTCAAAGTTTGGTCTTCAAGGGTAAGCAATATTTTCCCTCTTTTGTGCTTTTTTTTGTTCCATTTCTTAGGCCCATTTTCTTGCTGTTTTGAGCTCCGACCAAAACTAAAAGTAGTATTTTTTTGAGCTCTTCTTCACCTTTCATTAAGGGCTCAACCCTGTTTGGGACCCCTATCTTGCACTTTCTTCAATATCTCTTTGTATGCCATATTTTTGCATGATGTTTTTAGCCTATGTGTGATCTGTTTTGGAGCATGTCATAAACTGTAGATAGGCCTATTTTGAGCCCTTCTTCAACATTGAAGAAGGGCTCATCCTTGTTTGGGACCTCCATGTATCACTTGCCATTGTACCCCTCTTTGGTCCCTATTTTTACATATTTTTTTAGCTTATCTTGCTTCTGTTTTTCAGCCATGATCAGAACGGAAAGTGACCATATTTTGACCCCCTTGTCATGTTTCATTAAGGGTCTTTGGCTGTTTGGTGAATATTTTGTACACTTCATGTTATAGCCCTCTTGTGGCCTTAATCTTGCATTGCATTTTGAGCATGTTTGTATATTGATTTGGGGGCTGTCATAAACTGTGAGTAGTCATATTTTTGGCTCATCTTCAATGTTGTAGAAGGCCCTTTCTCTGTTTGGGGCCAGCATTTGTGGGTTGTCTCATATACCTCTCTTGGCCCCCTTTTTTGCATGCTAATTTAGCCCTACGTGTGCTCACTATTTGGCCATGATTTAAACTGTAAAAGTGCTTGTTTTGGGGCTGCCTTGAATCTGTATTCACACTTCATGTTCCAATTATGCATGCTTTGTATAGCTGTAAGCCATTTCATGTACATAGTTTTGCATTTCGGTCTCGTTCCATGCATCGGGTATCTTTTCGCCATGATTCGGGGCTGTTTTGCATCTTATTTTGCCTCTGATTTTTGCATGTTTACATATCATATCCCATGTCTTGCCATGTCTCATTAGAGTGGCATTCCGTGCCGTAGGTTCGGTTCTCGGTTTGCGTGCACGCGTGCACGCATTTCGAGGTCTCATTTTCATCTGATGGCCTCTTATGTGAGTGTGGCTGAGGTCCACTCATGTTGGTGTAAGCCCATATTGCATTGTGTATGCCATTTCATTCCATAGCATTGTGTATGCTAGGTTACATATTAGTGCATTGTGTGTGCCATATCACTTCGTGCATCGTGTATGCCATTTCATAGCATTTTGCATGTTAGGTTGTATCTTAGTTGCATTTCATGCATATCATGCATATTGCATTGTGTTCGGGATAGGCATTAGCCTGGGCACGGGAAACGAGGTACGTTCCGTACTCCGAGTGACGGAGCGTGTCTCAATTCCCCAGTCACCGACACTCCGGATCATCCATGATGGAGTTAAGTTTTGTTGTGTTCATATGCATTCATTCTATATTGAGTTGTGCAATTCGGCTCCTCGGCCATCATGCATCGAGATGCGTGATTGGTGGTACGAGGATCGAGACATGCATACATTTGTGAAAATACATTGCTATGCCCTTTCCTGCTCTCTGTTGCAGCATATCAAGAATCAGCGGTCTTCCGAGGCTTGGCACACTTTTCAAGAATCATTGCAAAACAGAGGCTAATTGGGGCATTCCAGTGGATTTCCGCGCAAAGCAGCCCAAACATGCATTATTCCATCATCCGGAGCAGAATCAAGGCAGTCCCTGGCTTGCATGCCAGTTTTATTATTTTCTTAGTTAATTTGTAAATTAATTAGGAATTTGTACATTATTTGGACTGTATTATTTGGACTGTACTATTCTTTCATTCGGACTGTATATTTATTTGGACCCTCTGCGCGAGGGCAAAATTGTAATAAGTGTGGGTGAGTGTGATGTATGTCTTCCAACCCCACGTCTTTCTTCCCTTTTATTTACCTACTTATGATGGTTAGATTAGGGCATGTTTCAATTAGCATACAGTATGATAGCATGTTTGCATTCATTCATCTGTTTTGCATGCACCGGGCTCGGCGCATCATACAAACTGCATTTATATTTCAATTCCAAATTGAATACGTGTTAGTTGTAGCATTCCATATACCATGTTTAGAATAGCCGAGCCTGCTATAGTTTGCATTTTTGCATGTGTTGCATTAGGCAATTCTGTGTATCTAGGATCATGCATGGATTTCTAATGAGCTTCTGTTTTGGCTTGGAGTACTCGGTGAGTTTTATGCTTTAGCATCCTTGCATGCGTGTGAGTGACTGCCATGAATAGCATGCTTACCATGAGGCTAACTGCTTATGTGATATAACTGCCTTGAATGCCTGTGGATGGAGGTTGGGTTATTTGGATTGGAACAATTCATCAAATGTTTGTTTTAAGCCCACTAGACAGTGGCAAAATCATGTTTTCTAAGCCCACCCGAGGGTGGCAAATTCATGTCTTAGCCTACCTGCGGGTAGCACCATCAAACCATTTTTCAAACAAACAAACATGAAGTGTTTTGTTCCAATTCAGGTGATCCAGTCTATACTTGTATGCTGTGCGCATCACATAGTAACCTAGGCTAATAACCGGGATAAGAACGCACGATGTTTTCAAAATAAGATATCATGGTTAGTAGAGGCCGGTCTTTGATCGGGCGAGCGGGGGTGCTCACGAAGTGACCTTCCCCAATCGTACCCAAGTTCCCGAGCCGAGGCAACTTTGGTGATGACGGACACGTGGCCTTTGGCACCGAGTCAGGGTTTCCTAAATTTCCCATTAAAAAACATTTAGGTGGCGACTCTGTATCTGGCAAAGCAGTCCATGTTTGGCACTTCTTGTCAAAAAATCTGTTTTCAAAATCGATTTGCCGGATTTGGACTCTTTGGTTCAAGATTAAGAACCGTGACATTTGAGTCCTTGAACTGTAGTGACCCCAATATGAACGGAACGGGACTTAACCCTCTCGGGGCGTTCGGGGACGTCTACACAGGGCGATTGAATTTGAGATTTATGTGGTAGGTGCATGAAGTAAGATTATTGTGCGATAGATGCATAGAATGAAAGAAGGAATTGTATGTTCGAACCAAATACCATATACATATACCATGTATAGACAAAATACATACAAATACGACAATATACACAGACATGCATATACGGTATACATATGTTCATATACAGACAAAAATACACACAGATATATATATATATGGTATACATATATACATATACAGACAACATACAAACAGATATATACACAGACATATACAGTATATATACAGGTATATACGACACAGACATATACGGACCTATACACAAACATATACGGATATATCTTTTCTGGGCTTGCTGTTTTCTCTCTTTTCTTTTTTTTTTTTCTTTTTTTTTGTTTTGTTTTTGGAGTCTCTGTAATCAGGGATATCATCCCCTGACTGTAACAAAATCAGTTTCTGTTTTGCTCATCAATGGCGTGACTGGCATATCACTTTGAGTTTGAAAATAATTTTGATTGAATTTGAGAATGATTGAATTTTTGAACTCTGAATTGAACATTGATTCTATACTGACCCGAATTAAAGAATGACTTAACGAAAGAAGAACGAAGCAAAACGATCCAAACACACTTATATACACTGACTGGTATGAAAGGAACTTAAAAAAACAAGACTCTGGAACACAACCATTGAGCCTAAGTGATTCTGCAGTTTATCCTGATGGGTTGAAATTGAAACTGATGGGCCGAGCAAAACGTTGGCCGATGAACTCATGATCTAGCCAAAGAGTTGACCAACGAACTTCATGACTCAAGTGGTGGAGAAGATAGAATCTCCGACTCGACTATGCCCCTAGTTCATTGCCTTGACCCTTTTTTTGTCTCTTGATTGATTTTTTTTGTAAAAAATGTTTTGATTAACATGAGAGTTAGATTAGCATACTTATTCCATTTTCTGTTTCAAATCATGTAAGCTAAACTGTGAGCACTAAAAATTTTCCCTTTTCAAATCCAAAGGATGGTCCAAGTTTTGCAAAAATGGAACAATTTTCGAGAAAAATTAGTCAGCTTCATTCAAATTAATCAAAACCTATTTTTGCAAATGGCCACTACTCAACTAACATGAAATCAATCATTAAGGTGCATAGCCCCAAGCCAGATAACCCCGAATTGGTTTTGTAGCAACGATGATAACCGAACCGAGCCGATCCGAATCGAATGAAACCAAGCAGAACTGGACCGAACCGAACCGCCAAACTGAACCGAACTGAACCAAGTTGAATTGAACCAACTGAATTGAGCAGAACGAAGATACACCAATCAAACATGGATAGGACAACCAAGTCGACTAAAGACACACCAAGCAAACATGGACGAGATGAATGAGTTGAAAAATTATTAGGGCCGAACTTCGAGATGAAGCTACCTACGTATCCCAAAGATAGGAATCAGGCCATCGTAGTTCGGGCTAAGGTTCACTCGGGTATTGACACTCTCATTTTGTGCTCTAACTTTTGCCAAAGCCGCCCTTTCGGGTTTTCAACCTTGCGAGCTTTTCATTTTCATTTTTTTCATTTTCATCATTCTTTTTTTTTTTTTTCATCATTTTTTTTATTTTTTGTTTTTCTGCTCTAACTTTTGCCTGGGTCGTCCTGTCGAGTTTTCCGCCCAGCGAGCCTCTCAAGGGTTTCAGTTTAGCTTGTCCATGTTGATTGGGTGTGAGATCTCTAGGCCATCAAAATCTATAATAATGACTGGTACACTTGACCAGGAGATATGATGATGTAAGGACTAGGCTACTTGGGTCTGAATTTGCCCCTAGTGTTGCCCCTAGTGTAGTGGATAGGAACTAACTGTCCTTCAATAATAAAATTCATTCTCTCAAATTCTGGGTTTGGCCTTTCTGGGCGGTCTTCATTAGGAAACGATTCAGTTTTAACTCTTTGATCACATCCAACCTTTTGCCCCCTAGTTCAAGGGCTGCTTCAAATCTAAATCGCATCCGACCTTCTTGCCCCTAGTTCAAGGGTTGCTTCCAATCTGAATCACTGGCCCTACATAGTTTTGGCTAAGGTTCACTCGGGTATTGACACTTTACTTTTATGCTCTAACTTTTGCCAAAGCCGCCCTTTCGGGTTTTCAACCTTGCGAGCTTTTCATTTTTCTTTTTCTTTTTTTTTATTTTTATTTTTATTTATTTATTTATTTTTTTGTGCTCTAACTTTTGCCTGGGTCACCCTTTCGGGTTTTCAACCCAGCGAGCCTCTCAAGGGTGTTACCTTATTGCCCCTAGTTCAAGGGCTGCCTCCATTTCAGCTATGCAAGCCTCACACTTTTGCCCCTAGTTCAAGGGCTGTTTCCAATCTGGATCACATCATTGCCCCTAGTTCAAGGGTTATTTCCAATCTAAATCATATTCGACCTTATTGCCCCTAGTTGAAGGGCTGCCTCCATTTGAATCACATCATGGCCCCTAGTTCAAGGGCTATTTTCAATTCGGCTACGCCAGCCTTACACTTTGATTGATCATGAAATACTTCAAATCAAGGTTTGAAAGCTAAGGAGCTAAGAAGGTCGGACCTCGAGTCAAGAGGGATCCTATGTTGTATAATCAATTCTAGGCATGTCTTCGTAGGACCACGCAAAAACAGTTTTTTGAAATCTTTTCACAAAGTGACTAATCACTCGTACTCTTACGAAGATAAGATAGAACCAATTTAGACCAAACCAGGATCCTTCTCAGTACCCACATTAACAAAAATGATTTTATTCATCAAAGGCTTAGCACACCTCTCTTCCTCTCAGTTGATCAAAATTTGCAAATCCCGAGGAAATTCTTCCTCTTCGTTTTTATCAGAGTTTTGGAAAAAGTTTTGAAAAACTTTGGTCAATGCGATGAATTAAGGCACAAAGAAGTAGGCAGACTCGATGGCATTTTTTTTTTTTTATTAAAAAGAGACTATGACTGAGCAATGACAACAGACTTTTGACAACATACTCAAAAGAAAATGACAAAGAGGACCTAGACAGGACAGAAATGTCTAGGTTAGCACTATCAAAATCAACAGACTTTGACTCATTAGGCTGACTCAAGCCTGACTCCAACTCTACAAACTTGGTGGAGTCAAACTTAAACTCAATACTCAATTCAGAACTCAGAATAAAACCATTCTCAAATTGCCAGTCAATGTGTGGGCCATCTACAATATTCAAAATAAAGCCGTGCAATCAACAGGTGGTCACTCCCCAATCACAGAGATGGTCGGATACCCTACAAGTTCTATTTATTTACAATGGTCGACTTTGTGGGATATCAGAGATTTATTATTATTATTATTATTATTATTATTATTATTATTATTATTATTATTATTATTATTATTATTATTATTATTATTATTATTTTAAATTTATGTTTTTACAAAAAAAAAATTTGATTTTATGTTTTTGTTATTTTTTTGTTTTTGAAGTAATGGTGCTAAACTGAACAACCTGAACCACTCATTCGAATTTGAGAACCCCTGTATAGATCCAATACATTGCACATAAAGCAAGAAAGAGAACAAACACCCCTAAAGAGGGTAGGGTTGTCCTGTCCTATCTTGAAATCATCTAGGGTTTCACTATTCAAACAAGTGGTATCATACATCCTAGAAATGGGAGAGCGTCATGTCCTAATTTGAAAGGTACTATAGCTCACTATATGTACAAGGTTAGCTCTACTCTAGGGATTGAAGTCAAGGTGACATTACCAAAGAGTCCTTTGGGTC
This sequence comes from Camellia japonica, assembly GCA_030407325.1. Taxonomy (NCBI): domain Eukaryota; kingdom Viridiplantae; phylum Streptophyta; class Magnoliopsida; order Ericales; family Theaceae; genus Camellia; species Camellia japonica. The sequence continues at coordinate 150,321,750 of JAPPVO010000031.1, forward strand.
ATAACCAATAAAGATCCCAGGAAATCAGAAAAGTCAAATAGCCTCTCTTCGGAGTTTGAGAACCTTAGATAGCAGAGCTAGATAGCAAAGCTACCCTTTTGACAAATCTCAAAAGGTTACAACACATGGCCTCTAAAGTAACGTAGAGATAGATGTAGTGTCACAAAAAGTATGCCTGTGCTCCCACCAGTATCTAGGCAACACAGAAACTTTAAGTGCACCAATGCATGCAATGCAATAAACATATAATTGAAAATAAAAGTCATATCATGGAGTTCGAGTCAAGGTTTCATAAATCCCCAGCAGAGTCGCTAGAAACTGTAACATGCCCGGGGGGTACCCGCGCGCGTTAAACAGTTCGGACTCCCGAGATCTCTTTGATCTCAAGTTTTACGAGTGCAATGTGAAACGTAGACGAGAGTCCAGATTTGAAAACTTTTATTGAAAATCCATTTTATTGCAATTTTGTCAAAATGGACTGCGTCATCAGATCTCAGAGTCGCCACCTAATATTTTGGGAAATTAGGAAACCCAAGACTCGGTGCCAAGGCCACTGTTCGTCGTAACCAAGGATGCTTGGCTCGGAACCTTAGGTATGAGAGAGGAAGGTCAATAATGAGCACCCCCGCTCACCCGATCACAAGATCGGCCTCTACTAAACCATGATATGACTTTTTATTTTCTTTATATGTTCATATTCTGATTATTGAATAAATCCTAAAATTTACTATGTGAAGCATACAAGTATAGACTAGTTTGCTCAAATTGGAACAATTCAATTTCATGTTTGTTTGTCGAAAAGGGTTTGAATTTGCCACTTGACAAAGTGGGCTTAAAGTTTCTGAATTTGCCACCACAAAGTGGGCTTAAACGTACATTCATTGAATTATTCCAATTCAAGCAACAAGCCTTCATCCACAGGCATTCAAACGGTTTATCATTTAAGCAATTAGCCTCATGGTAGAATGCTAACACATAGTAAGAAAAACATACACAAATGGGATGCTAAAGCATAAAAACTTACAGAGATATCGATGTCCCTCGAACAGCTACAAAACAAAATTAGTAAAAATATGCATGATCTTATATACAAATTCCTAATGCAATTCACACATGAGATGCAACCTAGGATTCGGCTTCTACAATATGGCATGTGAAACATTGCAAAACATGTGATAGCGCACAAAATCATGGGATAATCAATTAAAGCATAAATATGCAAATTTAGCCGAATCTTAAGCATGGAGCATGGATGTAAAGCATGGATATGCATGGCATGTCAGATATATACATATGTACAATTAGGAAAAGCGATTAAAGAATGGGATAGAAAGAAGCGGGGTGGGGGATTATTACAACACTTTAAATATTACAGATCCGAGCGAGTTGAGGAAGAAAGCAAATATTATAGCAAAATGTAAAAATTCTCACAAACTCTCAAAATAAAAATAAAATGAAGCAGTGACACCTTAATCACTCCTGGCAGAGATGGCTCAAAACTAACATCGTATCGAGTCACATGAGGATCGCACGATCAATCAACATGAGAAGATCAACTATAAATGGTCCGCTGCATTGTGGCTAATTACGGCCCAATAACCATAATAAAACCGTGGGCCAAAACAAATAGCCCAACTATTTTCCACGACAGCCCACCAGCTAGACTCACATCTTCGTCAAACCATGAGCCTAAAATGCTTAAAGACAACTCACCAAATATCTTCACCAAACACACTGGCCCAAATCTATCAAAATACAATTCTCATGTAGACCCATAAACCATACATATATATATATATATATATATGACCAGTTATCAAAGATCCAAAATTGAACTCATTTCACCCTTTTACAGCTGGCCATACAAACCACTATTCAGCCCACTGATCTTGCAACCTGTTCACATCCAGCTTAAGCAACCCATGCGAATGGACCACACTCATCATCTTGCCCCGAACACGTAACCAACCCACGCCCAAACGCCAGCCAAACAGATTTGAAGGACAGCAAAACCCAAACCAGAGCTCCACCAACCTTGTAACCAGTATCTGGTGTGATATCTAGAAGCCGGGTTGAATTAAACATTTGTGTAATCCTTTATGACTTCTTGATTGCAAGTTGGTGAGGCTGAAGCATAGGATCAGTGGGCGACCGAGCCCTTGAACTCGAACTCTGAGACAACGCCTGCTGCTGCTTAGAGTTAGGGAGGGGCGCGTTTCAGGTGACGGAATGGAAAGAGGGTTCATCATTCGTCGAGAGAGAGATGTGTACTCTGTGTGTGTTGCTGTAGCTCTGTGTATGTGTGTGTTGTGTCTTGTGTGTGCTGTCTGTCTTGTGTGTGATGTGTTGGGTGCATGGGTCTGCCATGTGTGGATCGTGTATCAGTGTGTGAGTTGCAGAATGAATCGACAGTGTCTATGCCGTGTGTGTGTGCATCTGCATGTGGGTGTCCTGTGTGCTGGGTGTGTGTTGAGTGGTGTGTTGGGTCTGTGAGTGTGTGTGAATGGTGATGGCAGCGGTGGTGTATGTGTTGCATGTGTATGCATAGGTTGTGTGGGTGGTGAGTGGTTTCAGTTGAATCTGGGTCTGTTGAGTGTAGCCGTGGCTGGGTTTGTATGGGTGCCGTGTATATCGGTGTGTGAGAGAGAGGTGTGTGTATGATGTGTGATGTGCTTGCCGAGAGAGAGAGATGGTGTGTGTATCGTGTGTGTGTTAGCTGGGTGTGTTGTGTGTATGCATGGTGAGTGTATCAGTGGGTGAGGATACCAGTGTGCATGAGTGGTGCTACCGTGGTGTTGTGAGAGTGGATGGTGTGTGTGTGTCATGTGCATGTGGTGTCATGCCTCTTTACATTTTCAACACCCCAAAACTCTAGAGAGAGAGAGTGGGTCTAGTGTGTCATCCCTCCTTTATTTCAAATCCCCAGCCATCTATTTGAGAGGGAGATATGATTATTAAACCAACCTCCCCACTCACTCCTTTCTCTTATCTCTCTTTTTTCTTTTCTTTTTTTATTCCCCCACTCACTCGAAAAAATGCTCTCCACCGAAAATCCCTGTGTCCCTCTGATCAGTGCCTTCTTATCTTAATTCTTTTTTTATTGATCTCCTCTTTCAACTCAAGAGAGGACCCCATCCTCGACAGAGAGAGCACATGCATGTCTCTTGTTTTTCTCTCCCTCACCCACTCTCACCTGTTCCTCTTTTTTCTATCTTCTTCACCTGCTCCTTTCTCTTTTTGAAAATTGCCTCCATCACTCCCTTAATCATCGGAATGATATTCTCCAAAGCCCCACTGATGATACACCATTTCTTTTTTGTTTTTTTGTTTTTTATCATTATCCCACCCAAAACAAACCATAATCATAATGACCACCCCCTTTTTTTTTTTAATCTTTTCTTTTCTATTTTTTTTATCCTTTTTCTTTTTATCAAATATCAAAAATGTATTATTTATACCAAACATCTACAATTATGTATGAACACACAAAATTATATAAAATTATACAATACTACAAATTTGTAAAATAATAAAAATATTTTAATTTGGCTAAAATGGGTGAGGTTTGGGATGAAAACTTCAATTTGATTTTTCTGGTGAGGGTGGTCAAAATAAAGTGCCCAAGTCTTAGGGCCGGTCAAAATGGGGTGTCTACAACAACTTATGAAAAATGTGTGTTAACTTACGTATTTTTGTGAGAACACTTACATGAGTTTGTGAAAACTTACACGTTTTTGTGTTGTTCAAACTTTGATGAGATAACTTACTCGAATTTGTGTTAAATTTGGGATTTTTTTAGATCACTTACGTGAGTTCTTGAAAACTCATGGAATTTTGTGTTTTTCAAAAAAAAAAATTTTGAGACAACTTACGGAAAGTTTGTGTTTAACTTACGCATTTTTGTGAGAGCACTTACGTCAGCTTGTGAAAACTTTTGCATTTTCGTGTCATTCAAATTTTAATGAGATAACTTACTCGAATTTGTGTTAACTTCCATGATTGTTTAAGATCACTGGCGTGAGTTCATGAAAACTTAATTTTGTGTCATTCAAATATTTATTGAGACGACTTACAAAAAATTTGTGTTTAACATACGCATTTTTGTGAGAGCATTTACGTGATTTCATGAAACCTTACTTGATTTTGTATTGTTTAAAACTTTGATGAGATAACTTACTCGAATTTGTGTTAACTTACATGTTTTTGTGAGATCATTTACGTGATTTCTTGAAAACTTACGAAATTTTATGTTCTTAAAAACATTTATTAGACAACTTATGAAAAATTTGTGTTAACTTATGCATTTTTGTGAGAAAATTTAATTGAGTTCATGAAAATTTATGCATTTTTGTGTTGTTCAAATTTCAAAGAGACAATTTACTTGAATTTGTGTTAACTTACGGGGTTTTTGAGATCACTTAGGCAAGTTCTTCAAAACTTATGGGATTTTGTGTTCTTCAAAAAAAAAAATTTTTGAGACAACTTACGAGAAATTTGTGTTTAATTTACGGATTTTTGTAATAGTATTTACGTGAATTCACGAAAACTTATATGTTTTTATCTTGTTCAAATTTTGATAAGATAACTTACTCAAATTTGTGTTAACTTATATGGTTTTTTGAGATTATTTACATGAATTCTTGAAAACTTACGGGATTTTGTGTTCTTCAAAATTTTGTGAGATCACTTACTCGAATATGTGCTACTTGCGTATTTTTATAAGATCACTTACGTGATTTCGTGAAAACTTACTTGATTTTGTGGTCCTCAAAAATTTTATGAGAGGACTTATGAAAATTTGTATTTGTAGACACCCCATTTTTGACCGCCCTCGAGACTTGGGCATTACTGATGGTTTGCTCGGTGTTGAGAGATGTGCAGGCCAAAGATTCAATTCCTTCGGCAAGGAGAGAGGCAAACCCTTCAAAACACTTTGTTTAGGGGTTTGGAGTTGAAGAAAAGAGAAGAGGAGGGGAGAAAATAGGTTAGAGAAGAAGTTCGCCATGAATCCAGGTAGAAGAAAGTCGAGCGGCCCTCGCTGAATCAGGCTTATTCAATTGCATACTTGGAGTTAAGCTATGAGGCCACCATCGTTGGAAAGAAGACTTCCGGGGCTTCACTTTGTACTCAACAATCTCCCAAAGCCAAGTCCGGGTAGAGGAGATATGATTGGTTGAAGCTGGGCATCATCCCGGTTGGATCGAGTCTGCGCGGCTTCACCAAAAAGGGCATAACTTTTTTCATAGGAGGAATTTTGATGCAAGGTTTGCGCCATTGGAAAGCTAACTTCCGGGGCTTCAATTTGCATACCCACCGGCCATTTTTTGACCTTGGAATCATCTGTCGGCACTCTATTTTTTTGACCGGAAGAAAATAGTGCCGACCGGCACTTTATTTTGGCCGACGACCAATTTTTCTGGCCGGTTTGCACCCTTTGCACCGTCCAAGGCTGGTGCATCCCAGCTGTGCCAGCTGGAATGCACCAGCACACTCCCCCATGCATATATGTGGCTATTTTGCACCCTTTTGGTTCCTTTGACCCCCTCTCTCTTCTAGGAGCTTGAACCTTTGGCCAAGCTTCTTGGAGAAGCTTGGCCAGCTGTATTAGCTTCCTCTAGAAGCCTTGCACCCCCCTTTGGCCCCTTTGACCCTTTCCCTTTACTTAGCTTGTAAGTTAAGTGTTTTCCTTGGCTTATATAAGCACCTCTCTTCTCCCTTTGTCTAGGGTTGGAGCTCTTGAACCAAAAACCAGAGCATATATATCTATACATTTGATATATACACCCTCTCTCTATATTTCCCTCTCTCTCATACCTTGTGTGTGTTTTTAGACCTTAAAAGTGCATTTTAACCTCATTTTTGCACTAACACACACACCATTACACCTTGCTCCGAGATTGAGAGGCTTGGGAGGTTCATTCTTGAGTTTTTGGGTTGGTTTTGATTAGAAGAAGGTGGCTGGAGTGGCTGTTCTTCAAAGTGTTCTTCAAGGGTGAGTTAGTTGCTTTATATTCCCCAATCTTGTCACATTTTTCTACCCTATTTGCTTACTGTTTTGGGCTCCGACCCTAACTGAAAGGGGCATTATTTTGAGCCATTCTTCATGTTTGTTTAAGGGCTCAACCCTGTTTGAGCCCTCCATAGTGCACTTGCTTCAATACTCCTTGGTATGCCACATTTTTGCATGAAATTTCTAGCCTATGTGTGATCTGTTTTTGAGCATAATGTAAACTGTAAGTAGGCTCATTTTGAGCCTTTCTTCAACATTGAAGAAGGGCTCAACCCTGTTTGGGACCCCTATCTTGCACTTGTTTCATAATCTCTTCTATTTACCTTAATTTTGCATGATTTGTTAGCTCATTTTGCTTTTGTTTTTCGGCCATGATCAGAACTGATAGTGGCCATATTTTGACCCCCTTGTCATGTTTCATTAAGGGCCTTTGGCTGTTTGATGAATGTTTTGTATACTTCATGTTATACCCCTTTGTTGGCCTATTTCTTGCATAGCATCTTTGGCATATTTGTATACTGATTTGGGGGTTGTCATCTACTGAAAGTAGTCATATTTTTGGTCCCTATTCAGTGTTGTAGAAGGGTCTTTTTCTGTTTGGGCTTTGCATCTTACACTTGCTTTGTAATGCTCTACTTGTCTAGAAATGTGTCATGGGTTTAGCCTTGTATATCCTCATGTTTTGACTTGACTTATTGAAGCTTTTGGCCATGATTTGTCTTGTTTTAGGTCTGTTGGCCACTGGTTTTACCATTTTTGGCATGCTTAATGTAGTTGCTTTGCATTGTTGCTTGTAAGCCTTGAGGATGTGATCCATGTATATGCGTTGGATAGGTTATTTAGATGATTTGGAATCATTTAATATGTTATTTCAGTCCCTATACCAGGTTTATATGTCTCCATTTGTCATGCCTTTCATGCTTTGAAGTATTGGTCTCTTATGCTTTAAAAGGGGTATTGTGCATGCTTGCATGTTTAGAGCATTTTGGGGCTGTCATACCAAGGTTTTTGGGTGTATTTATGCATGATGGAACTCTGTTTTTGCTTACATAATTCATGTCGTGAGTGGTCTTGGTAATGGTGGAGGAGTGTTCCCTTTTGGTGCCCTAGACTTGGCCCCGTTTGGTTTGCATATTGGCATGTACATTGGTCACAATCTTGGGTGTTTTGCCACTGTTTTGGGTTGGTTTGAGGGCTGCCCCATTGTAGTTAAATCCACCATTGCATGCTTGCCTCATGTTTGTTGCTTAATTGGTTCATTAAGTATTGCTACATGTTAGTCCTATCGCCTAAATTGCCCATGTTTGCATTGCATTTGCACCTTGCATGTTGCATTACATTTGGCATGTTGGCATTTTAGTATTAGGTTGCATCATGGAGCCATGTTTGCATAACATGCATTGCATTACTTGGTTTGGGGTGTCAAACCAAGTGTAAGGGTTGAGATGAGTTCATACTACAAGTGATGCAACTTGTCTCAACTCATGGTCACTAAGGCCCTTGATCTTGACATGATAGGGACTTAGTTCTCATTTGTGTGTTGCATGCATATTGACATTGAAATGCAATCTTGGTTCCTTAGGCTATCATGCACCAAGATGCATAATTGATGGCCCAAGAACCAAGGGTCATGCTCCCTTGAGTCCCAAACATGATAGGGAAGCATTGGCCATGCTTACATATGCCTAAAAATTCATGCCATGCACTGCTTGTCTGCTGTTGCTGTCAAAACTGTCTCCTGCAGGAATTTTGTGCCGACCGGCATTATATAGTGCCGACCGGCACTATATGGGTGGCCGATAACATCATTGACAGCCGGTGACTATTGTACACGGCCGATGGCCATCCCTCCCAGCCGATGATGTTCTGCAATGCTCATGGAAGGTTCTCTGGGACTTTGACAGTTTTCAGAGAAGAAAAGGCAGTGAAAACAAAGGCAACAGTGCTATGGCAGCGAGTTTTCCGGGCGAGACAAGTCAAACATGCATCATTCACGCATTCCGAGGCGGGGCTGTGGCCATCTTATTACTGCATTTGTTTTGTTAATTTAAGGGTCTGTAATAATTAATTAGCTAGGATGTTTGATTCATTATTCGGACTGTATTATTCTTTTGGTCCCTCCGAGCGAGGGCAAATCTGTAATAAGTGTGGGTGTGTGTGTGCATGTCTTCCAACCCCCACTTCTTTCTCCCTTTTATTTACCTGCTTACGATGGTAGATTAGGGCATATTTAAATTAGCATACCTTATGCAATGCATGCGTGCATCCATACATTTGTTGACATGCACCGGGCTCGGTACATCATACAAACTGCATTGTATCTCCAAATCTAACTTGAATACGTGCACCGAATGATTGCATTTCACATGCCATTTTAGGGTTAGCCGAGCCTGTCCTAAACTGCATCTTTGTGTGTGTTGCATTAGCCATTTAACATGAACTAGGACACGCACGTTTGCTAACTAGTTTATTGTTTTGGCACGGAGTACGATGTAAGTATTTATGCTTTAGCATATCGCACGCGTGTGAATGTTGCCATGATAGTATGATTGCCATGAGGCTAAATGCTTATATGAGATAAACTGTTCGAATGCCTGTGGGTGGAGGTTGGATTGCTTGAGTTGGAAAAATTCGTTGAAATCCGTGTTTTAGCCTACTTGCGAGTAGCAAATTCCGAAGCATTTTCAAAGAAAACGGATATGCAATGCTTATTTCCAAATTAGACAATCTAGTCTATACTTGTTTGCTGTGCGCATAATATAGTAATTCTAGGCTAATAATTGGGATAAGAACGCATAACGTTTTCAAAATCGGATATCACGGTTAGTAGAGGCCGGTCTTCGGACCGGGCGAAAGGGGGTGCTCATAGCTGACCTTCCCCGATCGTACCCAAGCTCCCGAGCCGAGACATTTGGTGATGACGGACATGTGGCCTTCGGCACCGAGTCAGGGTTTCCTAAATTCCCCCATTTTAAAATATTTAGGTGGCGACTCTGTAATCTGGCAAAGCAGTCCATGTTTGGCACTACTTTTCAAAAAATCTGTTTTTCTTCAAAACGATTTGCCAGAGTTGGACTCTTTGGTTCAAGATTTAGAACCGCAACAAAACAAAAAGGAGAGTCCGAGCTGTAGCGAGGTCCCCCGCGGGCTTGTTACAGTATTAACTTACATATTTTTGTGGGATCACTTACGTGAATTTGTGAAAACTTACTTCATTTTGCGTTGTTCAAAATTTATGAGATAACTTACTCGAATTTGTGTTACTTACATATTTTTATGAGATCACTTACGTGAGTTTGTGAATACTTATGTGATTTTGTATTGTGCAAAACTTTTATAAGATATCTTACAGAAAATTTGTGTTAACTTATACATTTTTGTGAGATGACTTACGTGAGTTTGTAAAAACTTACTTAATTTTGTGTTGTTCAAAATTTTATGACATGCCTTATTCGAATTTGTGTTACTTACGCATTTTTGTAAGATCACTTACGTGAATTTATGAAAACTTACGTGATTTTGTATTATTCAAAACTTTTATGAGATAACTTGCTCAAGTTTGTGTTAGTTACTCATTTTTATGAAAATACTTACGTGTATATAATTTAATCTATTATTTTAATATGATTTACATGTAAGTTGACCTACTTAACAGTTCAACAGTCTATTAAAAAAAACAAAATTACATAAATAAAACAAAAAAATACATAACAAAATAAATATGCATTTCATACCATATGCAAGCCATACTAATATATCGCTATTAAAAAGACAAACACGAAATGTATCTAGTACCTAGTATTTAAAACGAAGATGAGGAATTTCAATTACAGGAAGTCGCTAACAACTATGGTGAAATAAAAACTAAAGGAGCAATGTGGAATCATAGGCAAGGCAAAAGAAAAATGACAAAGTATAGTGAAAGAAAAAGAATATAAGGGCCCTTGAAAATGAAATCATGAGAGAAAGATCAATAATAGAGTTTCAACAATAATATACATCCATAGCATTCATACACACATACATCAATATATAAAAAAGCAAATAATAATAATAAAATAGACAAATTATACTGGTAGTCCTACATTTTGTTGTTTTTGTCATTTTAATTTCTATAGTTTCAATTAACTCAATTTTAATATTTTATTTTAGATTTTGCGTCAATTTGGTTCAATTGATAACACCGTTATAATTTTTGACAGAAAATTTTCACTGAAATAATTGAGGTTAAGTCACTAAATTGATAAAGTTTACAATTTTACTCCTAGAAGTATGGTACATGTCATTCATGGACACCCAATTGCTGGGATGGTGGGTGTAAAGAGGCAGGGTGAAAACCATAGATTACCTGTAAAGGCTTGGAGTGCTAAGTAGCAGCATGAACAATATTTGTCCCTTTTGTAAGGCTGAAGTTAAATCCTTAAACCATATTTTTCTAGTGTGCATTGGCATTTGGAAGACGTGGGCTGCTACAATGGCATGTTAGGAAAATGTCTTTTCTTAACTGGAATTGGTGAGACACGAAATAACAAACAAGAATGATAAAATGAATCAAACAAATCATACAATCAAGAACAAAAGGATTTATGTGGTTCACCCCAGAATAACGCTACGTCCAGGGCTGTTGTGATTTTCACTATGATCAAAAAACAATACAACTCTCTTAACCTAAAAAAGGCGTCCCCTTCATCTATTTATAAGTATAAAATTAGGGCAATGCAGAAACAATAGGGAAATTACTAAAGTACCCCCTTGGACCCCCCTTCTCTTGGAGGGAGGCCTTTCTAAACCCTCCATTGGACCTAGGATTGAGAGAAAAGTACTTAGTAGGGTCCACAGATCCAACAATCTCCCACTTGGAACCTAATAACACAAGCTCTCTATATCTTCATCACATAGAGGAACGGCGTAACAATTTGGTCTTCCATCATCAACCTTGAAGGCCAACTGTAGTTGCACACAACTTCAGTTTGTCAATGGTGACTATCTTGGTCAACATATCTGTTGGATTCTCACTACCACAAATCTTCTCAAGAGACAAGACTTCATCATCTAAAGGTGAACGAATGAAATGGTATCGCAACTGAATGTGTTTTGTCTTAGAATGAAAAGTTGGATTCTTTGCAAGATGAATTGCACTCTAACTATCATTATGCAAAATACTCTCTCTTACTTCTTACCCAACTCTTCTAGGAAATTCTGGAACCAAGTCATCTCCTTTCCAGCTTCAATAATAGCAACATACTCATCTTCTGTTGTAGAAAGGGCCACAACTTTTTGCAATTGTGAAATCCAACTCACTGTTGTACCACTCAATGTATAAATATAACTAGTGGTACTCTTCCTGATATCCACATCACCAGCTAAGTTTGTATCAACATAACCATGTAACCCAATGTTGATTTTTCTGAAACAAAGTGCCATGTATGTAGTAACACTCAAGTATCTAAGGATCCACTTCACTGCCTCTCAATGCTACTTGCCTAGATTACTTATGTACCTACCAACCACTTCCATTGCATGTGCAATGCCTAGCCTAGTACAAACCATAGCATACATTATGTTACCGATAGCTAAAGTATATGGAACTCGTTCCATGTAAACTTGCTCTTTTTCAGTTTTCAGTAACTACTCTTTGGTAAGTCTAAAGTGGCTAGTCAATTGAGTGCTCACTGGTTTTGCACCATCCATGCTAAACCACTTGAGAACGTTCTTGACATACTTATCTTGTGACAACTTCAAAGAACCATTAGTCTTGTCCCTGTGAATTCTCATACCAAGGATTTTGTTTGCAGCTCAAAGATCCTTCATCTCAAATTGGTTAGACAAAAGTTTCTTCAACTTTTTATCTCTTCAATGCTAGATCCTGCGATAAGCATATCATCAACATATAAGAGCAAAATAATATAACTTTTGCCAAACCTCTTGAAAATAACAGCAATGATTTGTTTGGCATCTTGTAAAACTACTGCTACACATAAACCCATCAGACTTCTTAGGGCCTGCTTCAAACCATACAAGCTTTTTCGAAGGTTGCATACAAACTACTCTTTGTCAAGTGCCAAGAAACCTTGTGGTTGCTTCATGTAAATTTCTTTCTCCAAATCACCATGGAGAAAAGCCGTCTTCATATCCATCTGCTCAAGATGCAAATCTTTAGCAGCCATAATTCCCAGCACCAATTTGATAGTAGTCAACTTCACAACTAGAGAAAAAATTTCAGTGTAGTCAACTCCTTCCTTTTGCTGAAGCCCCTTTGTAACCAATATGTGTACAAAATATATTATATACAGAATATATATAATATAGGGCGCTCAGGCCAAAAGTCTAATTTTGGATTTTCTTTATGCAAAAATGCACACTCTAAAACACTTTGTCCATAAAGACATGCTTAGACAAAATGACCAAAATGTCTATGTACATATTGTTGCATCAGTTTGGTTGATCCCATCTCTCCCATTTTATTTCCCCCCTTCTCTCTCTCTCTCTCTCTCTTTACAACGATGCCTTCGGACTCGCCACTAACGCCGCCGCCGTACTACCGTCTTTCCCCCCCCACATCGACGGTGTCGCCGCCTCCTTTTCCTTACGTATCTGAGGTAATAAAATGATCAGATCTAAGGGAATAGCATGCCACCGCGACGTCAACTCATCTACATCATCCTCTACCATAGCAGCGGCGTATCTCTCGGAGGCTGTTACGTCGAGTTGGATTTCGTCATCATCCTCACCGCCCTACTCTATGCCCTAATCTTCATCATCGGCTTTATTGTCATAGCGTTATACTTGGCTCCGATACAGCACCTCCTCTTCTTTTGTCGTTGCCTCGAACAAAGGCCTGAAGAAGACGATCCTCCAATTGATTTCTCTCATCTTCATATTTTTCAATTCCTCTCATAAAACCTTAATTTCTTATGCTCTCTCTCTCTCTCTCTCTCTCTCTACACGTATGTGTGGAAATATTGATAAAATGACGAAGTAAGAGATCAAATACTCCGATCGACAGATCAACTCCCCTGTAAGTCTATAATCTGATATGATCTACGAGAACAATGCAATTTTTTTTTTTTTATTAGGATTTGTGTAACTTTTTTTTGTTTTTTTGTTAAGGCTTTCTCAGATCTGAATTGTTTTTGTTATGATTTGTTATTGTTGTTGATGGTGATGATGAATGTTGTTATTGATGATGAAATAGATCTGTAATAGCATCAAATGCACAAATCTATAATACCCCTCTATATATATATATATATATATCTATATATGTATGAAAATTTGAACAAATGAAAATGAAAATTTGAATAGATAAATTTTTTGAAAATTTAAAAAATTGAATAGCTAAAAAAATTAAACAAATAAAATATTTGAACAGATAGATTTAAATAAATAAGTAAAAAATTTGAACAAATAAAGAAATTGGACAAATATTTGAACATATAAGAAATTTCAGCAGTTAGATATTCCAACAGATAGATACGAATTTAACAGATGGTCAAAAAAAAATTAAACAGATAAAAAAATTTAAACAAATAGTCAAAAAAATTAAACAAATAAAAAATTTGAACAGATAGATTAAAGGGTAAAATTGAAAACAAAATATCCTTTAAAATAATAAATGGATTTCTTGCAAACTATTTCATAAATGGCGGACCTCTCACCAAGAAAAAATATCCACTAAACCTAATACCTTAAACAATTGTTAGACTGGATTTATCATTAATTTTCTCTATAATATATTTGAACAGGCTTCTTGCTAACTCTATCCTCCCTCTTCCCTCTATGTTGCCAACTCCAAATGAAATGAGATATTGGCTTTGTTTGGGAAGTTGGTTATTTTAGTTGGCAATTTGACTTTTCGACTATTTTAGCCTAGCTAAAAAACTTGTGTTTGGGAAGTCGATTGTTTTTTTTTTTTTTTGGTAGTTGATTTAAAGATTTTAAGAGAAAAAATAAAATGATTATGGATTGAATGTGACATTTTATTTTTTTTTATTATTTTAATTTATTTTATCTTTTAGTGAATTATTTTAAACTAATTATCTTTTCAAACAGTGCTCTTTTGTATTTCTTATTGCTTAATTGCCTAATGTGTGTGGTTTGTAGGTCCTCCGTCAAAAAAAAAAAAAGAACTAAAGGGTGATTTTGTAAAATGATTATTTCCATTTGGTCAGAAAGTCTGATAAGAGACGTCAGTATAATTTTAAAAATTTTAGAAAAGGTGTCTGTAATTTCAACAAAGTTTAGGGAAGATGATTATAATTTACGTTTTTTTATTAGTTGAAAAATAGAGAATGAGTATCACGTTTAAGTTGATTTTGCAGAGAACCTCAACCAAGTGTTAACGAATGGTTGGTGGGAAAGATTTTATCAAAAATGCCTAATTATCATCTCGGATTCTCTGTCCCTACTAGTCTCTATTTATTTAGTTTTTTGTGTCACTAGTTTACGGAAAATTAAAGTAATATACAAGGTCATTTTTGAATTTATTTTTAAGACTTAATAATTGATTATTAAAAAATATATATAAAAAAAAGAGAAAAGTATTTTATATATTCTAGTAAACTATTATATTATTAATGCCTTATCCGTCAATTATATATTTTAGTTAAAAAGTCACTATAAATTATTATATCATTTTTTTTATTTTTTACACATCTTTTAATAAAAAATCAAAAAATTATTAAAATAATTTGTTTCCAAATGAAGCCTAAATTTAAAAAATAAATTTAACTTTTATTCTGAAGGAAAACACTTTGTTAAGAAATTTTTGTGTGCAAATAAGCGATCAAGTTGATATGTTTATTTAGTACCTTTCACCAATTATAATTCAACACTTAGGCTTTGTTTGGGAAGAGGGATTGGGTTGGGTTTGGGGCTATTTTAGCCAAAATAAAAATAAAATAGGCTTTATAACCTAATAAGACAAAGCATCACATACAACTCATAATTATTGCATTATTTCTCTCACAAAAGTCAAAAAAGCTAAAAAGTCCTTCCTAAACGAGACATTTTAGCCCCAGACTAAAGCAGCAAAAAAGTCAAAAAATTAAAAAGTCAATCCACTTCCCAAACAAACCCTTAGTCCTCATGTCAGATATATAGTGAGAGATTTAGGAATTGTTTGAAACTAAATATATATATATATTTATTATTTTTTTAATCTTTTTTAAATTTAATCACTTCTCATATTTTTTTTTTTTGGGTAAATGGCACTTTGCACCCTTACATTTTGTATCAAATCTCACTTTGGTCTCTATACATGAAATCATAATAGCGAATCTCTTACACTTCTGGTCAAATCTCACTTTGGTCCCTACACATGAAATTGTGACAATCAACCCCCTATAATTTTGGTAAAATCTTACTTTGGTCCTTGTACAAGTGTCAATATTCCATTTCTGTTACTCAACTGTTTAAATCTTTAACAAAATCTAATCATGTGATAAGAATGTAGCTACAACATAAACGTAAGAAAGAAAAATCATGTACATTTTCCATTAATAACATTTTATACCAAAATTACATCAAAATATGACTGTATTAGACTAAAATAAAAGGTAGATTATGAACAATTAAGAAGATGAATTATGATTTTGCATAAATTGGAATCACAAAACTTTATTTTTACGATAACACAGTCTTTTGTCTATTCATCTTTCTTTCTCTTTATTTTTTTGTCGCATTTTTATTTATTTATTTTAGAAGCTCTACTTTCTTACATTTTCGTCCCAATTTTTACCGTAACATATATATATATATATATATATATATTGTATTATATAACCTCTCATGTGCTTATTGTTAGATAATGTCTCAATAGGACCACATAATTAAATGTGGTGTTATCATTTATAAGAAGCCTACAATTTAAGTGATTCAATTTAGTTAATAGGCTTAAGGGTATATGTGTTATGGACCTAATGTGTAGATACTAGTTGTATAATTTCTATTTCTATGAGGGGCAGAAATAGAAATTAAAACATATTGGTTAAAGTTGGTTTTCATTCCTTTTGAACTTCCACAACCTTTCAGTTTTGAAAACCAATAAATAGAAATTAAAACCAATAATGGTTAAAGTTGGTTTTCATTCCTTTTGAACTTCCACAACCTTTCAGTTTTGAAAACCAATTACAACCTTTAAAAGGTTATGGTCCATATTCCTTCCCAAGTGAAAAAAAAAGAACACTGTCATTTTTCTAAATCCTCTCAAGGAGAAACATAAGGCACCAAAGGGGAAAGGATTAGAAGGCAATAACATAATCAATAACAAAGAGTTTATTGATAATCACGCTTCCGTTTAACCGTTCATCAATGGATTCAGGTATGTCATTTTGTCTTGATTTCTTGATATTACACATGGTAAATGATCCGAAGTGTAAGGTTTATGTTTACAATTGGTATCAGAGCATGCATATCATGTGTCTTATCAGGATTGATATGCTTTATTCATTCTATTTAGTTTCCTGGAATCAGATTCTGAATTTTCTTATGGATGTAACTTCTGTTTTTTTCCTGTTTTGTTCTGTGAAAATGGCAATCTGTTTTCTGGAATTGTAAAATGATTCGGTGGGCAGTTTTTTTTTTTTTTCTCAAATGGATGAACATTATGTATGTATATAATTGGGATTGCTGCAGATTATATAACATATACGGGGTCACAAATTTAGAAATCTTTAAATTTAATGTAATTTCATACAACGTCTACAGAAATTTAATTTTCTAACATTCTCAATATAAGTCAATTCAAACAAGATGTCACAAAAGTGATCTCTCTTGTCTAGATTGTTTTATATGGAATGTTTTGATGTTCATGTCTGTGTATCTCATGCGGGTATTTATCGGTCCAAAGACATGATTAAGACTTGGCAGAATTACACACACATTTTGTGGTGATAAACATGTGCCAATTGTCAAGAAAACCTAATGTGAATAATAAATCCATCAAAAGATAGATTTGTTATTTGACATAACTTATTGTCAATGTTTGATCATTACAACAAGAATACCACTTACAGTTAATATCACTACCCAAAGGCTTGGTATTAATGTTGTGCTAGGTATCTTGAGATGTTGTCATTAAATTAATTTATTTAGAGATTATCTGTTTGGTAACTTAATGTGAGTATAATTGTTTATTCCTTTTATTTTCTATTTGCATGTGTGGGGGTGTCCTGCTGAGGCGAGGCCTTATAAACCTCATGAACGAAAATTGGACTCTAAAACCATTAGCAGCTACTTTATTGGCTATGCCGAACGATCACGGGGTTACAAGTTTTATGATTCCACAAATAGGTCAATATTTGAGACGGGAATTGCAACATTTTTTGAGGATGTTGAGTTTGGGGGGAGAAATCCAGTTAGAGACATTGTCTTTGAGGAGGAAGCAGGAGTAATCCCACTTCCTACTACTACTTTTGACCAATCACAAGTTCCTATACCTGTCATTGCTCGAGAAGTAATTTCGGATCCTCAACCAGACAATGTTGTTCAAGCTGAGGAACAAACTCTACAACCTCAACCTCAAGAATCTGTGCCATTAAGGCGATCCACAAGAGAAAGGAGATTTGCACTTTCAGTTGATTATATTGTATATCTCCAGGAACATGAGGTAGAAAATGGAATGCCGAAAATGATCCAATCAACTTTCGTCAAGCCATGGAAAGTTCCAACTCTCATAAGTGGATAGAAGCCATGAATGAAGAATATAAGTCTATGCAAGACAATAAAGTTTGGGAACTTGTCTCATTACCAGTTGGTGCGAAGCCCGTAGGTTGTAAATATATTTAAAACCAAAAGGGATTCAAATGGTAATGTGGAGAGGTATAAGGCACGTCTTGTAGCCAAAGGCTTTACTCAAAAAGAAGGAATTGACTTTAAAGAAACTTTCTCTCCAGTTTCTTCGAAAGATTCTTTTAGGACAATTATGGCGCTTGTTGCATATTTTGATCTTGAGTTGCATCAGATGGATGTCAAAACAGCTTTTCTTAATGGTGACATTAAAGAAACAATTTATATGGTGCAGCCAGAAAACTTTGTGTCAGGAGACCCAAAGAATATGGTTTGCAAATTGACTAAATCCATCTATGGACTCAAACAAGCTTCTCGTCAGTGGTACTTCAAATTTCATCAAGTTCTCACTTCGTATGGTTTTGAAACTAATGTTGTTGATGAATGTGTGTATCACAAGTTCAGTGGGAGTAAACACATATTTTTGGTTTTATATGTTGACGACATATTGCTTGCCACAAACGATATAAACTTATTGCATGACACCAAGAGATTTCTATCTAAGAATTTTGAAATGAAAGATCTTGGTGATGCTTCCTTTGTATTAGGAATCGAAATACACCGAGATCGTTCTCGGGGTATTCTAGGATTATCACAAAGGAGCTATATCGAAAAAGTACTCAATAGATTTGGCATGCAAAATTGTAAATCAGGTGAAACCCCGGTTGCGAAGGGAGACAAGTTTAGTCTCAGCCAATGCCCGAAGAACAGTCTTGAAATTCAAGAAATGCAGAAGATTCCTTATGCCTCGGCTGTAGGGAGTCTAATGTATGCTCAAGTATGTACGCGTCCGGATATTGCGTTTATAGTTGGCATGTTAGGCAGATATTTAAGTAATCCTGGCATGGATCATTGGAAAGCAGTCAAGCGTGTTATGCGATATTTACAGAGAACAAAGGAATATATGCTCACATATAGGAGATCGGATAAGTTAGAGGTCATTGGATATTCGACTCCGATTTTGCTGGATGCCAAGACAGTAGGAAATCCACATCAGGCTATATTTATCTGTTAGCTGGCGGAGCAATTTCTTGGAGGTCTGCAAAGCAGACGCTCATAGCTTCATCCACCATGGCCGCAGAATTTGTAGCATGTTATGAGGCATCAAACCAAGGGATATGGCTGCGGAATTTTGTCACTGGGTTGCGTATTTTGGAAGGCACTGAAAGACCACTTAAGTTATATTGTGATAATAAGTCTGCAGTTTTATATTCCAATAACAACAGGAGCTCGACAAAATCAAAGCATATTGATATCAAGTTCCTAGTTATAAAAGAAAGAGTGCAGAGTGGACAAATTTCCATAGAGCACATTGGGACAAACTCCATGATAGCGGATCCACTTACGAAGGGACTACCACCCAAGGTCTTTCATGAGCACACTGCTCAGATGGGTGTTGTTCTATTTGAGAACATTCTGGTTTAGTGGGAGTTTGTATTTATATTACTGCTTTATGTCAGCCTTGAGTTTTATCTATGTAATTAGATTAATTTCTGCAGAAATGAAATATTCAGTTTATTACACTCTGTTACGTATTGTGAAGTATTGATCTCAATAAGTTAAGTAGGACCAGTTGGAAATAGGCATGTATGGATCACATCACATGTAATTTCCATGCTACGCATCCATGATTGATCTATGTCATTTAGCTGTATTAGTATACGTGACCATTGGTGGGTCGAGTTACGATTGATGTAACGAAGACCGCTTTGATCCTATATTAATATAGTTAATGGACAAGATTGTTTGGATACTCTCAAGTTATGATAACAAATTTCTGAGCTCACTAAAGTTAAGCACATTTTTCAGGATACATATGTGGTCCAGTGGGAGATTGTTAGATAATGTCTCAATAGGACCACATAATTAAATGTGGTGTTATCATTTATAAGAAGCCTACAATTTAAGTGATTCAATTTAGTTAATAGGCTTAAGGGTATATGTGTTATGGACCTAATGTGTAGATACTAGTTGTATAATTTCTATTTCTATGAGGGGCAGAAATAGAAATTAAAACATATTGGTTAAAGTTGGTTTTCATTCCTTTTGAACTTCCACAACCTTTCAGTTTTGAAAACCAATAAATAGAAATTAAAACCAATAATGGTTAAAGCTGGTTTTCATTCCTTTTGAACTTCCACAACCTTTCAGTTTTGAAAACCAATTACAACCTTTAAAAGGTTATGGTCCCTATTCCTTCTCAAGTGAAAAAAAAAGAACACTGTCATTTTTCTAAATCCTCTCAAGGAGAAACATAAGGCACCAAAGGGGAAAGGATTAGAAGGCAATAACATAATCAATAACAAAGAGTTTATTGATAATCACGCTTCCGTTTAACCGTTCATCAATGGATTCAAGTATGTCATTTTGTCTTGATTTCTTGATATTACACATGGTAAATGATCCGAACTGTAAGGTTTATGTTCTGAAATTTATGTTTACACTTATCACGTAGGACAAAGTGTATTGATGAGAAACGTAGATGATTTTCCTCTCTTACCTTCATTTCGTGGTCACATTTTTGTCACATGATTAGATTTTGTTAAAGATTTAAAAATGAAATAACAGAAGAGGGACATTGACACTTGTGTAGGGACCAAAGTGAGATTTGAGTAAAAGTGTAGGGGTTGACTGCAGTGGCGTACCTAGGAAATTAAATCAGAACGGGCATTTATTAATTACAGCTTTATTATTATTATTTTTTTTCATAACCAACCATAAGAAGATAAGAATAATTTTTAAATTAATATTAAGTACAAAAAAATTAAATAAATTGTTACAAAAGTATTTCACATAAAATTTTACAATTAATTTCGAATAAAATCGAAAAAAAGTATTGCGTGTAATTAGTGTATCATGGACAATGTAAAAAAGTCATATATTTAAGTCGTAAAATAAATTATGTAATGGTAAGATAAATCAAAATTTTACAAAATTTGAGTAAAAATTTCATATAATAGTAATAGCACTTCATTATTAACATATCATATCACCAATCAATAGTAAAGCAACATATGAAGGGTGAACTCCATATGCAAATATAACTAACACTCTAGTAATTTATATATATATAGTGAGATTAATTATATTTGCATATCAATAATGATGGATATTACCTTTATATTAAGATTTTTTTCGCAAAATTTTCATACATAAAAATATAATTCGTTGCAGTCACTTCATTTTTAATAAAACAATCACTATTGTTTTCATAAATTTAAAAATGCTCTTGATATTTTATTCTAAATATTATTTTTGTTTAAAATTTTATTTATATACATATGTAAAAAAAAAAAAAAGATGAAAAATTCAGGGGGGCACGTGACCCCCTTAGTCCCCATGTGGCTACGTCACTGATTGACTATCACGATTTCATATGTAGAGACCAAAGTGGAATTTGACCAAAAGTATAAGGGGTTAACTGTCATGATTTCATGTATAAGAACTAAAATGAAATTTGATGTAAAATCTAAGTGTGTAAAGTGTAATTAACCTTATTTTTTTTATTTATAAAAATTTAAAAAATATACTGTCCAAACAATCCCAATTTTTTCTACCTGACTTTTTTTCTCTCTTATTTTTCCAAGAAACCTATTTTTCACTTCATTCTTCGTCTTTTTCTTCTATTGCTCTTTCTCTCTTGCCCAATCGTTTATCTTTTCTTCCATCTCAACTAAAATTCAACTCAATCTGATTTATACCAAGTTGTTCTCTATTGCAAACTCAGCCTTTATTCGAGAAGTTGGTTATTTTATTAATTATTTAATTTTTTGATTATTTTAATTTGATTAAAAAAATTGTATTGAAAAAGTTAATTATTTTTATTTTTTATTTTTTATTTTTATAGTTGATTTGTTAGTTATGAGAAAAAAAAGTAAAATAATTATATGTTGGATATGACATTGTATTTTATTGATTATTTTTATCTGTTTTATCTTTTAATGAGTTATTTTGTTGATTTGGAAGTGTTTATGGCTGGACTTCAGAATGAAGTTGCCTACGTATCCCAAAGATAGAAATCAAGCCTTACGTAGTTCGGCTCAGGTTCACTCGTGTATTAACACTCTCCTTTTGCGCTCTAACTTTTGCCAAGGCCGCCCTTTCTGGGTTTTCAACCTTGCGAGCTCAGTTTTTATTATTTTAAATTTTCATGCTCTAACTTTTGCCTAGGTCGCCCTTTCAGGTTTTCGGCCTAGCAAGCCACTCAGGGATAATATTTCTTCAACTTGTCCATGTTGATCGACTGGGAGAACTCTAGGCCATCTAGGTCCATGAGAACGACAGCTCCTCCCGACCAGATAGACTTGATGATGTAAGGGCCAGTCCAATTGGGTCTGAACTTGCCCCTAGGGTCGTGGATGGAAGCTCGGTTGTCTTTGAGCACTAGATCCCCTTTCTTCAAATTCCTAGACTTAACCTTCTTGTTGAAAGCATTGGCAATTCTTCGTTGATAATCCTAGACGTGATACAGTGCTTTCAGCCTTCTTTCATCAAAGAGCATGAGTAATAGGTTCCCCACGGGGTAGTGAAATCAGTTTTCTCCCTGTCTTCGGGTGCCATCAAAATCTGATTGTAGCTTGAAAACCCATCCATGAATGAGAGCAGCACATGCCCAGCAGTGAAGTCCACTAATTCGTCGATATGCGGCAGAGGAAAGTCGTCCTTCGGATTGGCTTTGTTCAAATCTCTGAAGTCCACACATACCCGAATTCTGTCGTCCTTCTTCGGCACCGGAACTATGTTGGCCAACCAAGTCGGATACTCAGATACTAAAAAAAATCCTGTGTCGATCTGTTTGGTAACCTCTTTTTTGATTTTCAGGGCCCAGTCCGGGCGGATCCTTCAGAGCTTCTGCTTAGCAGGTTGAACCTCTGGGTCAAGAGGGATCCGGTGCTATACAATCTCAAGATCGATTCCAAGCATGTCTTCGTAGGACCACGCGAAAACATCTTTGAAATCTTTTAATAAAGTGACTAAGCGCTCGCGTTCCTCCGAAGACAACGTGGACCCGATCTGGACCAGCTGCGGGTCCTTCTCAATACCAACATTAATTGAGATGATTTCATCAACCAAAGGTTTTACAAACCTCTCCTGCTCTTGATCAAGCAAATGTTTCAAAACCGGAGGAATTTCTTCCTCGTCGTTTTCATCAAAATTTTAAAAGTCCTGATTAATGCAATAAACTAAAGGCACAGAAAAGTACTCAGAAGCCACAACTGTACAGTTCTCATTAATAACATCCAATCCGTCTGATCCTTCGGTTACAACAGACTCAAAGGAAAACGAAAAGGACGACCTGGACAGGACAGTGGCATCCGGGTTATCACACCCAAGAATACCGGACTCAGACTCAGAAGAGCTAGAATCTGATTCTGACTCCACAAACTCGGTGGAATCAGATTCCGACTCACTACCTGACCCGGAACTATTTGATAAAAAGCCCACCTCGTACTACCAGACAAGGAAGGGTGTGATGGATGCGTCAAGAATGCAAGAAGATGGGCCCACAGCCGCTTCATCCCCGATCATGGAAACTGATGAGTTATCCCTTAAGCACTCTGGTACGATCTGAGGATCTGAGAGGAGACAAGC
The DNA here is from genome assembly GCA_030407325.1 of Camellia japonica. Taxonomy (NCBI): domain Eukaryota; kingdom Viridiplantae; phylum Streptophyta; class Magnoliopsida; order Ericales; family Theaceae; genus Camellia; species Camellia japonica. Next base: position 150,345,139 of record JAPPVO010000031.1, read on the forward strand.
CGGTGCTACCCCCATTTCCAATTTTGTGCTCTCGGAATCTTTCTCCTTGCACTGCTCAGCCTCAGCTGGTGGGAGTGGGTTGGTGGTGACATTCGGCTTCTCTGGAGGCGCGATCACCTTGTTATCGATGAGATCCTGAATCTCAAGATGTAGTCTGAAGCACTAGTCGATGTCGTGACCATGCTGTTAGTGAAAGGCACAGTATTTGGCCGGGTTATGGGTTGATGGGAGGTTATTTGGCAGTAGACGTGGTTCTAGGGGCTTCAGATGCCCCTTTCTGATTAAAACCCCCAGGGCTTTGGACAAAGGCATGTACAGTGGAGTGAAGGTCCTCTAGCCCCATGGTGGGTATTTGGCTGTTTGTGAGCTGGTACCGGACGCACCGGTGAATGGGGTGGCCGTTTTTGGTGTGGTGGTAGTGACCATGCCCACATCAGATGTTCTGGTAGCTGCAGTGCTACTCACACCTGCATTCGAACTGCGGGTAAATGCCCTCTTGGGCTGCTCTCTCTCATGGTTAATCAGACCTTGTGATATAGCGTCTTCGATCTGTACCCCAATCTCGTGTAGGTCCGCAAAGGTGGAAAGGGGTAAGACGATCATCTTCTGCATGAGCTTGGGTTAGAGGTTAAGCACAACCATCCTTATCTGATCTTTCTCGACTGGCCTGGTGGTCACCATAGAAGCTTTGGCTCTCCAATGGGTTACAAAGTCAGAGAAGCCCTTTTTTAGCTCTTGCCGCGTTGTCTCGAGATCACGGGTTGTGACCTCGATTTGGGTATTGTATGAATACTGGGCGACGAAGGCCTCGGCCATTTCCTCTCAACTTCTTTTCACTGAGTCCTCTAATTTGGCGTACCAGATGGCCGCGATACCCGACAGGGTCTGGCCGAAGAGTGAAAGCTTTTGCGATCTGAAGAGGCCCATTGGCCGTAGGATATCCGAGAACAACCGCAGATGTACCATGGGATCTCCAGAACTGTCAAAACGGTCTATATGCGGCATCTTGAACCGGTCCGGCAACGTCATCGCTGAGTCGGTGTATCCATCCTCTATGTCCCGAATGGAATTAACGCCTTGGGCTCTTTTGAACAGCTTTTTCTAACTTGCTCACTTTTAGCGTTGTTGGATCCACCTCAAATTCAAACGGTGTGTCCGCTGGATTAGCTGGTGCTTTGGACAACTGGGGTAGGATTGGGGGTGGAACTGGTCCCGTTGGGATGTCCGTATTTTCCTAGACGTTTGCAGTCTCCTCGGGTGTCAAAACCCTAGGTGGGGGTAGAGGTGGATGCGAAGAAGATGCTCCGGCTTGTTGTGGTTGTTGCTGCTGCTGAAGCCTGGCAATCAACTCTGCTTGTTGAGCTACCACTTCTGACTGACGTGCAGTAACCTCTGCCTGTCGAGCAGCATCCCGCTTCATGGCTTGCATGGTCTCTTGGAGCTGACGCATCATGTCCTCCATACTGGCCATAAGGTGCTGATCTGACTGAACAACAGGTGTATCTCTCTGTGGTAGAAACGGAAACCTCAGCTTGACTACACACTGGTGGGGTGGATAAGGACCACTGATTTGGTAACCGCTGTACTGATGAACTGCGCCTAACTAACCTCCGTCTAGTAACCAGGGGTAATGAAAAGAACACTACTTGTCCGTCAACTAGATCCTCAGATCGATGAAGCCTTCTACCTCTAACCCAGAGTGCTTTGGGGGAAACTGCCTCCTCGGAAGCAATGATGCAATACTACCTTGCAAAAAGATAAATAAAGCAAAATAAGGACACAACAACCAGAAAAACGGACAGCATTTCAGCTTAAAATAAAGACAACACACAGTTGGCATTGTAAACTGAACACACTATTCTCAACACTGATCACTACCCCTAAATCACTGCCTCAAATCTAATACCCTCAGGTAAAACTGATTTCCCCAAATACTAATGCTCGCAGGCCTGATACCCAAACTTGCAAACTGATACATACAACCTGTAGAGACACACTCTGACAGCACATATCAAGCAGGTGATAGCCAAAACACCCCTATGGTGGGGTAGGGTTTCCCTGTCCTATTTTGTCAGGAGCTAGGGTTTCACTACGCACGCAGCAGTTTCAAACAACCTACAATCGGGTAAGCAACCTGTCCTAGTTTGGAATGGTCACTATGGCTTCCGATATGCAACTAGGTCAAAAGGTCAAAAAGGGGTGCCTCGGTAAAAACCGAGGTTTGTGCTCCCATCATGGCAAAGCCCATAACCGGTCAGCCTTATGGCACGTTTTTCCAAGCAAGCCTCTAGCAAACCGTTCAGGAATAGCAGATGGCAAACACGGTGTCCTAGGCGCACCAATGCAAATGCAATGCAAAGAAACACATAAGTGTAAACAAAACAACATATCATGATGTTCGAGTCAAGTTCTCTAAATCCCCAGCAGAGTCACCAGAAACTGTAGATCGCCCGGAACTCGCTCCGCGCGCGAGGGCGCGAATTGGGTTCTAGCTACTACAGTTCGGACTCCTATCACGGTTCTGAATCTAATCTCACAAAATGCAATGTAAGACTGATAAATCACCAAAGAGTCCAAATCTGGCAAATCATTTTGGAAAATCGATTTTAATCAAAAAGCGCCAAACATGGACTGTTTTGCTAGATTTCAGAGTCGCCACCTAAATATTTTGTTCTTGGGAAATTTAGGAAACCCTGACTCGTGCCTAAGGCCACGTGTTCGTCATCACCAAAGTTGCTTCGGCTCGGGAACTTGGGTACGAGGGGGGAAGGTCATGAAATGAGCACCCCTGTTCGCCCGATCAAAGGATCGGCCTCTACTAAACATGATATGTTGTTTTTGAAAACACATGTGTTCTTATTCTGATTATTAGCTAATTTTTACTACGTGATGCACACAACATACAAGTATAGACTCAATCACGCAGATTGGAACAAAGTAACTCGTGTTTGTTTTTTAAAATGGTTTGAAAGTGCTACTTGCAAGTAAGCTAAAGCGCGGGTTTGCCACCCTCAAGTGGCTTTAAAACATGATTTTGCCACTCTCAAAGTGGGCTTAAAACTCACAATCATCGAGTTGTCCCAATTCAGGCAATCATGCCTTCACCCACAGGCATTCATGCAGTTAAACACATAAGCACATAGCCTCATGGCAAGCATGCTAACATGGAAATCACTTACACACATGCAAGGATGCTAAAGCATAAACACGTACAGTGCACTCCGAGCCAAAACAAAAGCTAGTTAGTAATCGATGCATGATCCTAACTATGTCAACAATGCCTAATACAACACATGCAAAATGCAACTAAATAGGCTCAACTATTCTAAGATGGCATATGAGTGCAACACTCGATAACATGCTTTGAAACACGTATTCAAGTAAGTATTGAAATTCAATGCAGTTTGAATGATGCGCCGAGCCTGGTGCATGCAATACGAATAAATGATGCACGCTTGCAAAGCATAAATATGCTAATTGAAACATGCCCTAAAACTAACCACTGAAAGTAGGTAAACAAAAGGGAGAAAGACGTGGGGTTGGAAGACATTCACACACACACACACACTTATTACAACATTTTCCCTCTCGACGGAGGGTCCGAAATAAATAGACTAAGCTATGCTAAGCTAAGCTACTTATTACAAATAAACTAATTAACTGCTCTAGTTAATTAAATATTACAACACAAATTGAATAACTAGCTAATCTAAGCTAATTAAAATATTACAAGCCCAATGAATTAATTAAACACTTAATTACTTAATTACAAAACACTAAGCTAATGAACTAGTTAGCTAAGAAGTTGAAATAAAGCAAGTAAATAAATGGCCTCAAGGGCGAGGGGGACATGCATGCTCGATCGCATCCTCCCGGAAATCCACCACCTTGCCTCAAGATGCCTCTGTTTGCACATTTTTGGACTTCTGAAAATTATGAGAACTCCCAGAATGCTTTTGGCCCACCTTAGGAACATGCTGAGGGCTCATCGGCCAGAGATGGTGGCCATCGGCCAGTAATGATGGCCGGTCGGCAGCCTTGGTGGCCGGTCGGCTGGCTTTGATTGCCGGTCGGCCACTGCCTCCTGCAATTTCTCCTTTTGCTGCAACTAAGCACAAACAGAGGCATGGTAGTGTATTTGCAAGGAAATGTGTGTGCAACTACACTCCTTATCATGTCTCAAGCTCAAAGGAGTGTAGTGCTCGGTTCTCGAGCCACCAATCATGCATCTCAATGCATGATGGCCAAAGCGCGAAGCTTGCACAATGTTGATGAATGCACAAGTAACACACAAGACTCGAGAGGCCTCCACCCTATCATGCACAATCAAGGGGGACGGCGACTAAGAAATGAGGCACATTTCATCACTTCAAGTATGAAATGTCCCTCGTTTCTCATGCTCGGATTAACGTCTGATCCAAACACATGCAAACAACATGCTAATCTATCAATGCTAGAGTGGCATGCACGAGGCTCTATCATGTAAGCAAAGCATGCATGGCATGTTAAGGGGCCAAGGGCACTAAAGCAAGCAAAGAGTATAACACAATAGGCATGCCATATCAAGCTTAAACAACCAAACCAGCCCAAAACAGAGCTACAACATGGCAAATCAGTAGCAAAAACATGCTCGAACTAAGGCTCAAAAGAGTAGAAAATCATGCTCCATTAGTAGCTCACAAATAAGGCACAAAAGCACAACTCTCAAATGCTCTCATGGAGTGAAAGAAGTGAGAACATGACACATGTATACGCTTTGAAATAACATGTTAAATGATGCCAAGACATGCAACCATCACAAGTATAGCATGCTATGGTGCTCAAAACTCAAGACTAGCTAAGACACTTGCACCATAGCCATATTAAGCAAGCCCCAAAGGACCAAGAGGACTCAAAACAGTCCCAAGGCATGTCAAAACAATGCTAGAAACATGATGGAGTGTAGCCAAAACAAGCTAGCATGGTAAGCGAAAACACTAAACATGCAAGGACAGTGAGTGGGATTACACCACAAGTGCCAAAACCAAGCAAGAGGTGACTATACCAACCAAAATCAGAGTTGTAATATGGAAAAATAAGACCAAAAATATGCTGAGATGGTAGCCCAAAAGCTTAAGCAAACATGCATACATATTAGCTCATGATCAAGGCATAAGGCACAACTCTCCAAAAGCATTGAAAGAGTGAAACATGTGAGAGTATGACTACACTACATACACTGAAATCATGTGAGAAATGAAGCCAAAGCATGCAAACAACTCAAGTAAAGCATGCTAGAGACTTGGAAACTCAAAGGTAGTAAGCAAGATTGCACCATGGCTATACAAAGCAAGCCTCTCATGACTTAAACCACTCAAAACAGAGTTCAAGCATGCTAAAATATGAGCAAAAACATGATGGAGTGTAATCAAAAAAGGCTAGAATGATGAGCCAAAGTGGCAAGCATGTAAGGATAAATGGCAAGATTACACTACAAGTGCAAAGATCATGTATAAGGTGACACAACCAGGCCAAAACAGAGTTATGCCATGCTGAAATAATGCCAAAAATAAGCTGAGAACAAGCCAACACATGCTAGAAAAACATGCTCAAACATGAGGCCATCAACACAAGCAACCAAGACACAAGGAGAGGGGATGACCCCCTCCTACTTTGGACCTCAAAACACACTTTCTACCACTGAAATTCCTCTGGAATTCAGTGGTTAAAAGGCTAAGAGAAGGTGATCTTAAAGGCCTTAAGAGATGGCACAAAGCAAAGTGAAATAAACCACCAAAGGGAGTATACCACCCCTAACTCAAACAAGGCCTTAAACAACCATTTTAAGCACTTAAAAATAGAACTTTTTACAGGTGAAATCTAAGCCAAAAGAAGCATGTAAAGATGGCTAAGTAAGCAATTAAAACAAAGCTTTAAAGAGGGTAAAGACTCACCCTTGAAGAACCATAGCAAAGCAGTAACTTCTGAGGCAAAAACCAGGCTTTTGAGCTTCAAACAAACCTCCAAGTACCTCAGCAACAAAGTAGGAGTGTTTGGAGAAGAGGTTGTGTGCAAATATGCAAAGAAAATGCAATTCTAAACACAATAGAGCACAACAATATAGAGAGAAAGAAAGAGAGAGAGAAAAATCTAGAGAGAGAGTAGATATTTTTTTCTCCAAAATTCTGAACCCTTCCTAAGGGGGAGGAAGCTCCCCTTATATAGGAAATGCAAGCAAAAGCTTGCTTGAATCCATCCATACACGTGTATGGAGGATACACTTAGTGATCAATAGCTGGCACCAGCTGGAAAATAAATATCTGCAAAAGCAGAGAAAGGGGTCTCGGCCAACACTTGTGGCCGACCGGCCACTAAAGAGGCCGACCGGCCATCAATGAGGCCAGCTGGCCACCACTGATGGTCGATGAGAACTTGGCCAGGCCGACAGCCACTAGGCTTGGCCGATGGGTATGAGGGTTGGTCAGCAGGCCACCCTCTTTCCCCAGAAGCAATGCTACAAGTTCTTGGTGCACAACCAAACACAAAACAGACAAATCGAGTGGCCCGAAGATGAGGCACTCTACCAAGGACTTCAGGCACTCAAAACGAACACGAGCATGGATGATCATCGAGTGTTCAAACGATGACATCCAAGTCTTGAGGACGGTCAAAAATGGGGTGTTTACACACCCAAAAACCCCTCTTTCCATTTTTTATCCAAACTCTAGGTTTGCCTTAAACACCCCCAAATCGCATCATTGTTACACAAGATACAAATAACTAAGCTAAATATCATATGGAATTATAGAAAAGATCCCTACCTCAAGCTCAGATGAGAGAGAAGAAGAAAAGCTCAAAAGTCGACGACGACGAAACAACGATTTGCCCCGCTCAAAATGAAGCCCTTGACAAGCTCTACACTTAATCTCAAAGGAGCAAGGTGAAAAGATCACTCTAGGTGAGTAGATCTAGAGATTTAAGTGAAAAAGTTTGAGTTTTAGAGAGAGAGAGAGGAGAACTCACAGTTTGAAAGGAAAAATGAGAGGAAAAATAATGAGAAAAAGTGGTATGGGCCTATTTATAGTAGTAGCAAATAGCCCTAAGGTCAAATAAAATAATAGGCCCAAAAAACCCCCAAAGGTAGGGCCCAATCGAACCTTAAAAATCTAGAAAAAAAAACACGCAGGGGTCGACCCTTCAGGCAGGGGGGTCAACCCTTTAGGTAGAAAAGACAATCTAGTAACAAGCAAGGGGGTCAACCCTTAGACAAGAAGGGTCGACACTAATTTCCAACAACCAACACACAGATTTTGCAATATACAAAGGTCGACCCTTCCCAGACTGGTGTCAACCCTACTAGTGTCAACCCTTGTGAACAGCAACTAAAGGCAGGTATCGATACCACCAAGGCTGGTGTCGACCCTATTTTCCAGCAGCACCTTCAGAAATTTCACCAGCAGGAAAGGGTCAACCCTTAGGAAGGCTAGTGTCGACCCTAGAATAGAATTTCTAAGTTCCCAAACAACTTTTTGACAAGAACAAGTGCGAACAACCAAACCCAACGAGTTTAAATCGGATTATACTCCCCCAAAACCAACATACAACAACACCAAAGATTTCCAAAATAAAATAAAGGATTCAAATACACTTCCCAAAAGCTTCGAAGGATATAGGTGCTACAGATAATCGGAAGCTTAATGTACTTAGTGAATTGCACTAGGCTAGATATAGTCTACGTTGTAAGCAAATTGAGTTGTACACAAATAATCCAGGGTCCGATCATTGGAAAGCGATAATTGGGGTACTTAGGTATCTAAGACATACCCGGGATTATGGCTTACATTATACCAAATATCCAGCAGTACTCGAAGGGTACATCGATGCAAATTGTATATTGGATACTAAAGACTCAAAATCCACTAGTGGATACATCTTTATCCTGAGAGGTGCTGCAGTCTCTTGGAAATCCTCCAAGTAGACATCCATAGCAAGGTCAACAAATGGAATTTGAGTTTATCGCATTAGATAAAACAGGAGAAGAAGCAGAATGGCTTCGTAATTTCTTAGAAGACATTCCAATGTGGCCTAAACCTGTACCAGCTATATGCATACATTGTGACAGTGTAGCAGCAATAGGACGGGCACAGAATCATATGTATAACGGTAAGTCTCGACACATTCGTCAAAGACATAATACCATTAGGCATTTTCTTTCACATGGAATAATTTCCATAGAATATGTAAAGTCAAAGGAGAATATTGCGGATCCATTGACTAAAGAGCTAGTTAGAGAGCAAGTGTACCATTTATCGAGGGGAATGAGATTAAAGCCTATTACTTAAAAGTCGCCATAATGGCAATCCAACCTAGTGGACTAGAGATCCAAAGATCTAGGTTCAAAGGGACAACCGAATTATGGATGACTTCACATATCACTACGGAGGTTTTCTATGGTAAGAAGAGTGATACCTACAGCGTTAGTAGGATAAGCTTTGCTTTTAATGATTCTTATAGCTTGGACATCCAAGTGGGGTATGGCAGGATACTCTTAATAAGAAATCACCTATATGACTGTGAACTGGGCCGGTTCTGTGAGAATTAAGAAGGCTAAATTCTCTAGAGCACTCATGAATTACCAGGCGTTGTTCAAGGCCAAAATGAACACAACCATAAGAACAAAACTGTATCTGCAGATACACTATGTGTAGTCTATTGTCTTGGTTTACACAAACAGCTAAACAGTTCAAGGCATCACGTCCACTGGTTAGCCAGTAAGTCCGATAGGCTTTCACTAGAGAAGATTCAAAGCAAAAGCTACCTATCTCGATGTGGTGTATCTTCTTAATGTACTCTTTCTTTGTCTGCATTTTGTTGCATGTCTGTTATCGTGAATTCCATTCATGTGGGGGATTGTTGGAAAATGGCTTTGGAGGTTTTGAAAAAATCCTTATTTTTTTCTAACTTTGAGCATTAATTAAGGTGGGACCCAAGCGTTATTTTGAACGTTACTAATTGGGTTCATGTTTAATGCCCCGTAGTGAATAAATTTGGGTATTTGGTTGCTCAAAACTATTTTCGGATGAATGAGAATTCAACGCACATTTTCGGGTTCATGGCAATGGCTTTAGGTGGGTTTCCTACACATTTTTGAAATGTGCTTGTCCCACATTGGAAAGGCTTGAGATAATGGGTTTATATACTCTAACTTGGAATACCTGGGATGGGCCCCAAAGGGTACCCAAGTTTGTGGAAGGGTGAGGTTTTGGGCAAAGTGGGCTAGACCCATTAGACCCAAAACAAAAACCATATGCACACGCCGTCGCCGCCGCCGTCCATCTGGTCGGGCGAGCTGGGCTGGGCCGGGTTTGGCTTGGGTGCGGGTGCGGGGTGTGAGGTTGGATTGGGCTTGTTCGGCCCAGTACTTATCTTTTTGGGCCAAAAACATTTGTAATTTATTTATAATTTTGATTTCAAAATTTCAAATAAATTGGTCCAGAATTTTTCCTTCACCCAAACAGATCCTAACAGGTTCAGACCAACCTGAATAGGTTCAAAGGGTTCAAAACAGGTTCATACCTGTTCAATTCAAACTGAATCTGTCCAAACATATTCAAATTTGTCCAGGTACCTGTTCAATCTGTCGGAACAAGTTTCTACCTGTTCGGAATAGCCACTATTTCTCCTATAAAAAGCCAGCCTTCCAACATTTCTTGCATCAGAATTTTCTATCAAAATTTTGTCCGTCTTCTCTGTGTTCTCTGCATTTATTCTACATTTAATTTTAGGAAGAAAGAGCGAGAGTTACAACATAATTTGGTTCGCTAGACTTGATTTTGTAGTGCTGCAAATTCAAGTGTTAATCATTGCATCCTGGGAAGTAGACGCCGTTAAAACTCGAAGCACCGGAGCAGGGGCGAAATCTACTTTAAGGAGATTGTGTCCAACACAAGCTCGACATTAATTTCTGTAAGCGTTTAATTTGGAATTTAATTTATATAATTATTTTCTTAATTATTTTATTTTACTGTTTATTTAATTTACACACTCGCTCCACTGTGGGTGTAACATTGTCTTGGGTCTATACGCACATCGTGTAGTATGTGGATGGGCAACTTAGATTCTTTCCACTTTACACATAAGCATTGTCATTTAGTTGCTAAGGGTCGCTCCTCATGAGATATCGTATTATGTTAGTATAGGTCGCAAACAATTTGCTCATTAGCAATCACGAATTTATCTACAAATAGAGATTTGTAACTCTATTTTTTTTCATCATTTTCTTTTGTGCTGTCATCAACTTCTTCTTTATCCATTGGCATCATCAATATGCACAACAATAGCATTCATAGTTTGACCAAATAGTATGTACTTTGAATCAAACTTTATCGATAAGATTGTATTGTATTGTGAAGAAAAAAATTTTATTACTCAATTGGTCACTCGTCATTCAATTCCAAAGGTGAAAAAATATTGCCTAAAAGGAAACATTCTTAAAACATGTCTTGTAGCAATTGTTTCGATCTTCATATTCTTCCATTCTTTTCTTTTTTACAATTTTTTTTTTCTTTTGGTAAGAGAAATTGCCTAAGTCATTTAACTATAGTAGTACATTACATTGTTCGATTTCTTAGAGCATTCATCACTAATCAATATAATTTGGAAATTGCTAACAACATTCACCAATTTACATGAATGTTGAAAAGTTTAGTAGACAGAAGGAGCAACTTCACCAAGCATTCTTCAATTTAACATGATTTTATAAAATAATCTTAATATTGAAAGAAATCAATTTTAATAAACCAAATATTTTTGTGTTAATTACCTAAAAGTCCTATTTACAAATGTTATGGTAGCTTAGGTCCTATCTAAATTTTTTTAAACCAATAAATCTTATTTAGTAAAATTGAGAATATCATCAGTTTTTTCCAATTTTTAAAACTAATAATATTATCAATTTTGTATAGTAATGTTCCAAAGGTTAAACCAAGTTCAACTCTCAAACACTAACACATCACACGACACTTGAGATTCTGAATGTAAAACGGTGAGTTCGAAAGGCACACTCAAATCAAGTCAATGATCTAGGACATCACAACCTCTCCACCTTAGGAAATTTCATCCCTGAAATTATGGCAATAAAAGGATTAAAATTGTATGATAACAATTGACACTAAGGTTCAAGGTGAGACGATGACAAAGAACTACAACCAGCAATTCAAGGTCTCGATCAACACTTAAGATAGTTTTCCAATTTCAGCCTCTCATCTTGATGCCCCAAGGACACCCAAGCAACAAAGATATCAAGATAATGACACGGTGAGTTACTCGTGATTCGTCTACTATAACAGAAAGAGGTTTAGGTCAAAAAAAATAGAGTTCCCAATATGTACGAGTTCCCAAGCAACAAGATTAAATGGGTGTGGTCCCAAATTCCTACGTGAGTAACAAAATACACAACCATAGTTAGTAATCCAAGTTCAATTTGTTACACAATATTTCCAAACAAGGTTAAAGGATTCTCTACACATTATGCATTGTAATAAAATAAAATAAAAAATTCCTCATTTTTCCTTTAAAGCTTTTCTCTTAAGTTCCAAAAAAATTCTTTTTACATTTTTCTCAAAAGGTGTTCAAACTCTCACCGTGTGCAATTAAAAAGGCTTCAACTTTTCCATGTAACATCTAACGATTTTATAAACATTTTTCATACATATATACAATTATGAAACAACCCAACATCAGACATATAGTGTAGGAGAATCACTTTGGTACACATTTTTATGAAGAGGTGTACTATATGTACCTTCTTACGTATTTTTTTGTAAATATTACGTATTTTTTTGTGATAAATGTTGCTTAATTTTCTGATAGAATTACAACAATTCATGGTTAAAAAATGAATTAACCACAACTTATCGTAACTCTACTAGAAGTTTATGTAAGATTTATCACAAAAATAAGATAAATTACCAAAAAAATATGTAACAAGCTTGTTACATATACCGAAGGGATTTCCATACTGTACACATAATTTTTTTTTTCCCTTAATAATTCTGTATCTAACCCATTGGACTGACTAATCTATGAGATCAATCCCATCGTTCAATTGCAGGGGTTCCAATAAAAGTCAGGACAAAGTCTCATATAGACTGCCTTTAAGAAATTGTTTGCACATAGAATGTTTCGAACTTGAGACCTCGGACAGAGTATACACTAGGTTTTTCATACATATATACCATTATGCAGTAACCCAACATTAGACATGCAGTGTAGGGGAATCCCTTTGGTACACATTTTTTATGAAGAGGTGTACTATATGTACCTTCTTACATATTTTTTAGTATATGTTACGTATTTTTTGTAAAAAATGTTACTTAAATTTCTTATAAAATTATGACAATTTGTGATTAAAAATGAATAAATCACAAATTATCGTAACTCTAATAGAAGTTTATATAAGATTTATCACAAAAATAAGACAAATTACCAAAAAATATATGTAACAAGCTTGTCAAATATACTGAACAGATTTCCACACTATACACATAACCTTTATTTATTTATTTATTATTATTAACTTGGTATCCAACCTATTGGACCGACTAAGCTGGAGAATCAATCACATTGCCCACTTGTAAGGGTTCCAATTAAAGTCGGAACAAAGTCCGATATGGACTGTCCTTAATAAATTGTTTACACTTAGAAGATTTCGAACTTGAGACCTTGGAGGGAGTACACTCCCTGGTCCCAAATCTTTACTATTAGTCCAACCCTTTAGCTACTTAACCGGGTTGTTACCTTGCTGCATTATCCAAATAAAATTAGATGTTTTGTATTTCTTATTGCTTGAACTAAAGGGAGATTTTGTGAAATGATTATTTTCATTTACAGTGTCAAGTCAAAAAGTCTAATAGGGGAGATCAATATTCTTTTAGAAAATTTAAGGGAGGTGTCAGTAATTTCAACAAACCTCAACGGAGGTCAATGTAATTTACTCTTTTTTATTAGTTGAAAAATATAGCAATCACATTTATGTTGATTTTTAAGATAACCTTAACCAAGTGTTAATGAATGGTGGGAAGGATTTTTTCAAAGGCCACTGGTTCTCCTCAGCTGGAAATCCTAATTTGAAGGTACTGTTAGGCTTTCGTAGGCCCACCATAGAGTCCACACTGATAATCTAACCCATTCAATAGGTAAAACTTGTTGAGTAATTCATCCTTGTAAAGTATCACATTGATAGGATATCAGCAGCCACTTGATCAATTCATATTTGTGTTAACAATTTATTTTAAAAGTTATATATACCGTTAGCACAAAAGTGATCTGATCAAGTAGTTAGGATATCCGATCAACGTGATTTTTTACAGGAATTAAGTACGAGATAAGTTCTATACACTGAACGGTTTGGATCATCGATACGGGCTTCGTCGTGGGCCCATTGAGGCCCAATAACAACCTCTAATCCGATTTGGGCTAGAGAGAAACCACGCCATTTGCGAAACCCCCAATTATTATTACGGGCATTTTGGTAAAAATGTCACTCATAAGACTTATTAGAACATAAGAAAATAATTTAAACTAAGTGGAACATATGTAGGTGTAGAGCGATTTATGAATAAATGCGCCTAGAATTTTTCACACATATATTCCATTATGCAGTAACCCAACATCAGACATACAATGTAGCGTAACCCCTTTGGTACACAATTTTTATGAAGAGGTGAACTATATGTACCTTCTTCCGTATTTGTTAGTATATGTTACGTATTTTTTGTGACAAAGGTTATATAATGTTCTAATAGAATTATGACAATTTGTGGTTAAAAAATGAATTAACCACAAATTATCATAACTCTATTAGAAGTATATGTAAGATTTATCATAAAAATAAGATAAATTAGCAAAAAAAAAAAAAAAGATGTAACAAGTTTGTTACATTTACCAAAGTGATTTCCACATTACATGCGTAACTTTTTTTTTTTTTTTAATAACTTAGTATCCAACCCATTGGAATGACTAATTTAGATAATCAATCCCTTTGTCCACTTGCGAGAGTTCCAATTAAAGTCAACACAAATTCCAATATGGATTGTCCTCTAGAAATTGTTTACACTTAGCAGTTTCCAACTTGAGACCTTAGAGGGAGTACATTATCAAGTCCCAAATCTTTATCATTAGGCCAAACCTTTAGCTACCCAACCGTGTCATTACCCTATTGCATTATACATAAATGAAGATTATGTAGCAATCCAAATACAATGAGATGTTTTGTATTTCTTGTTGCTTGAACTAAAGAGTGATTTAGTAAAATGATTATTTTCATTTACAGGTTTAAGTCAAAATGTCTAATAAGGGAGGTTAACATAATTGTAAAAACTTTAAGGGAGGTGTCAGTAATTTCAACAAACCTCAAGAGAGGTCATTGTATTTTATTCTTTTTCATTAGTTGAAAAATAGGGCAATCTAATTTATGTTCAATTTTTAGACAGCCTTAACCAAATGTTAATGAATGGTGGGAAAGATATTTTCATAGGGCACCGGTTCTCTTTAGTTGGGAATCCTAATTGGAAGGTACTGTTGAGCTTCTGTGGGCCCACCACGAAAGCCGCATTGATAATCCAAACCGTTCGATGTAAAAAATCACATTGATCGGATATCGGTAGCCACTTGACCAACAAACATTTGTGTTAACAATTTATTTTAAAAGTCATATTTACTGTTGACACAAAAATGATCTGATTAAAGGGGTACTGATATCCGATCAACATGGTTTTTTGCAGGGATGAAGTACTTGACAAGTTCTATAGATTGAACAGTTTGGATCTTCGATGTGGGCTTCGTGGTGGGCCCATGGAGGCCCAATAACACCCTCCAATACGATTTGGACTAGAGCGAAGCCACCCCATTTTCGAAACCCCCAATTAGGACTTGTTGGAACATAAAAAAAATAATTGAAACTAAGTGGAACATATGTAGGTAAAGAGCGATCTATGAATAAATGCCCTCAGAATTTTTTATACATATATACCATTATGCAGTAACCCAACATCAAACACACGGTGTAGAGAAATCCCTTTGGTACACATTTTTTATTAGGAGGTGTACTATATCTACCTTCTTACGTAAGATAAATTAGCAAAAAAAAAAAATATGTAACAAACTTGTTACATATACCGAACAGATTTCCACACTATATGCATAACTTTTTTTTTTAATAACTCAGTATACAACCCATTGGACTGACTAATTTAGATAATCAATCCCATTGTCCACTTGTGGGGGGTTCCAATTAAAGGCAGGACAAAGTTCCATATGGATTGGCCTTAAGAAATTGTTTGCACTTAGAAGATTTCGAACTTGAAACTTTAGAGAGAGTACATTCTCAGGTCCCAATTTTTTACCATTAGGCCAACCCTTAAGCTACCCAGCCATGTCGTTACCTTGTTGCATTATTCATAAATAACCATTATGCAGCAATCCGAATACAATGAGATGTTTTGTATTTCTTGTTGCTTAAACCAATGGGTGATTTAGTAAAATGATTATTTTCATTTACAGGTTTAAGTCAAAATGTCTAATAGGGGATGCCAATATAATTTTAGAAACTTTAAGGGAAGTGTCAGTAATTTCAACAAACCTCAAGGGAGGTCAATGTAATTTATTCTTTTTTATTAGTTGAAAAACAGAATAATCCCATTTATGTTGATTTTTTAGACAACCTTAACCAAGTGTTAATGAATGGTGGCAAAGATTTTTTTGGAGGGCACTGGTTCTCTAGAGAAGGTAATGTTGGGCTTCTATGGGCCCACCACGGAGCTCGCATTGATAATCGAAACACTTTAATGTGTTAAACTTGTAGAGTACTTAATCCATGTAAAACATCAAATAAATCAGATATTGGAAAACAATTGATCAACTAAGATTTGCGTTAACATTTTGTTTTAAAAGGCATATTTACCGTTGACAAAAAAGTGATCTAATCAAGTGGCTATCGATATCCGATAAACATGATTTTTTGTAGAGATGAAGTACATAACAAGATCTATACATTACACAGTTTGGATCATCGATGCAGACTCCGTGGTGGGCCCATGAAGGCTCAATAACACCCTTTAATCCAATTTGGATTAGAGAGAAGCCACCCCATTTTCGAAACCACCAATGAAGACATAAAAAATTAATTTAAACTAGGTGGAAAGTATGTAAGTGAAGAGCGAATTATGAATAAATGCTCCTAAAATTTTTCATATGTATATACCATTATGCAGTAACCCAACATCAGACATACAGTATAGGGAAATCTTTTTGGTACACATCTTTTCATGAAGAGGTGTACTATATGTAGCTTCTTACATATTTTTTAGTATTTGTTACATATATTTTGTGATAAATGTTGCTTAATTTTCGGATAGATTTATGACAATTTGTGATTAGAAATTGAATTAACCACAAATAATCGTCACTCTGGTAGAAGTTTATGAATGATTTATCACAGATATAAGATAAATACAAAAAATAAATAAATAAAATAAGTAACAAGCTTGTTACATATACGGAAGAGATTTCCACATTGTACACGTAATTTTTTTTTCATAACTCGGTATCAAACCCATTGGACTGACTAATTTCGAGAATCAATCCCATTATCCACTTATGGGGGTTCTAATTAAAGCCAGGACAAAATTTCATATGGATTGTCCTCAAGAAATTGTTTGCACTTAGAAGAATTCGCACTTGGGACTTTAGAGTGAGTACACTCTCAGGTCCCAAATCTTTACCATGAGGCCAATCCTTTAGCTACCAAACCATGTCATTGCCATGCTACATTATACATAAATGGCCATTACGTACCAATCTAATTACAATGAGATGTTTTGTATTTCTTGTTGCTTGAACTAAAGGGTGATTTAGCAAAATGATTATTTTCATTTACAGGGTTAAGTCAAAAAGTCTAATAGAGCAGGTCAATATAATGTTAGAGACTTTAAAGGAAGTGTCAGTAATTTCAACAAACTTCAAGGGAGATGAATGTAATTTATTCTTTCATATTAGTTGAAAAATAGAGGAATCCTATTTATGTTTATTAACCAAGTGTTAATGAATGGTGTGAAAGATTTTTTCAAAGGGCACTGGTTCTCTCCAGTTGGAAATCATAATTAGAAAGTACTACTGCTTTTCCATAGGCCCACCACGGAGCCCGCATTGATAATCCAAATCGTTTAATGCATAAAACTTGTCGAGTACTTCATCCCTGTATAAAACCACAATGATCCGATATCAGTAGGCACTTGATCAACTAACATTTCGGTTAATAATTTATTTTAAAATTCATATTTACCGTTGACACAAAAGTGATTTTTTGCAAGAATAAAGTATTTGACAAGTTCTATACATTCAACAATTTGGATCATCGGTGCGTGCTCCGTGATGGGCCCATGGAGGCCCAATAACACCCTCTAATCCAATTTGGATTAGAGAGAAGCCACCCCATTTTCGAAACCACCGATGAAGACAGTGGAACATATGTAAGTGAAAAGCGAATTATGAATAAATGCTTCTAGAATTTTTCATACGTATATACCATGATGCAGTAACCCAACATCAAACATACAGTATAGGGGAATCTTTTTGGTACACATCTTTTATGAAAAGGTGTACTATATGTACCTTCTTACGTATTTTTTAGTATATGTTACGTATATTTTGTGATAAATGTTGCTTAGTTTTTTGATAGAATTATGACAATCTGTGGTTAAAAAATGAATTAACCACAAATAATCATAACTCTACTAGAAGTTTATGAAAGATTTATCACAAAAATAAGATAAATTACAAAAAATTTAAAAAACAAATATGTAAAAAGCTTGTTACATACACTGAAGAGATTTCCACACTGTACACGTAACTTTTTTTTAATAACTTGGTATCCAACCCATTTGACCGATTAACTTGGAGAATCAATCCCATTATCCACTTGTGAGGGTTCCAATTAAAACTAGGACAAAATTTCATATGGATTGTCCTCAAGAAATAGTTTGTAGTGAGAAGGTTTCAAACTTGGACTTTAGAGGAAGTACACTCTCAAGTCCCAAATCTTTACCCTTAGGCCAACCCTTTAGCTACCCAACTATGTCGTTACTTTGCTGCATTATACATAAATGACCATTGTGTAGGAATCCAAATACAATGAGATGTCTTGTATTTCTTGTTGCTTGAACTAAAGGGTGATTTAGTAAAATGATTATTTTCATTTATAGGGTTAAGTAAAAAAGTCTAACAAGGTAGGTCAATATAATTTTTGAAACTTTAAAGGAAGTGTCAGTAATTTCAACAAACCTCAAAGGAGGTCAATGTAATTTATTCTTTTGTATTAGTTGAAAAATAGAGGAATCCCATTTATGTTGATTTTTCGAGATAACCTTAACCTTGTGTTAATGAATGGTGGAAAAGATTTTTTCAAAGGGCATTGGTTCTCTCCAGCTGAGAACCATAATTATAAGGTATTGTCGCTCTTCCATCGGCCCATGACGGAGCCTGCATTGATAATCCAAATCACTTAATGCATAAAACTTATCGAGTACTTCATCTCCATAAAAAACCACATTGATCCGATATCGGTAGCCACTTAATCAACTAACATTTGGGTTAATGATTTATTTTAAAAGTCATATTTACCGTTGACACAAAAGTAATCATATCAAGTGGCTACCAATATCCAATGAATGTGATTTTGCAGGGATGAAGTATTTGACTAGTTCTATACATTCAACAGTTTGGATCATCGATGTATGCTCTGTGGTGGGCCCATGGAGGCAATAACACCCGCCAATCCTATTTGGACTAGAGAGAAGCCACCCCATTTTCAAAACCCCCAACTAAGAATTATTGGAACGTAAAAAAATAATTTAAACTAAGGGGAACATATGTAGATGAAAAGCGATTTCTGAATCAATGATCCTAGAATTTTTGTAACATACATACCATTATGCAGTAACCCAACATCAGATATACAGTGTAAGGGAATCCTTTGATACACATTTTTTACGTATTTTTTAGTATATGATACAGATTTTTTTGAGATAAATGTTATTTTTCTGATAGAACTTTGACAATCTATGGTTAAAAAATGAATTACCCACAAATTATTGTAACTCTAGTAGAAGTTTGTGTAAGATTTCGCACAAAAATAAGATAAATTAGCAACAAAAAAAAAAAAAAGATGTAACAAGCTTGTTACATATACTGAAGAGATTTCCACACTATACACACAACCTTTTTTTTAATAACTTGGTATCTAACCCATTGGACTGACTAATTTGAAGAATCAATCCCATTGTCCACTTGTGGGGGTTCCAATTAAAGTCAGGATAAAGTCTCATATGGATTGTCCTTTAGAAATTGTTTGCACTTAGAAGATTTTGAACTTGAGACTTTAGAGGGAGTACAGTCTCAGGTCCCAAATCTTTACCACTAGGCCAATCCTTTAGCTACCTAATCGTGTCATTACCTTGCTGCATTATACATAAATGATCATTATGTAGCAATCCAAATACAATAAAATGTTTTGTATTTCTTGTGGCTTGAACTAAAGGGTGATTTAGTGAAATGATTATTTTCATTTATAGGTTTAAGTCAAAGAGCCTAATAGGGGAGGTCAATACAATTTTAGAAAATGTAAGGGAGGTGTGAGCAATTTCAACAAATCTTAAGGGAGATCAATGTAATTTATTCTGTTTTATTTGTTGAAAAATATAGCAATCTCATTTATGCTGATTTTTTAGACAACGTTAACCAACTGTTAATGAATAGTGGGAAAGATTTTTTGAAAGGGCACTAGTTCTCTCTAGTTGGAAATCCTAATTAGATAGTACTGTTGGGCTTCTGTGAGCCCACCACGGAGCCCGCATTGATAATATAAACAATTCAATGTGTAAAATTTTTCGATTACTTCATCCCTGGAAAAACCCACATTGATTAGACATCGGTAGTCACTTGATCAACTAACATTTGTGTTAACAATTTATTTTAAAAGTCATATTTACCGTTGACACAAAAATGATTTGATTAAGTATCTACTGATATCTGATCAACGTAATTTTTTGCAGGGATGAATTACTCGGCAAGATCTATATATTAAACAGTTTGTATCATTGATGCGGGCTCCATGGTGGGCCTATGGAGGCCCAATAACATTGTCGAACCCGATTTAGACTAGAGATAAGTCACCTCGTTTTTGAAACCCCCAATTAAGACTTATTAGAATATAAAAAAATAATTTAAAATAAGTGGAACATATGTAGGTGAAGAGCGATCTATTAATAAATGCTCCTAGGATTTTTCATAGATATATACCATTATGCAATAACCCAACATCAGACATACAGTGTATGGGAATCCCTTTGGTTTACATTTTTCATGAAGAGTTGTACTATATGTACCTTCTTACGCATTTTTTAGTATATGTTACGTATTTTTTGTGATAAATGTTACTTAATTTTTTGATAAAATTATGACAATTGTGTTAAAAAAATGAATTAACCACAAATTATCGTAACTCTACTAGAAGTTTTCATAAGATTTATCACAAAGATAAATTAGCAAAAAAAGATGTAACAAGCTTGTAACATATACCGAAACGATTTCCACACTATACACATAACTTTTTTTTTAAATAACTTGGTATCCAACCCATTGGAGTGACTAATTTGGAGAATTAATCCCATTGCCCACTTGCGGGGGTTCCAATTAAAGTCAGGGCATATGGATTGTCCTCCAGAAATTGTTTGTGCTTAGAAGATTTTGAATTGAGACCTTAGATGGAATACACTCCCAGGTCCCAAATCTTTACCATTAGACCAACCATTTAGCTACCCAACCGTGTCGTTACCTTACTGCATTATACATAAATGACTGTTATGCAGCAATCCAAATACAATGAGATGTTTTGTATTTCTTGTTGCATGAACTAAAGGGTGATTTAGTAAAATGTTGTTTGTTTCCATTTTTCAAAAAACACTATTCAGAAAATTCTACTTTCTTATTTTTCGTATTTTTTTGTTTTTACTGAATTTTTTTAATATTTTAAGCAATTTTTTTACTTTTTAGACACATCTAACATAAATACACCTAAAAAGTAAAAAAATTGTAAAAAAAATCTTTTAAAAATTCACTAAATACCAAAAATACAAAAAAAATACAAGAATTCAATACATTTTTTTGTATTTTTATGTATTTATTAATTTTTTAAAATATTTTTTCACAAATTTTTTACTTTTTAGATACATCTAAGTAAGGTGCATCTAAAAAAGTAAAAAAAATGTTTAAAATTTTAAAAATATTCACTAAAAACAAAAAAAAACACGAAAATCAAAAAAGTCAATTTTTAAAAAACTTAATCCAAAAAATTCAAACCAAACACACTGATTATTTTTATTTGCATTGTTAAGTCAAAAAATCTAATAGGAGAGATCAATATAATTTTAGAAACTTTAAAAGTTGTGTCTATAATTTAAACAAACCTCAACGGAGGTAGTGTAGTTTATTCTTTTTTATTAGTTGTAATGTAGAGCAATCACATTTATGTTGACTTTTGATACAACCCGAGTGTTAACGAAGGGTGGGAAATATTTTTTTCAAAGAGCACTAGTACTCTCCAATTGAGAATATTAATTTTAAACTAGAGAAATTTTAAAATATAAAGAAATTTATCGTATTGAAAATTTAAATTGTTTAATATGTAAAGCACATTAAGTAATTTATTTTTATAAAAAATCATATTGATTGGATATCAGTAACTACTTAGTCAGATCATATTTGTGTCAATAATTTATTTTAAAAATCATATTTAGCATCGACATAAAAGTGATTTGATTAAGTGTCTATTGATATCCAATTAACGTGATTTTTTAGAGGGATAAAATACTCGACGAATTCTACATATTGAACAGTTTGGATAATCGATGCAAGCTCTGTGATGAGTCCATGGAGGCCAAATAACATCATCCATTTCAATTTGAACAGGAGAGAGCCTACCTTTTTTGAATCCCTCAATTATGATATCGGATTCTCGGTCCCGACAAGTCACTGGTTTGATGAAACTCATGCATCATGCATGGTAATAATATTACGGGAAATGAAAGAAAATGATATAGGGTCCCGACAAGTCACTGGTTTGATGAAATTCATGCATCATGCATAGTAATAATATTATAGGAAATGAAAGAAAATGATATAAAAGGCAATTTTTAGATTTATTTTTAAAATATAATAATGTGTAAAATAGATAATTAACTGATTATTATTTAAAAATATATATATGAAAGAGAGAAAAAAAAATATGTTATATATTTTAATAGATTATCACATCACTAAATTTAAAAAATAAATCTCTCTTTTGAGAAATAATAGCATTACTCCAAAAGGAAACACTTTTTCACTCTATAAAAATGTGAAAGTTCTTCCCTTCTCATGCAATTACAAAAAAATACTTTTCAGGATCTATATACCAAAAATTAAAATATCATAATAATTTGATTAAACTGGACAATTAAAACATATTTAAATACGTACCATTTAACCTCACCATCACCATGAGATATTGAGGAATGGACTTCACAATTAGAAAATCCAAACACTGACTCTTTCCCTCATTCTCCTATTCTTTACGTTGTCTTTCAATGGAACTGACAACTATTTAATCTACATATATATAGATATATATAAATCCTAATAAGATAGGAGCGAGAACCAAGGCTAAATAAAACAATCATTGACTTCTCGCATTAAGGAGTTTAAATAACTTAAACCATACATCACACCGTCATACTACATAACCACTTATAAAATAATAAAGGAAAAATAACCAATACATCATATTTTGATCTTAAGATTACTATAAAAGTCCTATAAAGTTTTAATATGGATAATTAAGGCCAAGTTTGGCAAGTTGCCAAGAAGTCAAAAAGTCAAAAAGTTACTAAAAAAATTAAAAAGTTATCACTATTCACCAAAAGTCAAAAATTACGACTGCACAACTCACAATTCTAATTTTTCCCTACACTCTAATTTATACAATTTTTTAATACACATTTTTCCATAAAAAGTCAAAAAGTTAACCCAAACATCCATATTTTTTTCCTCAATTTTTTAGTCCAAAAAGACAAAAAGTGTACTTATTTAGGACACCCCAAACAAAAAGTCTTATTTTTCATAGCATATTTTCAAAAAATTCATTACTCCATAATGCTACATGTTATCTCAATTTTATTCCTCATTTAATAAAATAATATTTTTTAAT
Source organism: Camellia japonica (assembly GCA_030407325.1). Taxonomy (NCBI): domain Eukaryota; kingdom Viridiplantae; phylum Streptophyta; class Magnoliopsida; order Ericales; family Theaceae; genus Camellia; species Camellia japonica. The sequence goes on from JAPPVO010000031.1 coordinate 150,368,417, forward strand.
TGTAAAATTTATGATATTGTATTTTAAAAAATAAATAAATCATAAATGACACTGAAACAATTATCAAAAAATTCTATTTTGTTTTAAAATTATTATTGTGTTATATCAAATTTCAATATTAACAAATAAATCTTTTTTTTTACAAATTGTTATGCATAAAAAAATTCTATTGTTCATAATAGTATATTTTATTTTCATTTTATCTTTTTCATTAAAATAGAACAAAAAATTTCATAAATAAGTTTAATTTATATGAATTTTATAATTAAATTATTTTTAATTGTTCAAATTAAATGATTTTTCATAAACAAGAGTATAAGTATAATATTAATAATTTTTACAATTAAAATTTTTAATTTTAATTAAGTTAAAATTACTTATAAAATTATTGTTCATATTAAATAGGAGGAGCAAAATTGGGATAAGACACAACATTATGTAGCAATGAATCTTTAGGAGACATTTTATCACAAATAAGATTTAGTTGTTTATATTGAAACTTGATAAGACTTATTAGTAATTTTAAGAACAAAATATAACTTATTGGTTATTTTCCCAATAATAAATTCACTAAGATAGACCATGACCGGTGACCCAAAATTTTATAGATCACAATATCAATTTCGAGCTCATATCAGTCAATCTGTCTAAATCACTTTCAATATGTTTCACAAACAAAACAAAATATAATTTATGATAGCCTAATAAAGAATAAATTCTTAACGCTTGAATTAAAAGGTGATTTAGTAACATAATTATTTCCATTTACGGTGTTAAGTTTAAAAGTCTGATGAGGGAGGTTAGTGTAATTTTAAAACCTTCCAAAGAATTCTTTGTAATTTCAACAAATCTGAAGGGGGCCAATATAATTTATCTTTTTTTATTAGTTGAAATAGAGCAATCACATTTATGTTGATTTTTGACACAACATTAACCAAGTGTTACCACCATCATCCCTCATACTCGCTGCGGACCGCTCTCTGATCATTATTATTTGTTTTTAATGAAACTCATGTGTCATGCATACTGATAATTGTACGGGAAATAAAAATAATAATAATATAAAAGACTATTGAAAATTTCTTGTTTTAAAGTTATTTATATTAAAATTTTATAAAATAAAAGATATAGAATATTTTCGTAATAGTTAAGATCTCTCAATACTTTTACAGAAAAAATTTGACTTAGAAAAATTTTGCTTACTTAGATGGTGTTTGGGAAGTGAGTTTTTATGTAGATTTTATTAGATATAGGTTTTTATGAGATAAAAATTTTTGGTGTTTGGGAAGATAGTTGGGTTTTTATGTGGTTGGATGTGATGTTTGTGAGAGAAAAAGTGAAATGATTATGGGGTTGGATGTGATATTTTGTTTGGATGTATTTTTTTTGGTTTTGCAAAATTTTTGTCTTTTAGTGGAAAAAATGAGAAAAAAATTTGAGAACTTGCTTCCCAAACACCAACTCAGACAAATTTCAATTTTCACACAGAGAAGTTTTGAAATTTCTCTAATGAAAATTGAAATTTCTCCGAGTTAGGGTTAAAATTTCTCTAAATAGTGCAAAATTTCTCTTAATCGAATTTTCTATGTAAAAATATTGAGACTTTAACAAATAAAAAAAATATATTTTGAACCTCTCCTATTATACAAAGTTGAAGAGGGATTTTTTATTAATTTTCTCAAGAGCATTTTTAGATTTATTTTTAAGTTTTAATAAAAATAAATAATTGATTGATTACTAAAAAAAGTTAATAAAGATAAAATGAGTTATCTTACATATTTTATTAAATTATCACATCATTAAATTTAAAAAATAAATTTAATTTTTCTAAAAGAACGACACTAATCCAAAAGCACTTTTTCACTCTGTAAAAAGGTGAAAGGTCTTCTCCCGTTCTCATATCCACTTTTCATTTGGGAAAGCGGAACATACTTGCGGAGTTTCTTACAAGTAAGTTTCACGATTTTCTAAATATTGTTATGTTTATTTTAATTTTTTAAAAATATTTAGAGAAATTATAAAAAAAAAATTCCGGATTTAATCATGTAACAAAATAATTTTTTAATTTTGTCAATCTAAATCTTAATGTTTTAATTTGTTTTTAATTTAAATCATTTTCCAATTTTCGCTAAGTGAAGTGGACCAAAAAATTAATATTTTAGTTATTAAACTTAATATAAATTTATATAAAATGTCCAAAATACTTTTCTTCATTAAATTTAATAACTAAAATACTATTTTTTTCGTCAGTTTAACTTAAGAAAAGTAAGCAAACAGTTTATATTGAAAACAAATTAAAATATTAGAATTTAGATTAACAAAATTAAAAACTTAGGATTTATTTTGTTATAAAAGTTAAATCCTGTTTTTTTTTTTTTTTTCTTACAATTTTCCCAAAAATATTTTTAGATATGAGTTTGTTTATTTTTAATAAATTTTTTTATTTTATATTTTAGTTACTTTCTATATATATTTTTTAGATTCACCCAATATATACGCATCTAAAAAATAAAACAAATTAACTTAAATATAAAAATAATTTATTAAAAATAAACGAAAACCTGAACAAAAATTGTTGTGCATTTTTGTTAGGATTTTCATTTTTTTAAATACTTTTATTAATTTTTATGTTTATTTTTATTTTACTTTTTAGATACATCTAACTTGATATATCTAAAAATAAAAATATTTGAATTAAATATTAAAAAAATTCAGTAAAAACAAATGAAAATTTGTCGAAAAATAATTTCTATAAAATAAAGCCAAACAGATACGATTGGAAATAATACAATGCACATTTGCATTTCATAAAAATGTTAAGTTCTAACCAAAGAGTTGAAGCTTGTGTGGTTAGCCTTTTAGTTACCAAGTCTCTCTTAAAAGTGTAAAAATGGCCCGTGGCACATAGGCGGCTCGAAGTCCACCCGCGGCCCGGGGTGGGCCCGACCCGTTTAGGCCCGTTTGGGTCGGGGCCCGAGCCTAGCTCGAAACCCCAGGCCAAAGCCTAGGTCATCATTTTGAAGCCCGGCCCGGCCCATGGGCATGGCCTATCAGCCCACTTAAAGCCCACTCAAGGCCCAGTTCGAGACCTAGTGTTTTTTTTAGTGGAAAATAATAAAACTTTGGTAGAAAAAATTAAAAAATTAAAAAAATTTGTTCAGGCCCACCCAAGCCCACCGGCTCGGCCCAAGGCCCAGCCCACCGATCCGCCTAAGGCCTAAATAACCCCTAGGCCTGGGCCTAATTTTCTGGCTTGTGGGCCGGCTTGAGTTTTGGCAGGAGCCTGCGAGGCCCGACATAGGCTGGCCCTGGCCCAGGCTCGGGTAGGCTGGGCTGGGCCAAGCCGAGCCGAGCCAAATTTACACCTTTATTTTCTCCTAAGGAGAGATCTTGGGTTTAGGATTGTGTAAGTATGCATCCGACCCACTGAAATTGAATAGCTCGAACCAATCCACTACGTAATAGACGGTTATAATAGTCTAAGCAGACGAATACGGATTCATTTTTTTCAATCCACCTAAATTCAAACGGATGGTGCATGAGAGGCCACCCAATCCACCAACACTCCTAAGAATATGTTGTTATGCTTTTATTCTTTGTGTTTAAAAATAATAAAAATAATAATAAAAAAACTTTTATTTAGTAATTATATTTACTATTATGAAATATAAAAGTTGAGCCTTTACTTTTATTATAAAAATAAATAATCAAAATTTTTTAAAGCAAAATAGCAAACAATTAGTGAAATATAGTTCCAAAAAAATGTCCAAAATAGTAAAGCCCAAACCAACAAACCAATCTACAATGCCAACTTGCACGTCGCGCTCAATGTCCATCCGCCAATTAAGCGAACAGATACAGATTGATTTTTTTTAATCCGCCCAAGTTTGGATGGATAGATGGCAAATGAGAGGCCATCCAATCTAACTTGATCTGCGATAGCGTCTACTTGGGCTCCACTTTTATGAGTGGAATAGGATGCAAGACTTAAGTGCTTGCAATGAGAGGGCGTGAGTTCAACTTTCTCTAGCTACTAATCTAACAATCAACCCTTTATAATTTGATAATTTTACTCCAATGTAAGTTTTTTTTTTTTTGGCTCACAAAATGTCAATTAAATATATTAGGGGAAATTATTAAAAAAAAACACCAAAAGATTAACTCTCATAACAAATTAAATCTTGAATTTTTAATTTTATCAATTTAAATCGTAATTTTTTTATTTTAATCTCAATCTTAGCCCTTCATTTATTTTTGTTAAGTAAAATTGACCAAGAATGATAATTACACCCACCATTTTAAGAAAAGATTGATTTTAATTTTATGCTTAAACAAAATCATCACTAGCAGCTAGGGGTGTGAAAATAGCCAGTGGCCCAAGCTGGGCTCCGCCTAGTTAGGCCTGGGCTCAAGCCAAGCCCGAGACCTTGGACCTGGGCCTGATTCGTCGTTTTGAAACCTGACCTATAGCCTGGCCTATTGGCCGGCTCAAGGCTCACTCAAAACCCAGTCTGAGATCGACCCGCCTGAGGCCCAGTGCCATTTTTGTTGGAAAAGAATAAAATTTTTGTGAAAAAAATGGAAAAAAAAAATGTTAAAGCCCGTCCAGAGCCAATCTAAGCTTGAGCCGAGGCCTAGGCTTGCTGGTCCGCCCAAGACCCAAATACCCCCTAGGCCTAGGCCTAATTATATGGCCTGGCTCGAATTTTGGCAGGAGCCCGCACGGCCTGACATGGGTCAGTCCGAGCCCATGTCGGGCCAAATTTCCACCCCTACTAGTAGCGTTTCCCTACCACTCCCTCCCTTGGATTTTCTACCAGCTACTCACCACTGCAACACCTCTTCCTCAAATCCTCTCCCTCTCCCCATAACTCAAATCCATCACTAAAGTCCCTCTTCTATTTCCCCTTCCCTAAGATCCACCAACTCCAACCTTTTCCTACTAGCCCTTCCCTCGGATCAACTCTAGCGCCACCCCTTTCATCAAATCTACCGCCCTCTACCTCACTCACCAACCCCTCCATCAAGATCCATAAATTTATATATATTGATGAACAAAAAAATGAGTAACTTGACTAGTTCTCTCATTATAAAGTAAAACAAAAAGTACTAAAAATATGCCTGGCTTATAGAGTAAAACATGATCTAATTATAGAAATATGCAATATTCAAATATTGTTTCATGAATCCCATTCAGTTCATTTTATTTGAATTTTTTTTTTAAAAAAAAGTTAATTTTTTTTAACTTCTTAAAAAAAATAATGCATTATTTTACATTTTACATTATTTATGTAGTGTAAAATATGTCTTATATTAAAATATTGTAAGACGTTATCTAATATTGATTTTAGAAATATTATTTCTTTTCAGGTATTTTATCAATGAAAATTATTTTCTTTTATTTTTTTTTTCCTGTTAAGTTTTTTAATTATATCTTAACAATTTAGGGGTTTTGTTTAATAGTATATAGAATTTAGGAATTTTGTTCAACATAGCTAAAACATGCATGAGTGTTTGTAAATTTATATGCAAAACTTTAGGGAAGTGAGTTAAATTTACCATTGAATATATAAGGTAGCTAAGGGGTCATCTTGGCATTTTAGGCCTTATAACATATGACATCAGTGAATTTGGTTTGATGGAAGATTAATAGTGGGGTAATCTTGATAATAATTTTAAAAATAAAATTGGTCAGTGTTATTATTAAAATCACAAGGCAAGTTCTTGAAATTATGCTAAACCTAAGGGATGTAAGTGTAATTTATCCTTATTTTTCAATTTTGTTGTTATAAGAATATTTAGCATTGAAAATTATATTTTATTGTCTTGTTCATTGTCTTTTAAGAAACTGAACTCTGAATATGCATTTTAATTCATTTTTCATAGCAATGAAAACCAAGTTGAGAGAGAAATGCAATTTGCCTTGATTAATTGTACATCTGATTTAATTGAACGTATGAAAATTTCTACAATTATTTTTGACATATGGTCTTGGAAATTTGTGTGTGACAGACATAGAACATGCCAGAGACAGGTGCCGATGTTGTGCTCCATATTGGTAAAAAGCTTGATAAGTTACCTCCTATACCATACGAAAGTTGCATCTTTAGAGTACATGATTCACTACGCAACCAAAATGAAAAAGCTTACGAACCAGAAGTAGTTCCTATTGGTCCTTATCACCATGGTAAGAAAAATCTGCAACCAATGGAAGAGCACAAATTACGCTACTTGCAACAGCTTCTTCAACGAAGAAATGAAACCACGGTGGAAAGATATATTCTGGCAATGCGAGAATCTGAAGAAAGAGCACGCAAGTTTTATGCAGAACCCATCAGCCTTGATTCAAATGAGTTTGTAGAAATGATGCTTCTTGACAGTTGCTTCATCGTTGAGTTCCTTCGCAAGTGTGAGATGGCAAACCTGATAGACCCGAACGACCGCATTTTTCAGCTTGGGCATATTACATATGGCTTATGCCGTGATTTAATGTTATTTGAAAATCAACTTCCATTCTTTATCGTTATGCAGTTGTTCAACATGACCCAAAATTCTACCGACTCACTAGACTGTGGGATATTCATCATCCCATGTGAGGAATGATGAGGGGTGACACTCTTCATGTTGCTGCCAACACACATTAGCTGGCCATGTTAGGAAGCCAACAACAAGAACCTTTGGTCATGAGGAAAGAAGCTTCAACAGGTTGGTGATGTGTTGGCCATGTGCAAAGCTAACACACATGGAGCTGGCCATGTGATGGCCAGCCTCTCCTTCCTCCATCTGATGTGTATAAGTTGTGAGGGTGAGAGGAGAATTATGAGAGGGAGAACCAAAACAGAGGAAACCAAAGGGTGCGAGAGATGTGAGGCGGAGAGACCGTCTCCCTCGGTGTGAGCGAGGGAGACGGGAGAGTGGCTGAGTGAGGAGAGTGTGAGCTCCTCCTCTATTGTAATCTTTCTGTAATCTCCCCATTGGTATAGTGCAAACCGGTTACTTTCCCGTGGACGTAGGCATTGAGGCCGAACCACGTTAAATATGGTGTCTCCTAGAGTGTAGGTGTGTTTTCTGCTTGTATAATTTCTACAAGGTCTTGGGCGGGATCCCGGATCCCAACAATTGGTATCAGAGCCTCGTCGGTGGGTTTCGGAACAAAAAAACAGTGTGTTCCTCGAAACTGCCCAGAAATCGGATTGCTCGAAATCAGGTTTTGAGCATACCAGGAGCAAGGGCTCGACGAGAGAAGTCCAGAAATGTAAAGCAGACACCCAACGGAGGCCGGACGCGCCCTCACGCCCCCTGAAGGTGGAGCGTGAGGCCCAGTCGCAGCAAGCGCTGCCACGCGCCGTGCAGGCAGCCGGCGCGTGGGTTCAGTCGCTAACACGCGCCCCACGCGGGCGCAAGGAGGAAGACGACTGGGGAAGTAGCGCGCACCACACGCGCACGTGCCACGCGCACGCCACGGCAGCGAGCTCAGCGCCACGTGTCTATCCAGTGAGCGACACGTGGCGGTCCAGTCAGAGGCCACGTCAGAAGAAGCTTGCAGCAGCACTCCACGTGTCATCCAGGTCAGCGACACGTGGCAGCCACGTCATCCGCCACGTCAGCACTGGCGTTGACCGGTCAACCAGAGGCAGGGAGGGATCCGGTGCGACGCGGCTACGGTGCAGCCGCAGGAGAAAGGATCCAGTGCTTCGCGGCTAAGGTGCAGCGCAGATTTGAGGCGTACAAAATGTTTTGGCTAGATCTAAGCCATTTGGAGTCCATTTTTGGTGATCCAATAGTGGTTTCCAACTATTTGGAGTATTCTGGACACATCCGTACGGTCAGATTTTGGAGACGGAGTTTCTTAAAAAGAAGGCAGATTAAAAGGACAGACAGCGTCAGGTGCTGTGGACGGAATATTCTGTTGGAACACAGAATATTTCCTGAACTTCTGAAAATTGCAAATTGGCCCAGAATTTTCAGAAAATTGTGGTGTGGCCCAGCTTTCGGGGATATTTGTCAGTGAGGTCCCGGAAATGCAGCGAAGGTTGGTCCTAGCTAAACGGACCGCTCCGGACGCAATCGCGAGGTCAGAATAGTGAAATTCTGAACGGTTTGGAAAGATTGCAAAACATGGGAGTTTGTCATCTTCAATACTCGAAGGAGGTTGCCGGATATTGTGGAACGCTGCGGATTCACTGAAGAGGTTAGAATGGACAGATTCTGACCAGATTGGACAACCAGATACAACTCGAGATAGATCATTGAAGACTAGAGAAGATCAGGCTTGATTAAATGGCAGATCGAGGGAGATCAGGATTGGTCAGGGGCGATTAGAGGATTGCAGAGATGATTATCTCCGGAGTTCGTCAGAAGATCTGGTTCGATCAATCAAAAAGACCATTCATCGACGGATAGATAATTTGGCAACCAGTTCAGGCTCAGGGAAATGCTGTGGCTGTTGGAGCTACTGTATACGAGTAAGTACTGGTGATATGTGGGCGTGTAGAACAATAGCTGCAGAGGAGCATACTAAGCGCAGGAGCACAAATGCAGACGTGCAGTAGTGCAAGGGTACAGTGTCGTACAGAGACGCGAGAAGAGTGTGTAGCAGCGGGTTGTTGAAAGTTCACAGGAACTTCCAGACAGAGAAATTAAGACGGATAAAACGCAAGAGTGCGCGCCAATGAGTGGCAAGTCTTTTTTCTTCTATGGTGGTTTCTTTATTTCCATGGCAGCGGAGGATAGAGTTGATGCGGATCTCTCAGGCGAGCTCGACGCAGGGAGACCAGAAGCCATGGGTACGGGCACTATGCAAGGAATTGCATAGCTGACGATGCTTTGACAGATGTAGCTACTGTCAACCATCAATCTACTGGACAGCAAATCAGGGATTGCAAAAGCACAAACAACAAGCGTATGTGGAAACGCTAGGAGGTTGTTCAGAAGTGCAGAGGGCAAAGGCTGATAGTTCAGAGGAAAAGCTCCGAGCAAAGAAGACAGAGGACGTTGATGGGATAAACGACGAGTTTTCTATTGCTCCAATGACTGGTCCTACGAGGTAAGGCATGACAGTCAAGGGCATTCCAGCAGGGGGTGCAGGACATCCAATCAGGGGGTGTCGGATAACTTGGTTACGCAAGTTCAAGCATAGCAAGTGAAAGCATCCAAGCCAGGAAGCGTGGAAGAGATCTGTGGGAGATAGAGCAGAGGCTCTCTCCAAATCAGAGTGGTATGAGTTGAATTGAGGATGTAGGATTCCCTCATTCTCTTGTATCACTGCTGTGTTATCTCTAGCTTCAGGGGGTGTAAACGTCTCAGTGAAGAGAAGCAGAGTATGCTGAAATTTGGGCGTGACAAGATTAGCAGCAATATGTGCAGTGGATCACCTCACATGGGTTGAGGGGGTGATTTGTGGGATATTCATCATCCCATGTGAGGAATGATGAGGGGTGACATCTTCATGTTGCTGCCAACACACATTAGCTGGCCATGTTAGGAAGCCAACAACAAGAACCTTTGGTCATGAGGAAAGAAGCTTCAAACAGGTTGGTGATGTGTTGGCCATGTGCAAAGCTAACACACATGGAGCTGGCCATGTGATGGCCAGCCTCTCCTTCCTCCATCTGATGTGTATAAGTTGTGAGGGTGAGAGGAGAATTATGAAAGGGAGAACCAAAACAGAGGAAACCAAAGGGTGCGAGAGATGTGAGGCGGAGAGACCGTCTCCCTCGGTGTGAGCGAGGGAGACGGGAGAGTGGCTGAGTGAAAGAGTGTCCTAGGTGAGTATTTCATGGATTCTAGTTTGTAATTTTGTAAAATTAAAGTTGATTAATGATCAAGAGCAAGAATTGTGCCATAAGTGAAGCAATTTTGTAGTGTTTGAAGAATTTGAAGTCAATTGATGCATGCATGTAGGAAATTGCTATGAATTTCCATAATTGAGCACAATGTGTGTAATCCACGTAGGATTTTGGTTAAAGCTCATGTTTGTAATCACCATTTGCACCATGCGAGTTGAAATGGGAGTTATATTCCACATGCATGTACAATTTATGGAAATATGAGTTGAAATACATGGAATTGTTATGTTGAAAATGAGTTTGGTGTTGATTGGGACATGCATGCGATTATATTGTGAAATTGAGCTTCAAAATGTTGTAATTAGGTGTTTGTACCATGTTACTATATGTATATGTGAAGAATGAGCCTAAAGCATGCAATTAGAGCCTTTGAATATCAAGTTGAAGCTCAAGAACATGTTCTGGAAAACCCAGAAAATTTGATGTCCGCTCGAGCGGGGAAACCGCCGCTCGAGCGTGAATTTCGTGCTCCCAGTATTTTTGCAGACTTTGATGTCCACTCGAGCGTGAATTTCGTGCTCCTAGTATTTTTGCAGACTTGGATGTCCGCTCGAGTGGGGAAGTTCACGCTCGAGCGGGGAGCCATGTAGAAAAGCCTTCCGCTCGAGTGCCAGAGTTCACGATTGAGCGTAATTTTGACCAATCCAGTACTTTTGCAGGCCTCAAGGGTCCGCTCGAGCGGGGAAGTCCACGCTCAAGCGGGGACCCTGTTTCTGAAAATTTTGTGTGATCGTTCTATGTTTCATTTTCCGTTCTCTTTCACTTGCAAGCACTTTTAGGCATGCATTAAGCATTGTAATTGAGTTAAAGAGATAAGAATGAAGCCTAAAGAGGAATATGTGAATTAAAGAACGGATTGAATCGTTTGTGACCCATATGTGTTATATGATGTAGGGTCAAGCTCCAGGGCAAATCCACAAGCCGATCACTGTGAGTAATATCTTTACAAAGATATATGAAGTATGTTATTTGTCCAATTGCTTACTTTCATATAAGTCTTATAAGTATGTCACATTGAATTGGAGACAAATATTTGTTATGCCATGTGATTGGGCCAAAGGCCGTCTGATACGAATGATAGTCTGATATGAATGATAGTCTGATACGAATATGTGATTGGGCCGAAGGCCAGTTTGACACGTAAGAATGGGCTGAAGGCCAGTTTGACATGAATGAATGGGCCAGAGGCCAGTTTGACATAAATGAATGGGCCAGCGGCCAGTTTGACACAAATGAATGGGCCAGAGGCCAGTTTGACATAAATGAATGGGCCAGAGGCCGTTTTGACATAAATGAATGGGTCAAAGGCCAGTTTGACACGAACGACAGTTTGACACGAATAATAGCTTGACACGAATAACAGTTTGACACAAATAATGGTTTGACATGAATAACAGTTTGACATGAAAGTATAAATGGGCCAAAGGCCAGTTTGACTTGAATGATACGAATGAATTGGGCCCGAGGCCATATGATGTGTTTGGAACCGCAGTTACTTAACTTACATATGTCTATGTATGTATGTATTAGTTAGAAATGTAAATTGGGCCCAAGGCCGTTTGACATATATTGTTCCAATGTATATTCTTTATTTGATATTATTCACTAGGCTTTCGCTCACGCTCATTCATGTGTTTGTAGGTGAGCCAAGAAAGGTCTAGACCCAGCCTCAGTGAAGTCTGTGTGGAACAACTAAGGTTTTGAAGAGTCAGCCTTACGTCTCACACACGAGACACGTCTTCGCCCTTTTGCCATTCTATACTATTTTGCATGTTGGCAAGGACTTTGGTTTGCGTCTGTGTATAGTTTTGTTTGGCTGACTTAGATTTGAATGATCCTTCTGTCTGTACAGAACCTTATGTTACTATACTTCCTGCTGTGAGTTATTAACATAGGTATGTATGGAATGTTGATGTGCATATAAGCACGACTCTATGGACAAAGTTTTAAATTTGCTTCCGTTTGGCCCCTTTACTCTGATAAGTTTTGTCTTATTTGGTTTGAGGCCGTAGGTAATCTCGTGATTACTGGCCGATTATGGCCTTAACCCATAGGGGCAGGTTCGGGTCGTGACAGAGTGGTATCAGAGCACGAGTTAATAACTCACAGACTTGTCCAAAAGAGCAATAAGCGTCTAAATAAGATCTAGGATGCATTCATGTGATAAGTATAAATCTGAAAGCATCAAGAATACGCTTAAATGTTTAATATGAACGAATATATATTATAAGTTTGTGATTCGCTTGCATTGCAAATTGTTTGAATACGTATGCTTTTTAGTATATGCATACCTGTGAATCTTTTGTACAAAGTATAATGCAAGTTTAATCAAATATTGAGAACATGTGATTATATGAGATATGAATTGTTACACTAATGTATACAACAAGTTTGTTTTGTTATAATGCACATACATGAACATATGAGTCATGAAAAGTTGCTTATGTGCATTCGATTCTGCAAATGGGTGTCTATGTGAAATATGAACATGATTTGAGTAAATAACTACTTAGTAAATGTTCAGCATGCGATATCTGATAAGTCTGCAATCATCTGTTACGTATGTGATTAATTGTGCCTTGATGATACATAAAATGGGAATATAACAATGTGCCTATGTGCGAATGTACGCATGTGTATCTGTGTTTATTTTTGTATTGGGCATCCCGGTATTTGGCAAGGCTTAATAAGAATTTGTGTAGAACACAGATAAAGTAAGAGCATACGAGTTGGCAGACTCTTCCATAGCCCGACTTGATAGACTGGAAAGAATAGTACAAGAAATGGCAGAGATTTTAAGACAACAACGTCAGTTGCCACTACGGTGAGAACCTTTGCCACCATCAGTGTAAGAAACACCGAGGGGTTTGTTATTGAACTTCTGGGCTCGTTATAGGTGTGGTAAAATGGACCACATGGTAAAGAACTGTCCCCAAACTGGACAAAATGTGAATAAATCTTCTGCCTCAGCTAGATTCGTACCAATGGTAGGAATTGCTAATCAGGATAGAGTAATTGCACTCATCCCAGAAAGCACTCAGAATACTGCGACCGTTATCCCAGGTATCTATACTGTTTATAAACGAATGCTTATGTGATGATTGATTCTGAATTAGTACATGTGCACATCTTTGCTTGGGATATTAATTGATTCGGATCGGCATCTTTTTTTCGTATCTGCTGCATGTGTATCTAGATTGGTTAGACCCACAAGATCGAGACCGTATTCATTAAATGTATTAGGATATCGATTAACTTTGTACATGCACATGTACATCTGGACCTATGCTCGGGGTAATTTATTATATTACTGTCTTTAAAGACCGAACCACTGGAATTATGACTCTGTGATTGTGTGACCGGGTTGAACACCCCAAATAATGAACTCTATAAATTGCGAGATCATGTATTCTGATTGGTAGAAAATTGACTGGACTATGTGACTATATTAAGCTTGACCCGTCAACCTATGTTTTGTGACTGATTTGGAACCTCTGCGTGACAAATCCTATATAATGTGTAATCGAAGAACTTTGTTTAATGTGTTACTGTGTACCATGTACTTGCATCTAAGACTTATTTGAGAACTGCTATATTGATTATGATACATACCTCCTGATATGAACAACTGCATGCATATGCAACTACACCTGAACTTATGTGGACAATGCTATATTGTACATAACTTGAAATACTTTGATATGAACGGATGTGATGAATGACTCCGATATGACTTTGAGGACTGATAAACTTAGAACAATTGTGAAACTATCAACCATGTACCTAAGCAAACGAAGTATGCCTTACAGAACTAAATGTACTCTATTTAAAAAAAAATTTATCTGATTTGATCCGATAGAACCTTTGTCTGATTTGGCCCGATAGAACCCTCATTGGATATAATTTGATGGGGCCTTTGTTTGACTTAATTTGGCAAGACCTTTGCTTGGATTGATCGATAAGACCCTCTATCTAATCTGATTTTGTAAAAAGGGAATTAAGAATCGTGTATAAATAAATGGCCAAATTATTCTTGGCAGAAAAACCGATAGACCCAAAACTTGAATCCGTTTGGAGTACTTGACTTATTTGAAAGACCTTTTGTGGGCTATCAACAGATCGATCTAACCATGAACACTATGAAGAACCGACCTATAGTTATTGGAGACATATGTGTTACAAGCAAACGGGATTGAGCAAATCCAGTGATTGGGAGTTTTATGGAACAATGCTTGTGTGTTGTCACATTCTTGTTTGCTTGACGCTATGGGAACCGATGGCGGCAAATTGATTTGACTATAAGCAGTACTGAACATTTATCCTTGACTGATCAGAATATGTTTTGTATGGGAGAGTAGTTGCTTCAGTGTTATCGGATTTTGGGAAATCAGGTTATGGTGAGTGGTATTATGTTTGTTTTGATGACATTCTTGGGGCGTCCTTTCGTGCTAGGGACGTTAAGCCTATGCAGCACCTTGTTGAGATATCTCTTTTGCCACCGACGGTTTTGTACGGGTGGGTTTGTTTAATCGATCTCGAGTCGGCCACCGACGGTCGTGAACGGGTGTGCTTTGATTCCGAGACGATTATTCTTTTGTTTTGCCCGGAATGTCATCCTTTGGTATTATGTGGATGTTATTAGCATCAAGGAGCTTTGAAGAACCCTGATTATCCGAAAGTGTGTGAATTCAGTACGCCTTGTGTAGGTAACTGCTCAGTACCATTATATTCTGCAATTGGGGCTCTGAGGATGTGTAAATTGTGTTCAACATGTGATTGACTGTTTCTGATAATATCTTTGACGCCATGGGGATTAATATATGAATTGCCTTATGCTTTTGACAACTATCAGATAATGTGGAAAGACTCGATGGGACAGGAATTGAATATTGAACCGAATTGCAAACTGTAAACTGTTGAATGAATTGAGAACACATGTATTATGTTAGAAGTCGACTGCATCGGTGTTATTGTGCTTTACAATTGGTACTATGGGGATATATGAGTTACGTATGTCATGTGATTGATTGCTTCGTTGTTATCTTTATTGACTCGGGAATCAGTGTCTAGATCCACTTTATGTTCCTGAAGACTTTTGATTGATCTTGGATAACCGTGATGAGTCACTAAACTAAGTACTGAATTGGATTGTGAATTGCGAAATTATTGAAGAACGAATTGAACTTCTGTGACAAGGAAATGGACCGAACTTCTATGGGAAAGTTAGTGGGCGTTTGAAATAAATATGTTGGCAACCTGTTGTGAAAAAGGAAATTGTTAAATTGTGTCTAAATGTTTTCAGTGCCAACAAGTCAAAGTTGAATATCAGATATTGGCGGAACTACTTCAATCTCTCTCTATTTCGGAATGGAAATAGGGATATGTGACTATGAAGTTCATTGTGGGGCTACCTTGAGCACCCAAGGTATAAGTCCCGTTTGGGTTATTGTATGAAGAATTACTAAGTTCGCTCATTTCTCCCTGTAAAATTTTTGTATGGTGCTTGTAGACTAGCCACTGTTTACATCGATAAGATTGCTCGTTCGCATGGGGTCCCAGTATCTATTGTTTTAGACAGAAATTCTAAAATGTGTTTGAATTCTGACAAGCCTTCAAGAGGCAATGGGGACTGAATTATGATTTGGCGCTGTTTTCCATCCGCAAATTGAGGTATAATCAGAAAGAACTTTTTAGATTTTTGGGAGGAATGCTCCAAAAATATGCATTAGATTTTTCAGGGAAGTTGGAAAGATCTATCCATCATTGGCAGACCTTGCTTACGGCGACAGCTTACACTCTAATTCGGGGCGACACCATACAAGTCTTGTATGGAGGAAAAGGTAAGTCTCTGACTGATTGAGAATAGAGTGTTGCTTGATTTTGAGACTAAGTGAATGACTATCAAAAGGATTGGAACCGTTGAATGAAAAGTGTTCCGAATTGTTTTCGACTAAAGGTGAAGTAAGTTTGGAGGACCAAACTTCCTAAAGGGGGGAAGACTGTGATAACCCTATTCCGTATTATGTTAATTGGTCCTTATTTTGAATGTGATTATGTGTTTGATATGATTTCGTGTGCCATTTGTGTGAAAATATGTGGTTTTGAATTTCTATCTATTCACCGTAGGAATATCTGTTTGATTATCCGCTTTGGAAATTAAATTGAAGGCCTTATCGGCCGTAGAAACCGAAATTGATTGCGCCATTGTGATTGGCGTAATTTTTAAAGCCTAAGGTGAAATTTGATTGAAAATTGATTTGGACCAGATTAAATGGATTAAATTAATGTTATGGTGCCCAATTATTTTATATTAAAAGAATGTATTTGAGGGAGCTTTTAAAAAGGGCCATTATACACACTCAATTCCTCTTTTTGTCCATTTTGGCTGATTTAACTCTCGAGAGAGAGAGAGAGACCCGAAATTGGAGAGAGAAAAGGGAGATCATCTAAGTTTTGCTCTTGAATCTTGGAAGTCTTGAAGATTACTCAAGAATTTGCTATAGATTGTGAGAATTAAAGCTCCTAGGTGAGTATTTCATGGATTCTAGTTTGTAATTTTGTAAAATTAAAGTTGATTAATGATCAAGAGCAAGAATTGTGCCATAAGTGAAGGAATTTTGTAGTGTTTGATGAATTTGAAGTCAATTGATGCATGCATGTAGGAAATTGCTATGAATTTCCATAATTGAGCACAATGTGTGTAATCCATGTAGGATTTTGGTTAAAGCTCATGTTTGTAATCACCATTTGCACCATGTGAGTTGAAATGGGAGTTATATTCCACATGCATGTACAATTTATGGAAATATGAGTTGAAATACATGGAATTGCTATGTTGAAAATGAGTTTGGTGTTGATTGGGACATGCATGTGATTATATTGTGAAATTGAGCTTCAAAATGTTGTAATTGGGTGTTTATACCATGTTAGTATATGTATATGTGAAGATTGAGCCTAAAGCATGCAATTAGAGCCTTTGACTATCAAGTTGAAACTCAAGAACATGTTCTGGGAAACCCAGAAAATTTGATGTCTGCTCGAGCGGGGAAACCGCCGCTCAAGCTTGAATTTTGTGCTCCCAGTATTTTTGCAGACTTTGATGTCCGCTCGAGCGGGGAAGTTCACGCTTGAGCGGGGAGCCATGCAGAAAGGCCTTTTGCTCGATCGCCAGAGTTCGCGATCGAGCGTAATTTTGACCTATCCAGTACTTTTGCAGGCCTCAAGGGTCCGCTCGAGCGGGGAAGTCCACGCTCGAGCGGGGACCCTATTTTTGAAAATTTTGTGTGATCGTTCTGTGTTTCATTTTCCGTTCTCTTTCACTTGCAAGCACTCTTAGGTATGCATTAAGCATTGTAATTGAGTTAAAGAGATAAGAATGAAGCCTAAAGAGGAATATGTGAATTAAAGAACGGATTGAATCGTTTGTGACCCATATGTGTTATATGATGTAGGGTCAAGCTCCAGGGCAAATCCACAAGCCGATCACTGTGAGTAATATCTTTACAAAGATATATGAAGTATGTTATTTGTCCAATTGCTTACTTTCATATAAGTCTTGTAAGTCTGTCACATTGAATTGGAGACAAATATTTGTTATGCCATGTGATTGGGCCAAAGGCCGTCTGATATGAATGATAGTCTGATACGAATATGTGATTGGGCCGAAGGCCAGTTTGACACGTAAGAATGGGCCGAAGGCCAGTTTGACATGAATGAATGGGCCAGAGGCCAGTTTGACACGAATGAATGGGCCAGAGGCCAGTTTGACAAAAATGAATAGGCCAGAGGCCGTTTTGACATAAATGAATGGGCCAAAGGCCAGTTTGACACGAACGATAGTTTGACACGAATAATAGCTTGATACGAATAATAGCTTGACATGAATAACAGTTTGACACGAATAACAGTTTGACATGAAAGTATGAATGGGCCAAAGGCCAGTTTGACTTGAATGATACGAATGAATTGGGCCCGAGGCCATATGATGTGTTTGGAACCGCAGTTACTTAACTTACATATGTCTATGTATGTATGTATTAGTTAGAAATGTAAATTGGGCCCAAGGCCGTTTGACGTATATTGTTCCAATGTATATTCTTTATTTGATATTATTCACTAGGCTTTCGCTCACGCTCATTCATGTGTTTGTAGGTGAGCCAAGAGAGGTCCAGACCCAGCCTCAGTGAAGTCTGTGTGGAACAACTAAGGTTTTGAAGAGTCAGCCTTGTATCTCATGCACGAGACACGTCTTCGCCCTTTTGCCATTCTATACTATTTTGCATGTTGGCGAGGACTTTGGTTTGCGTCTGTGTATAGTTTTGTTTGGCTGACTTAGATTTGAATGATCCTGTCTGTCTGTACAAAACCTTATGTTACTATACTTTCTGCTGTGAGTTATTAACATAGGTATGTATGGAATGTTGATGTGCATATAAGCACGGCTCTATGGACAAAGTTTTAAATTTGCTTCCGTTTGGCCCCTTTACTCTGATGAGTTTTGTCTTATTTGGTTTGAGGCCGTAGGTAATCTCGTGATTACTGGCCAGTTATGGCCTTAACCCAAAGGGGTGGGTTCGGGTCGTGACAAGAGTAGAAACTTTACTTGCATATAATAGAGTTGAACTAAGTTGGCGATGTTTCTAAGCGAAACATGACGAATAACTTAGACTTATTATATGGCAGAGTAGAAACTTTTACTTGCATATAATAGAGTTGAACTAAGTTGGCGATATTTCTAAGCGAAACATGACGAATAACTTAGACTTATTATATGGCAGAGTAGAAACTTTACTTGCATATAATAGATTTGAACTAAGTTGGATTAACCTGAACTTGTCATATCGGCAAAATCAGACACGGATTGGAGCAAGTGCATGCCAGTCAGATTAACAAAGAGACCGAGGTTGATAACCTCGGCTAGTCTTTGTTTGAATCTGACCTCGGTGACAAGATCAAAAGCCACATGCTTAATGAGAACCCAAGTGGAACTTGAGTTCACATTAGGGGGCAGAAGGCTGGAGAATAATGCTTGGGACTTGGAATTCACAAGGAAGATGGTTTAACACTTGTTGAAATTTTGAGAAAAATTTACAAGTTGAAGTTAAGCCGATGTTACATTAAAGGAAGATGGTTTAACACTTGTTGAAATTTTGAGAAAAATTTACAAGTTGAAGTTAAGCCGAGGTTACGTTAAAGGAATATGGTTTAACACTTGTTGAAATTTTGAGAAAAATTTACAAGTTGAAGTTAAACCGAGGTTATGTTAAAGGAAGATGGTTTAACGCTTGTTGAAATTTTGAGAAAAATTACAAGTTGAAGTTAACCTAAGATTATGTTGCAAGAATAGAAGACAGAGGTCTTGAGCGAAGTGGCAAGTTGTAAATAAACACTTGTGAAAATAGTATAAATATTTTCAAGTGTTAGTCAGAGCCAAAATAAGCTGTTAGTGAGAATTGCTGAAGTATTCCACACTGAGAAGATTACACAGTTAAGGTGTATGCTAAAAACATGGAAATTATTTGAAGTATAAAAGTCATACAAGAGTACGAGAAGGACAAGCATGCAAGCATTCAAAAGAAGAAGTTCTATTCATGTTCAAAAGAAAGGGCACGTCGGCCTACAAAAAGTAATTGTTCGGATTACAAAGGTGGCACGTCAGCCAAATTAAAGCTTACACTGTTCCCAAAAGTAGAAAGATAAAGTGCAAGGTACAAAAAGTAAAAGAGAAGCATCAAAACTAAACTATTCGGCGTCGTTAATCGGTTGGTTTGGGGCTCAGAGGACATCTGGGAAGACTTCTCGGCAGCCTTCTCAGCCGCAAGCTCAGCATCGATTTCTTGAAGAGTTTGATCAATGCTCTTCTCGGCGATAGGCATGTCTGATGTTGTCTCAGGAGCAGTATCTTTGGAGACCTCGCCCTCCTTATCCTGAGACAAGTCTACGACTTGTTCATAGAGAGTAGGGGACTTGGGCCCAACAGCGTCCTTCGTCTTCCTAACCAAAGCTTCCTCCTCGGACTCGGAATCGTCTTCAGATTGGCTTGGAGTAAGGGGAAATGACAGGGGAAGGTCACCAGCATTCTTAAGTGGGGAGTCCTCGGGGACATCAAGCTTTTTGAGGGCAGCCATCCAACCAAGGGTAAAACCCTTGTTACATGCCTGACTCACTTGCTTTTTGTCCCTCAACATACGCCTTCTCATCGGCTGCTTTGATCTCGGGTGTTTTCGTGGCCAAGGCAGCCCGGAGCTCGGCTTGAGCCTCAACAGTTTTTATCTGGGCCTCATTCTTCTCAGCTTCAAGGACCTTTTTAATGGCTTCTGCAGCGTCTGCTTTTTCCTCGGCCGCGTCCTGAGCCTTTATGGCAGCCTCGGCCTGATCTAACAAGGTTTTCATTTTGCCCTTGGCCTTCTTCAAAGCCTTCTGCAAGCTAGCAGCCTCTTTGGTTTTATTCGCCAACTCCTTCTTGATGGCAAAGGCTTGCATCGCAAAAAAGTGGCCATGCTGGATCGCCTAGGAGAAATGGAAAAAAATGAGTTAATAAAACTCTCTAAGTATGAGGTAGCGGAAAGAAATTGAAAAATTACAAAGTGTTAAGGCTTACTTGGACGGAGCGTTGCAACATCAGAGCAAAGTTCTCATACTCGCTCATCCCGGCGTTGCGCTCGAGATCATTGGGAAGGAGCAAGGCGGTAGAGAGAGCAACGCCAACTTCAATATCGTCGGCGTTGTTGCCAACTCTGACCGACTTGTCTTCAGTAGTAATGAGGGGAGCCCAGGGGGCATCTAATTTCATAGAACCTGAGGTTGTTGCAGGCTCGGACCTCGGCCTCTTTGATCGGGTTGATTGGGATGGTTCAGCCTCAGCAGGCCTTTTCTCGGCAGCAGAAGTGGTCTTCTCGCTCTCGGCCAACTTTGAAATTGGAAAGGTGTCCTCAGTGTCAATCTGAGTCACCGTTGCCTTAGCCTGGGCCTTCTTTAGTCTTTTGGGCTTTGGTTTTGGTTGAGGCTGTGCTGGTTGAGCATTGACAGCGTCGGGGATGTCAGCCAGAAGGTCTTCTGTGACTGCTTTCTTGCGACCCATCTCGGCAGCGATTGGAGTTCGGCCTCGGCGTTTGCGTTGGGATGGAGGGATCAGATATGGAGCCGAGGTTGATGGTTGCTCGGCAGGATCGGAAGTTGACCCTTGATCTGGCCGAGATGATGAAGTTGCTGGAGGAGTTGTGGCGGAAGGAGGAGACTTGCTCTTCTTCTTTAGGATATCTGGAAGGACGAACTTGTAGGTCGAGATATAGTTGAGCAGTAGGGGAGCTCTCCACTTGTGAAGTGGCAGATCCAACAGCTTCTTCAAGCCCTTGCTCAGGAAGAAGGACTTACGGAAGTCTTTTGCCAGTTGCGGAAGAGCTGCAAGGAAAACAACGTTAGAACGTATAAAAAGAACAAAGCATTAAAGACTTGAAAAACAAGTGCAATACTTGGCGCTTACCATTACCCTCTACAAATACTGTTCGGCTAAGAGGGTAGAGGTGAAGGTCCTCGTCTGGAGCAAACTCCCAGTTGCCCGAGACAATGAAGTAATCGTCCTCAGCTCCCTTGTCGGAGTCTGGGAGGTCGGCAACAATTTTGTATTCTGTGGACTTCAGTTTGAGGTAGTAGATATAACCTTTTTCTAACCTGAGGCCACATGGTGTAGCAGTATTGGATATCGGCTAAGGTTACCCTAACTTTCTCTTGTTTGGCTCAAGCTATTATGCCATTGATAACTGGGTAAGAATTGATGTGAGTTGTATTGGGTTCAACTTGTAGTAATGGAGGATGTCTCGGAAAAGGATGTCAAGTGGGAGCCTAAGTCCACACACTACGAAAGCTACAACTGGAAGGGCATGGAATTGACTGTGGGCATGATGGAGTCATCCTCCCCAGCCAACCTCAGATGGACGTCAGCTAGGATGGAAAACTCCTACCTGAAGTATTCTAACTTGGTTGGGGTGTCTACCCTATGCCTCCACATACCCATGATGTCGACTTGGAGGGAAGGTGTTGGATTTCAAAAGAAAGTGTTTAAAGGGTTTGAAGGACCTCGGCCAAAACCTAAGGGTGTACTGTGGTAAGAATTTTTTAGGATCTAAGGGGAATTTGTTTCAGTTCTTCCTAAGGTTCGTAAGTTCTACAAGCAAATCCCAAAACTAAGGCTAGGCAAATGAAGATTGAAGGCAGGAATCTGGAAAAAAACACAGCAAACAGAAACAGGAGCGCGATTCAGAATCAAGAACAGTGATGAATCATCAAGAACACAATGATAAAGTTTGTACAGGTGTGTGAGGCCAAGAACAATGGCAAAAATCAACGGATATACAAACAAGTGTGTGCATGTTCAAGAATGGATTGGGCAAAAACAGAGCCATAAAATGAACATGCTCAAGTACATGATGGAATCCAAGACACAAATTAAACAAATACGCAAAGGCAGAGAGTACAACAGTGGAGTTCTTTGAAGTAAAACAAGAAATTTAAAATAAAAGGAACAGTGGCTTACCAGAGGAGTGAAGCCGGTGTTGAGTACACCGGAGTCAGGTAATGGTAACAATCTGAAAAAGTCAGTGAAAGCTTCACCGGAGGGGAGGAATAAAAGCAGTTGCAGAGCTTGAAAGATTGAAACAATGGCGGATTTGGGAAAGTAGAGAGAGAGAGAGAGTTTTGCATGAAGATGCTGGTAAAAAAGTGAAAAGGCGGAGAGAGAGGGTGGTTATGATCAAAACACGGAGAATGGCGGCAAAAAACCATCAATGCATCTAGGGCGACGTGCTTGTCAGACGGTGCACCCAGACGCAAGACGACTTAAAAGCGCGTATCAAGTACGACCTAGTGAGGGAAAGACGCGTGGCTAAAACGGTTGGGTTCTGTGCGTGACAACTTTCACGCGTGATAGAACTCTTGAAGTTCTTGGTTTAAAGAAGCAAAGACTTCGGCTAGGAGGATGATCTCAGCTAAATAATTTAAACCGACTTAATGATTTGCTCTAAAGGCATTTCGGGGAAAACAAATTACAGATCTTGGTCATATTGAGTCGACGAGTCTTGACTTCGGCAATAAATAATGGAGTTAGCTTAGCCGACGTGCTACGAGATCAAAAGATATAGGTTCCATTACCTCAGTATGCAGAGGTAATAGAACTTAGGGGGCAGTTGTGGGGACATAATTTTTTAGTGGCGACACGTGGCCGAGTGGCACCAAAATGTCAGCCGAGGTGCCACGTGTCCCGATCATGACGCCGAGGTGATCTCGGTTAGGCCGAGGTTATCTCTGAAGATATTGGAGTCCGGGATAAGCGGATAAGGGACAAGAGTCCTAGAGCAAGGGAAGGCTTCAGTTTGGATAAAGATAAGACTCTTAGAGAGTTTATCCCAATCCTACTGGGAGTCCAAGATTAGCAATAATCCAAAGTCCATTGAAGCTAGGCTTCTATTGGGACCAGGATTGTGTTGGCTATAAAAGGAAGGCACCCCCATGGGTCTAATGTCATGACCCGAACCCGCCCCTATAGATTAAGGTCATAACCGGCCAGTAATCATGAGATTACCTACGGCCTCAAACCAAAACAAACATATAGCGATAGAGTGAAGGGGCCAAGACGGAAGCAAACTTAAAAATTTTGTCCAATGAGCTATGCTTACATGGCATGTCAAAACATTTCACATATACTTAATAATAACTCATACCACGTATCAGTAGTTAACATCTTGTACACCCAGGATCATTCAAACACATAGTCGGCCATGCCAAAAGCTTGTACACATAAATGGTCTATCATGGCCAATAGAAGTGATAAAAGAAATACAAAAGATCATAAACAAAGCCTCTTGCGTGAGGCACCTGGGCTGACTTCACAAAACTCGGGTTCCTTTCTTAAATTCTACTAAGGCTGGGGTTGAACGTCCCTTTGCTCACCTACATACATATAGATAAGAGTGAGCTAACGCCCAGTGAATAATATCAAAATAAAGAGGTTAATGAATGAGGTTCGTTCATAAATGAATCATACTTATAATGTGCACATTTGAACCACTATTCTCATTCACACCAGATTTACAAGTCTCAACAAAGAAAAACGACCTTGGGTCCAACACATCATATCCACATGCAAAACGACCTCAGGTCCAATTCTTATATAAATAATACGACCTCGGGTCCATCTATATGAAATGACCTTTGGTCTAGCCAACTCTTTATTCAAAACGACCTTTGGTCCAATTCAAACATATCAAACGGCCTCAAGCCCAATCCGAATATATCAGGCGTATCAAACGGCCTCGGGCCCATTCTCTTTATATTCATATCCATGCGTATTTCTTATTCATGATCATGATCCCTTTCATTCAAACGACCTTTGGCCCATCTTTGCATTCATGTCTAACGGCCTTTGGCCTAATCGTTCATATTCGACGGCCTTTGGCCCAATCATTCATGTCCAATGGCTTTTGGCCCAATCATTCATGTCCAATGGCTTGTGGCCCAATCGTTCATGTCAAACGGCCTTAGGCCCAATTCAGATATATCAAACATATCAACAGCAAAACGGCAAACGACAAACGGCCTTAAACCTAATTCAGATATATCAAACATATCAACGGCAAACGGCCTTAGGCCCAATTCAGATATATCAAACGTATCAAGCCTTATACAAAATTAGGCATATAGAATACTCATTCATATTTCAAATCAACAAATCCATGAAGCTTATACAGAAGTTGCATTCGGAAAGTAACGTACTTAAAAATATCTTTACTAAGATATTACTCACAGTGTTCTGCCGGTGGATTTGCCCTTGAGCTCAACCCTACACATTATAACACATATGGGTTACAAACGATTCAATCCGTTCTTAATTTATACATTCCTCTGAGGCTCCTTTCTTATCATTTTAACTCATTCACAATGCTCAATGCATGCCTAAGAGTGCTTAGAAATGAAAGAGAACGGATAACAAATCATAAAACCACTTTTCAAAATATCTGAAATACGGATCCCCGCTCGAGCGCAGCTTTCACCGCTCAAGCGGACCCCTTTGGTCTGCAAAAGTACTGGTTACTTCATTTTTACACTCAAGCGTGACTTTGGACGCTCAAGCTGAGAGTCAAACTACATGGCTCTCCGCTCGAGCGTGAATCTCCCGTTCGAGCGAACGTCCATGTCTGCAAAAGTTCTGGGAACTAGCATTTCACACTCGAGCGAACATGCCAAATTTTGGAATTTCCAGCAACCAGTTTGAGCTTCAAACTTGCATTCAAATTAACATAGCTTGCATTTTATAACCCATAACTCTTATATACAACTACTAACGTGCTACAAACACCAATTTACTACATTATGAAGCTCAAATCTTATGAATCAATCACATGCAAACCCAAATTATACCAAACTTACTTCCAATACATTAAATTCATGCATTCAAACTTCATATCTTCATCAATCATGCATGCATGTCAATTCTTGACTCCATTCCTATTTCAAATGGTACAAATGGTGCTTCTAACCATGAAACTCAACAAAACTATGCTTGCATGTATGATTCAATGCCCAATCTTTCATAATTAACATGTTACATGCTAGCTTATGCGAATTCATGGCAATTCTAAACATGCATGCATTCATTGACTCCAAATTCATCAATTACCACTCAATTCTTGCTCTTGGTCACATATTCTCTTTGAATTCATATAGTTACAAACTCAAACTCATGAATTAAGGGTTGATTACTCACCTAGGAGCTTTAATTCTTTCAATTATAGCCAAATCTTGAGCTAATCCTCTTAGTTTCTTCAATTCTCTTGCAATATCTTCAAGAATGGTCCCTTTCTCTCTCTAAATTAGGTTCACCCTCTCTCTCTAGAGTGTAGGATCTGATTTGGGCTCAAAAAAATATGAGCTTAAGCATGTATGGCTCATTTATATAGCCTTTCCTTAATCAGACTTACTTAGAACTAATCAATGGTGCTTAATTAATTCGATTTAAACAAATTAATTCGTTCCGAATCAGTTTTCAATTAAATTTCACCATAGGCACTAAAAATTATGCCAATCACAATGGCGTAGTCAATTTCAGTTTCTGTGGCCGATAAGGCCTTCAATTTTTAGTTCAAAGCACAGATTCTAACAGATTTTCCTACGGAGAACAGATACAAAGCCAAAATCACATATAATCATGCAATTAACACCCAAATTCAAATTAAGCACATAATTACAAACATAATCATGATTAATCAACATAGTGCAGGACACAGTTATTATATCTAAGGTACGCTTTTTGTATTCTGAATAGTGAGTTAAGCACTTTTGCTATCTTTGAAAGATAACTTACTTGATCGTCGGAGTGCCCCCGGGTAGACGAACCACCGCCGGAATCTCTTCTTTCTGTTATAGGTCATCAGGCATCATCTATTCTGCCAGTGCTCTCCAGTTAAATGCTAATTTGGCAGTGTGGTCAGAAATCTACTCACACAGTTATTAAAATGGTAAATCCAGACCTATCAGAAGAAAACACAGTACTGTAAGATCTTATATGAATAATGGCATCATAAATGTGGATTATATTAAATCTGGTGATAATCTTGTTGATCCATTAACTAAGGCCTTAGCAAGAGATAGAGTCTGGAATACATCGAGGGGGATAGGGTTGAAGCCCATTGAATATAGCAGAAGCCATGTATGAGGATACTCAACCCAAGGACCAGAGATCCTGTCACTGGGTTCAATGAGAAGAACGATCATATGATGGCCGTGAGAAATTCACTAAATTCCTTTTTATCCATCCTTATGATGTAACTGCATTTATCTTTTAACGTTGTAGAGGTTGAGTTATTAAAAAAACTCTTAATGAATGTCTGTAGCTCTTGTTGAGTGGAGTGTCATAGTTACAGGAGCACCCTATAGACACCACATTTTTGACCGTCCTCAAGACTTGGACGTCATCGTTTGAACACTCGATGATCATCCATGCTTGTGTTTGTTTTGAGTTTCTGAAGGTCTCGGCTGCGCGCCTTACCTTGGAGCCTCTCAACTTATCTGTTTTGTGCTTGGTTGTGGACCAAGAGCTTGTGGTTTTGTTTCTGAGGGAAGATGGTGGCTTGTTGGCCAGCCCCACAACCCATCGGCCAAGCCTCTTACCTATCGGCCTTTCCTTCTTTCCATCGACCATCAGTGGTGGCCGGTCAGCACCATTTTTGGCCGGTCGGCCATGTTTGTTGGCCGAGGCCTTTTTATTTGCTTTTGCAGATATTTCTTTGCCAACTGTGACAACTGATGAGCACATATTTCATCCTCCATACACGTGTATGGAGGGATTGAACCAAGCCTCTAGCTTGTTCAACAAGCTTGAGACTTGGATTTCTATAAGAAGGGAGGCCCCTCTCCCTTTCCAGAGGTTCTGAAAATTGGATATACAAAACATATATATCTCTCTATATTTCTTTCTCTCTCTATATATTTGCACTTGTTTGTGCTCAAAAGTGTCTTTTCTTCACACTTTTGCACTAAATCACCTAGTGAAACACCTTCACTACTGAGCTGAGGTTCTTGGAGGTTGCATTTGAGTGGTTTAAGCTTGGTTTTTGCCTCTGAAGTTGCTATTCTAAAGAGGTTCTTCAAGGGTGAGTCTCTTACCTCTTTAAAGCTTTGTTTTCATAGCTTATTTGGCCCTATTTGCATGATTCTTTTGGCTTAGCTTTCAACTATAAAAAGCTTCATTTTTAAGTTTTAAAAGTGTTTGTTTGAGGCCTCTTTGGTGTTAGGGGTGGTCTACCCCCTTTTGTGCCTTGTTTGGCCTTGTTTTGAGCCATCTCTTTTAGGCCATTGGATCACCTTTGTTTGGCCTCTTCACCACTGAATTCTAGAGGAATTTCAGTGGTGGAAAGTATGTTTTGAGGCTCCAAATAGATGGGGGTGGTACCCTCCTT
The DNA here is from genome assembly GCA_030407325.1 of Camellia japonica. Lineage (NCBI taxonomy): Eukaryota > Viridiplantae > Streptophyta > Magnoliopsida > Ericales > Theaceae > Camellia > Camellia japonica. The sequence goes on from JAPPVO010000031.1 coordinate 150,396,213, forward strand.
TGTACCTTGTTTGCTTATGTTGATGGCTCATCAAAGTAGAATGTTTATCTAGCACATTTTGGCCCCATCTCAACCTATTTTGGGCCTTATTTCAGCATGGCGTACCTCTGTTTTGGCTTGGTTTGGTCACCCCTTGCATGCTTTATACACATGTAGTGTAAATTTTGCATACTAACCTTACATGCTTGTGTTGATAGCTCATCTTTCTAGCATGTTTTGGTCCTATCTCAGCAAGTTTTTGGTGTTATTTCAGCATGTTACAGCTCTGTCTAGGGTTGGTTTGATAGCCTCTTGCATGCTCCTTGCACTTGTAGTGTATTTCCATTCACTAGCCTAACATGCATCATGCTTTTGACCATCATTCTAGCATGTTTTTGGCTCCACCCCAGCAAGCTTTTACTCATGTTTTGCCATGCTTAAGCTCTGTTTGAAGTTTTTTTGGTCATGCATGTCTCGCTTTGTATAGCCATAGTGCAATCTTGTTCACTAGCTTTGAGTTTCCAAGTCACTAGTATGCATTGCTTGCGCTATTTGCATGATTTAGCATAATTTGGTATGTGATTTCAGTGTGTGTAGTTAGGGGTGCAACTCGGGCGGGCTCAACCCGAGCAACCCGAGCCCAGCCCGAGTTTTTTTAGGGCTTGGGCAACTATATCTTGTAATCTGGACGGGCCTGGGCAGATTTTTGATGCCCGAATTGTAATTCGGGCCGGGCTTGGGCTGAACCAATGGCCAACCCGAGCAACCCGAACCCGAATTAAATTTATATATTATATAAATTATATAATATATAATATATAATATATATATAATTTAATAAATTATATAATATATATAAATTAAGTAAAAGAGTTAGTCTTAATTTTTAATTTTTATTTTTTGGTGACCAGAAAATAACTTTGAATAATTCTCATTCTTTGTTAATTATCAATTCTACCTACAGGTTTCAAAACAAATCTACCTACAAGTTTCTGGGCAATTCGGGCAATTCGGGCTAACCCGAGTTCAAAATACAAAGCTTGGCCGGGCTTGGACAGCAAAGCTCGGGTTCATGTTCGGGCTTGGGCGGGCTTGGCACTGCTCTGGGCAATTCGGGTCGGGCTTGGGCAGACCCCCAACCCGACCGAACCGCCCGAGTTGCACCCCTATGTGTAGTATGGCCTTGCTCTCACATCTTTCACTCTTTCAATGCTTTGGAGAGGTTGTGCTGTATGCCTTAAATATATGCCATTATGCATGTCATCTTGCCTAAGCTTTTGGGCTACCATTTCAGTGTGTTTTGGGTGTTATTTTGCCATAATACAACTCTGATTTTTGTTGGTGAAGTCATCTCATACTTGGTTTTGGTAGGTGTAGTGTAATCCTCCTCATTGGCCTTGTATGCTCCGTGCTTCATGCCTCTAATTCTAGAACATGTTGGCTATGTTTAAGCATGTTTCTAGCATTGTTTTGACCTACCTTGGGACTATTTTGAGTCATCTTGGCTCTTTGGGGCTTGCTTGATATGGCTATGGTACAAGTCCCCTTGCTAGCCTTAAGCTTTGAGCTTCCTAGCATGCTATGCTTGTGTTATGTGCATGATTTGGCATCATTTCTTACATGATTTCAGAGCATATTTCATTGCCATATTCTCACATTTTCCACTCCTTCAATGTGTTTGAGAGTTGTGTCCTTCATGCTTTGTTTGTGAACCAATGTGTATGCATGCTTGTATTTTGCTTTTTGGACTTCATTTTCAGCATGTTTTGGCCATTGTCTTGGCATGCATGAGGCTTGTCTGAGGTTGGTTTGGTCCATTGAGTATTGCATTACATAGCCCTTGCCATTGCATTGTTGTTTGCATGTTGTGGCATGACATTGTGTTGTGCATGAGTGTTAACATGTCAAGATTTGCATGTTGTTTGCTTTGCATGTTGTTTGCATGTGTGTCGCATCGCATTGTGTTTGGGATTGGATGTTAATCCAAATACGAGGAACGAGGGACGTTTCATACTCAAAGTGATGAAATGTGCCTCATTCCTTAGGTCACCGACACCTTTGATCATGTATGATAAGGTGGAGGTTCATTGTGTCATTTGTGCATTCATTGACATTGATTTGTGCAACTCAGCCTTTTTGGCCATCATGCATTGAGATGCGTGATTGATGGCTCGAGAGCCGAGCACTACACTCCTTTAAGCTTTAGACATGATAAGGAGTGTGGTTGCACACACATTTTCTTGTAAATACATTGCCATGCTTCTGTTAGTGCTCCGTTGCAGCAAAAGGAGAATTTGCAGGAAACAGTGGCCGACTGGCCATCAAAGGCTGCCGATCGGCTATCAAAAGTGGTCGATGACCATTAACTTTGGCCGATGGCCATTCCTCTTGGCCGACAACGCCTCAGCATGTTCCTAAGATGGATCAGAAGCATCTCGGAAGTTGGCACAATTTTTAGAAGTACAAAAGAGTGCAAACAGAGGCATCATGAGGCACGGTAGTGGATTTCCGAGGACGCGACCAAGCATGCATGCCTCCTTCGCCCGCGAGGCCATTTTACTGCTTTACTAGCTAGTTGTAGTTAATTACATGTGTTGTAATTAATTAGTTTAATTAATTAGGTTAGATTAACTGGTTATTCAATTCGATTTGGTTTGTAATAATTAGGTTAGCGTAGCTAGTTAGTTGATTTATTCGGACCCTCCGTCGAGAGGGCACATTGTTGTAATAAGCGTGCGTGTGTGTGATGCATGTCTTCCAACCCCACGTTTTTCTCCCTTTTACTTATCAGTTTTTGATGGTTAGTTTAGGGCATATCTCGATTAGCATACTTATGTTTGCATACGTGCATCATTCATTCGTCTTGCATGCACCGGGCTCGGTGCATCATACAAACTGTATTGTATTTTAAATACACTTTCTTGAATACGTGTTTCAAAGCATATTATCAAGTAGCATTCATATGACATCTTAGAATAGCTGAGCCTACTTAGTTGCATTTTGCATGTGTTGCATTAGGCATCTTAATATAGCTAGGATCATGCATTGATTACTAACTAGCTTCTTTTTTTGCTCGGAGTACATTGTAAGTGTTTATGCTTTTGCATCCTTGCATATGTGTAAGTGATTGCCATGATTAGCATGCTTGCCATGAGGCTAACTGCTTAAGTGTTTAACTGCATGAATGCCTGTGGATGAAGGCTTCATTGCTTGAATTGGAACAATTCATCGAAATGTAAGTTTTAAGCCCACTTGAAGTGGCAAATCATCATGTTTTAAGCCCACTTAAGGATGGCAAATCCGCGTCTTAGCCTACTTGCGAGTAGCAACTTCAAACCATTTTCAAAACAAACATGAGATGTTTTGTTCCAAATTGAGTGATTTAGTCTATACTTGTATGCTGTGCGCATCACATTTGACGACGGCTTAGACTCTCTTATTGATCTTCATAACTGTGGACCAACAGTCTGTGGTGGAGGGGCTTGTGGCTCCCCTGCTCAACACCCTCTGCTTCTGGATCTTCTTCTTCTGGAAATCCATCATGCAACTCTACATCATTAGTTGCATGCTACGGTAGCTCTTCTTCATCAATGGCATGCTGTGATAGTGCAGGATTCAGAATAATTTCTAAAATATCATCAACTTTAGGTTTGGCTGGTTGCCCAAAGTCTTCTAAGGTCTGGCCTTCTTGAAACACCACATCTGGGCTTCGAATGACCTTCTTGTTTTTTGGATCCCACAATATGTATCCAAATTCTTCATCTCCATAGCCAATAAAGATGCATAGAGTGGCTTTATCATCCATCTTCTGTCTGTGCTCCTTGGATACATGTGCAAACGCTTTGCACCAAGTAAGAGTAAGGTATCTCCTTTCCAGACCATACTTCTTCTAGAATCTAAAAATTCAGTGGAACTGATGGCGATCTATTGATCAAATAGCAAGCAACACGAACAGCTTCTCCCCAAAATAGCTTTGGCAGCTTTGCTATTTTGAGCATACATCTGACCTTCTCCACAATGGTCTGATTCATTCTCTCGGCTACACTATTGTGTTGTGGGATTCCAGGAACAATCTTCTCATGCCGGATACCGTGAGTAGCACAGAAGGCTTCAAACTCCTTTAACGTGTACTCGCCTCCATTGTCTGTTCGGAGATACTTCAGTTTTTTTCCGGTCTCCCTTTACACCATAGCATGGAATGTCTGAAAATGCTAGAACACCTCAGCTTTGATCTTTAGGACATAAACTCATACCTTCTATGATGCATCATCCATAAACGTCAGGAAGTATTTTCTGTCAGCCAAAGATTCCACTTCTATGGGACCGCAAACATCAGAGTATACTCTACTCAACAACTCCGATTGTCTTCTGGATGATAAGTGGAAAGTGACTCTATGATGCTTCCCAAATGAGCAGTTGTCACAAGGATTTAATTTCACATCTTTGGCAAAGGGAATAAGAGACTTCTTTGCCAGAATCGACAATCCTTTTTCACTTATGTGACCCAGCCTTTTGTGCCACAAATTTGGTGACGCCTCATCTTCTGCTGCGTTAAGGCTATCTGAATTCACCTCCACATGAGTCTTGTATAGTGTGTCAATTTCCTATCCTTAAGCTACCACCAGAGATCCCTTTTTTAACTTCCATATACCTCTATTGAAGTAGTTCTCATAGCCTTGTCGATCTAAGGCTATCCCTGAGATAAGATTTAGGCATAAATCAGGAACATGCCTGACATCTTTCAACACCATCTTGCACCCAACTTTTGTTGGATGCGAACATCATCGATTCCCACAATCTTCAAAAAATTGGAGTTACCCATCTTCACTGTACCAAAATCTCCAGCTTGGTATGTACTGAAAAACTCCTTCCGAGATGTAGCGTGGTAGGAAACTGTTGTATCTACCATCCACTCGGTGTCGTTGTCTGACATATAGAGGCATTCTTCTTTTTCAACAGAGAATAATGCAATATCCTATGAGACAGTAATTGCAGTGTTCCCCTCTTCGGTCTTTGGCTGTCTATTGCCTTATTTTTGTTCCCCCTTCAAGGCATAACAGTATTTCTTTATGTGACCCTCCTGGCCACAATGGTAACACTTGAACCTTGGCCAGCTTATACCTTCTCTAGATTTCCCTCTATCTTGAGATCCTCCTCTGCTGCGTCCTCTACTTTTGCTTCTTCCTCTATCTCTGCCTCTGCCTTTATTTTCTGTGACGAGAGCATGAGACTGATCTCCACCCATGTCTTTCTTTCTTGCCTCTTCACTGAATAAAGCACCTATAACCATGCTCATGGTCAGTTTTTCTTCTGGTGCAGAGTTGCTGAGGGACACCACCAACGTCTCCCAACTGTCTAGCAAGAATTGAGCAGTAAAAAGGCCTACATCTCATCATCTAACTCCATTTTGACAGTTGCCAGTTCATTCACCAGATTTTGAAACTCACTGGTGTGTTCAGCAACAGAGATACCGTCTTTCAGCTTCAAATTTACAAGTCTTCTCATCATGAGGGCTTTGTTCTGAGCAGTCTTTGACAAGTACATGCCTTCTAACTTCATCCAGAGAGCATAAACATCAGTCTCCTAGGTGACATGGTGGAAGACACTGTGATCAATCCATTGTCTGATCTGGCCAATGGTTTTCCGATTCTTCCACTTCTAGTCTTCGTCAGTTTCCATTGTTGGTTTAAGTCCATAAAGCTCAGTGGGATCAAACAAATCTCAACCATACAAGACATCTTCCATTCTGGGCTTCCAAATTGCATAGTTGGAAGTAGTCATCTTGATCATAGATCCTGAAGTCGATGTTAATTCCTCCATCAACACTTGTCTATATAGAAAATGATCTATTTCTGAAAATCAGGCTTCGTTGTTGAGTCCAAATTGGTCAAATTAGCTGGAAAAGCACTTCGGATTGCCAAAATAAAGGCTGCAATTGTTTGAAGTCTGATTTGCAAAATCAGACTATACGAATGTGTCTGGAATATTTTAAATAGTTGGAAAGCACTATTGGATCATAAAAAACAGACTCAGAATGGCTCAGATCAAGCCAAAACAAGTTGAACGGTTTAGATTGGCAGAATCTGGTGCGGCTGAGAAGCACTGGATAATTCCTCCGATTAGGTTGCCGTCAAGCTGACGTCAGCGGCGGCGGCGTGGCTTGGCTGGCGAGCGGCTTGGTCAACGGCTAGTCAATGGCTCTAGCTCGGCTCGGATGACGTCAGCGGATGATGTCAGATTGTCTTCTTCGCTGTGTTCGCGCGTGAGGCGCGTACGGCCAGTTGCCGGCGCATGAGAACAGCGTTAAGTGCGCGTGTGGCACGTGCAGCCTCCTCCGACCTCCATTTTTTACAAGGTTTTTTTTAGTGTGCTCGTCTCGTCGAGGGCTTTCAGCCGGTGTGATCAAAAGTGGATTTCGACCACTTTGAATTCTGGGCAAATTTTGAAAATCACATTTTGTTTTTGCAAAAAACGTTCCACCGGCTCTGATACCACTTTGTTAGGATCATGGACACCAAGAAAGTAAACAACAAACAATCACACACACAAATGAGACACAAATATTTATGTGGTTCGGCCCAATGCCTATGTCCACGGACAGAAATGAGAGTTTCACTAAACCATAGCAAAACAAAACAGAGAAGGAGAACAACTCTTCTCACTCAACTCACAGCTCTCTCTCTCTCTCAAATTTCTGATACCATTCATCATCTCCCTCCCCATCTCTATTTATACACACACACACACACACAGAGGGAGGCAAATTCCAACCAAAATTTCTACATTCTTTAATGGTTAATGAAGAGAATCAACAAAGGCAACAACGTGAAGAGAAGGGAGAGTCTTGCATATGCCCAGTTCAAACTTTCACTTCCCTTGAGGTGGAAGTCCTCGTACACCATCTTCTTTGACCCTCTGCTTGCATGCATGTGTGGTTGGAGCTAACACTAAGACCGTCAGTCATTGCCGGATCCTGTCCACGTGAGCTCCAGCATCACCTTTAATTCGCTTTGTTCTAGTGGTGCCATCGTCTTGTTAATGATTGTGCCTTTGTTTTTCTTGCCAGGAATGATGCAGGTTTTTCCCCTGAAATATGCCATCGTCCCAAAACTCAAATTAACAATCAACACAACATTCTAGTATGCTATAGGAGTTTATATAGCCGATAAGGTGCAGAAAGTGTTGGAAATAAACTTGCTACACATGATACATTGTGCAGAAGCATGACTGCTTCAATGGAGCTTCCATGGTCAAAGGGTCAAAGACTTAGACATGAAGAAGAAGAAAACTCCAGCCATGATTTACAGATAGCTCCAGCCATGCTTTCACACTGGTAAGAGCTTCTACAAATAGCTTAATTACTAGCTTAGATTTATATAACTTGATAGAGGGAAAATCTCTCTCTCTCTCTCTCTTAAACATTGAAAGATTTGAGAGAGAATATTTTGGGATTTTTTTTTTTTCGTCTTTAGTAAATCTTTAAAAAAAATAATTCAAAAAAGTTTAGAACTCTAAATTCAGCTCGACGAGACAAATAGGAAAATGATGAATTTTTTAAAAAGTTTCAAAAAAAATCTAGAAAAGACAAAAATAAGTATAAACAAATAATATTTTTAGCTTATTTTGATTTTTTCAATTTGTTTTTAGAATTTTTTTAAAAAGATAAACATTTTAGATTCGCCTTAACAAGACAGATTGAGAAAGTAAAAAAAATTGACATAATTTAAAATAAAAAAAAAACTACTAAAAATAAAATAAAAAATTGAAATGATAGGTTGTCTTTTTTTTTTTTTTTTTTCTTTTTTTTTTTTGCCAAAAATACAATTGTGTGGCTTTTCTTTGTAAATTCATCGAGTATAAATGAAGAAACGAAGACAAAATAACCTGAGACATCTTGGCTTGCAACAATTGGCTCATCATCATTGAAGCTCATTTTGCCAAGAAAACTGATACACCAATTGAATTTGCTAAACTTTCCTTAATCCCATCTCACCACTTTCAACCTCAAATAAATATAGAGAGGATACAATTGTTAAAAAAGGCTTTCTTGTAGTCTTTTTTTATCTTTTATCTTAAGGCCCAGATATGACAGCTCAAGTTTTTTTTTTTTTTTTTAATTTTATTTTTTGCATAGCGAAAGGGATCTCTATTGCATTGAAGGGAGCAAACACTTTCTATTTTAGGGTGGGATATGACAGTTCAATTAATGCACATGTTTTCTTCTGTGTTGGGTGTGTGGATCCCAACTAACCAAAATCTTGGCTTCTATTTCTTGACTTTTATCAGCTAGCCAATAGTAGAATTACAATTTCACCTGCCCACAAAAAACAAATTAATAGATAATCTCACCAATTATACACGTGAACTCATATATATATACTCTACCAACCGCTATATTCATTCAAACAAACTATACACAGAGTCATAAAGCTCACCCATGTGCATTGTCAGCCACAATTTAAAAACAAGTTAAGTTGACTTAGAGGAGAATCGTAAAACATCCAAAACTCTCATTCTAAAATTTTTTATTTTTTAATTTTAAATAATTAATTTTTTTTAATTAGCTAACCTCATTCAAGCATAAATAAATAAATAATATTTCTTGATTTATGATTTTCAAATGAAAAGTTTATTAATTCATTTCAAAATTTAAGTATACATATATTTATACTATATATTAATGAAAAATTAAGTTTTCTAATGAGAAAGTATGCGAGAGCTCCAAACGTTCAATACAACAAAATGCACCTTTAGCGATCAAAATTGGCGACTAAAAACAAATTTAGTCTCCAAAAGTTATGAAATTTGCGACCAAAAATCTTTTTAGTTAGCAAAAGTACAATATTTAGCTACTAATTTTTTTTAGTTGAGGTATATTGATTATAGGAAACTAAAAAAAATTAGTCGCTAAAAATACCAGAATTGGCGACAAAAAAATTATTTTGGTTGCCATATATTGAGTTTTGGCTACTAAAACTATTTACTCGCCGAATGTAAAACAAAATTTTTTTTTTTTTTTTGGTCTCCAAAAACATATTTTCAGCGACAAAAAAATATTTTAATTACCGTATATTGAGTTTTGGCTACTAAAAACATTTAGTCGCCGAATGGAAAATAAAAAAATAAAAAAAAATTTATCTTTGGCGATCAAACACATATTTTCAGCGACAAAAAAATATTTTAGTCGCCGTATATTGAGTTTAGGCTACTAAAACCATTTAGTTGCCGAATGGAAAATAAAAAATTATTTTTTATCTTTGACAACCAAAAGTTTGGTCACTAAAAAACTAAAATATTTGGAGGAAGACATTTCCAATTTTGAAGGGATTTATAAAATGAATTGGTAACTAAAAATATTTTGTCGCTAATGGTGTAATATATATATATATATATATTTTGAATTACAAAAATAAAAAAAAAATCTTTAAGCCTATTTCTTGAGATTATTGTCTAAAAGATAATCATTTTCTAAAATCAAATAAAGAAACACGTTTTGTTGACCTTCTAAAATCCTTCATTCCTTAAAATAAATTAAACAAAAATCAATTCAAATCTCTCAAACTCAATTTCTTATTTTTTGAATTAAGAAAATAAATAAATAAATCTTTAAACCATCTCCTAAGATTATTGTCTAAATGATAATCATTTTCTAAAATCAAATATAGAAACACGTTTTGTTAACTTTTTAAAATTTTTACCTAAAATCCTTCATTCTTTAAAATAAATTAAATAAAAATCAATTCAAATTTGTTTAAATTATTTTGTTTGGTTGATTTTGTTTCCCTATAATTAATTTGAAAAACTGATTTGGTTGTTTCCCTATAATTAAATTACAAGTGAAAACTCGTGTTATGTGCAGGATGTGAAAAAATTAATAAAATATTTTTATATAAAATAATATAAATAGTTAAATTTTTGTATGTAAATTATGAAAACAAAACAATATATATATATATATATATATTGAAATCTACAATTTAGGTTTCACAATTTATGTATCAATTTTTAATTCATCACAATTTCAATTATGTAACTTTCAACCCCCTTCCTAGACTTATAAATTTGGGTGAGTTCAACCCAAACAACTTGAGTCAAGCCTATAAATTTTTAAAGATTGGATAACATAATTTTTAATTCGGTGAGGACTTATGTAAAATTCAAAAATTCGAATAAATTTGAGTGGACTTGGGCAGAGACATCAAATAACTCAAGCAATCAAAATAAAATTGTATATATAAAATTATTTGCTAATTTATTTTTTTAATAATAAATAAGATTAATTAAAAATTTAATATTGACAAACAAAAGCAAAAGCAATATGCTTAAGTTTTTTCAATAGAATTTTTTTTTATTATGTTTAAAAAAATAGACCTTTTAAAAAAAGGATATCAAATAAGTTGATATTGAAAAAAAAATTACATTTTATAATAGCATAAAATAATTTAAATATAATAAAATTAAATTTCTTACAAAATAAAAGTATCTTGATAAAAAAAAAAAAAAAGAGAGTAAGAAGAAAATTTAAAAGGGAAATTATAGAATGTTCTTGGAATACCACGTGTTCGGATTCCTTAACCAATCATCATTCAATATGCCCCTCATATTCCCCAATCATCTAACATAATATCCCACCTACCCATCTTTTCCGCTAATTACAACATTATGAAATATCACGTGCCTATACTTCGAAATTACTGAATAATTACCCAATTTAGAATGGTATTCTCATTTGATCTGAAAATAATTTTAGATGACCAATAAATTATCACCTATAATTCTCATTTTTTTAAATAAAAAAAGATATTTTACGAACCATCACTTTTAATATAAAAATAACATTTATTTCTATTTGTCTTAACAAAAGTCACGTTTTATCAATTTGAGCCAAAAAAAATTTCGTTTCATTTTTTACTTTAATTTGTTTAATTAACAATTGATGTAACGGCCAGACTTTTTTAATACTCAGACAATATTACCTTTTTCCCTTTAAATCAATCCATTCAATACTAATAAACATGCATAAAGCATTTAGAAATGAATGAATTACAATATCCTCTTTCGTATACATCATGAATAACAATATAGGTCTGTAGACTTACATCACCAGGTACAAACAAATGAAATAACAAGGGATTAACCCTTTTACATCATATTGGCATTCCGCCTACAAGTGTAAGGCCCCGTGGCCAACAAATAAAAGATGTCTAGTCTTGAGCAAGCTTTCACTCTATACTTGCAAGATAATTAACAACGTGGGATGAACACAAAGGTCCAGTAGAGATCCCAATGATACTAAGCAATATCAAATGAACTCTTTCTCTGTTTCTTCACCTTGTTCCTTCAAGCTTTTACAGCTCCTCCAAGCCCGAATGGGTACTTTCAAACATTTCTAGGGTTTTCAAAACCCTTTTAGCTTCAAAGATTCACATTTGTGAGAGCTTTGTTTGCTAGTCCTGAGTCGCCCTCCACTTGTTCGACGAAATGCCTCAATGAAAAAGCTACTACTGCACAGTCATAAGATGATTAGAGAGAGAGAGAGAGAGAAAAAAAAAAGAGAGAGACAGAGAGGTAGTAGCAAGCTATCATTGAAGAATGACAAACTAGCCAAGAGCAAATTAGCCAAGAGTAAATCAAAAAGTAAATTTTCCAAGTGCAAATCAACTAAGGTATCCATGAAGGAGTTTGATAATCAAGTGGATGCTCAACTATCTACCGATGAGATGCCTATTGTACTCCCCGCCGGTCTACACGCTTTCGAGAACCTCCAAATCTCTCTTGTGGAGATTTTTTAGGACCATGGCAAGGGCCCTCAAGTGGAAACAAAAGGGGATTAAGGGATGTAAATTCAGAGGATAGCTCAATCGAGTGTGATTGTGTCGATCTATGTTTATGTTGAAATCTTGGTACACACCACAATTGCAATTGAATGTGGAAATGGAAGCCTCAACTAAGCAATCATAAAAGCAGCATCAAACACCTAATGCGTGGAACACACTAAATAGAGTGCTAACTGATCTTGAACAGTGGCCAAAATTGGCCATTGTGTCCCCACTGGCGGCAAACGAAATGAAATGTCAAATAAACTTGGCTCGCTCAGTGCTGACCAAATGAGAGAAGTAATGGGCACTAAGCAACGAAAGAGTGTTGAAAATGTGCGAGCTTGTAAAAATGAGAGGTTGATTGAACTACATATGGAAGACACATAATCTAGCAAAGGTGAATGTCTTGATGGTGATACACCTGCTATATCAGGTAAGCCTCTACAAGCTTGGAACTCTTTAGTTAAAGAAGAGATTAACAAGGTATCAAAATTGAAGTATAAAATAGGTACTCATAAGATTGAGAACCTAGTAGATGGCATGTACAATGTCCCTGTTGAGATCTCAAAAAAAGGATTTTCCCATTGGAAAAATGCCTTGGTTGAATATTTCATTGATAAAAGATTCTCTTTTATTATGTAAAAACTTGGGTAGAGAAACTTTAGGGAAATTTGCTTGATGATATTGTTTCCATTGATAATGGCTTTTTTATCTTTAAAGTAAAAAGTGAAGGGGCTATGGAGAACAAAGTGTGAATTTTCGAGTGTGCCGTTGTGAGTGAAGTTGTATGATGTTCCTTTAGAGCTTTAGACTGAACAGGGTTTGGGTTACATTGCTAGCATCATGAGAACTTCTCTTTATTTGGATGAGCATACTTTCAAGAGAAGCAGACTTATGTATGCGAGGATATGTGCCAACAAATAAAGAGATCCTTGTGTCTTTCAAAATAAGTCTTGGTTATAGTGACCCATATGAGATTCAAGTTGAGGTTCCATGGAAGCCTCAAAGGTGTGATGTTTGTAAGACTTTAGGTTATACCATTAATTTGTGCCCTCAAAAGCCAAAAACTTTGAACCTCCCCCTTTCAAACAAGAGTGGAGAGTCAAGGAGACTAAAATATAAATTCCGACTAAATGGGAAGTGGTGAAGAAAAAGGGGAGAGATGGTGGACAAGGTTTAACGACAATGATAAACACACACACACACACACACACACACAGAGAGATACACCACCCCCTCAACATCTAATGCCTTTGATGTTTTGAATCGTGTGATGTGGGAAAGTTAAGGAATGGAAAATTAAGTCAAGAGTTGTTGTGCCAAATGAAGAGCCTAAAAAATAAGGGGAGTCTATCTTCAAGTGGCCCCAATAATGGGGAGACTACAAATAAAGATAACAGAAGAAAACTCAAAGCGAAACTTCATAACTTGAAGGGTGTTAGAGGGAAATTTTGAATCATTTTTGTTGTGAATGTTGTGTTTGTCTTCTATAAGCTTAGTTTTGTTTCTTTTGATGAAATAGTTTTGTTTTTATTTTTTTTGTTCTCCTTACAAAAAATGTGTATTGAATTTCATTGTATATCTTCTTTTTTAGTTATAATATGACTTACTTATCCAAAAAAAAAAATAAGCCTCTAAAATAAGATTATAATAAGCCTCTAAAAAGAGTATTCCTACTGTTTCCTTAATGCAACAACCACTGCCCCAACCCCAAGATCAACCCAATTAATGCACAATTTGAACCTATACCTACAAAATCAAACACATCAGGTGTAGACCCCATTTATGAGAACTCGAATATACAAATCAAGTAAATAATTAACTAAATAATAATTTCACAATCTCAAATATTTTGATAGTGAATCCTAAATTACAAATTAATTATTATTGAATGATCTTTTAATTAATTTTAAACATAAAATAAATTTATGGTGAAAGTCTTTAATTTAGAGGCAAGATTTTTTATTTTAAAAAAATGTATATATATATATATAGAGAGAGAGGAGGGTGTGACTTGAACTCTAGAGCACAATTTTAATATATAAGACTCTTACCATTTGAGTTGTATATAACTTATATATATGTTTTGTATATTTATCTATTTATTTGACCTATGTGTGCCCACCACTAGTATAAAATAAAATAAACACAAACCCTATTCTATTATTTGTTCACCACATAGGGCAACAACACAGCAGCCACGGGAGAGGGTTTGAGAGAAGGAAAAAAAAAAAAAAAAAAAGTTGCAATCAAAGCACTTTTGGATGTGTGGTAGGGTTCTAACTTTATTCTTTATTTTATATTTGTTTTATATCCTTATTCTATTTTATGATTTAATTCATTGATAGGGAGGTTGTAGGTGTATGTAATTTGTGTATATATATATACTGTTATGAAATCTGAGGAGTTAAATTCATGTGTAAAGAATGGTGTAATTCTTAGTCCAAAAATTCTGTCCAGAATCACAAACTTTAAAAATCAAGAAACCATATCAAACGAATGAATTTTGAATTGAAATTTTTACAGTAGATTAATTACATATTGAGTTGCATATCTGAATTTTCTCATAATTTTTGGGAGTCAAAATCTATATTAACTGGTGCGTTCAAATCTGTCCAAAAAAACTGGTTTAAAACAGTAACTTCTGAAGTGTCGTTCTCTTTGGATATAAATCCGAAAATTATCAAATTAGTTCCATTAGAACCAGTTACGAGTCTAGTTTCGTACATTTTTATCCTTGCGTTGATTGCTCATGTATACTAAGAGAACCATTAATTTCTTTAAAGTGCTGTAGAAAACAACATGTTTAGATATAATTAATTGTAGATAATTATTTTGATAAGAAAATCAAGTAAAACTAATTGGGTTTGAAACTTAGGATATATTAGTTGATATCTGGAGGGTTTTGGCATTTTTCGAACAGTGTGGAGCGGGTTTTTGTAATTTTCAAAGTTAGCGAATAGATTGGAAAAACTTGTTTAAAACTATGTTTTATCTTAAACTTACTTTTAGTTAAGTTTCGATCGGAACCTATGTCTTGGGTAATTTTAGACCTTGAAGAACATTAACTTAGGTATTATTTAAGAGTAACAGTGAGTGGGGTTGAGCTCTGTTAGTACGCTTTAGTGTGGGGTACTTAGTTTATTATTCTCTTTAGTATTTTTAAATTAGTAGTGACGTGCAGTCTTCATACTTGGTTCAGGGCACTAGTTGAACTTTCATACTCTATTCGAGGATTATATTATTTCGTTTTCAGGTGAGTAGTTTCATGCTACATATTTTTATAAATGTTCCCCTACCCTAAATTGTTGGAAAATTAAATTGTTATTTTCAGGACTAACTGTTTTGATAAATTATTATATTATCAATGGAATCAAATTATTTCTGAAACATATGTGAACTTAGCATACTGTAAACTATTTGTTTTGGTCTC
Organism: Camellia japonica; assembly: GCA_030407325.1. Lineage (NCBI taxonomy): Eukaryota > Viridiplantae > Streptophyta > Magnoliopsida > Ericales > Theaceae > Camellia > Camellia japonica. Next base: position 150,411,444 of record JAPPVO010000031.1, read on the forward strand.
ATATTTATAATGGTGAACTACCATGTTTTGCGAAATTAATGTATATTGATTATTGGGACCATCTGTATATTTTAGTCCAAGGAAATTATTCCATTGTGTGCGGTGACTCTAGCCACTAGGGAATAGATCCGAGTTGGACCGTGATGACTCTAGTGGTCAACGATTGTAAGGAAAAGACCTAGGTTAAGCTAGGTGACCTTCAATCGGATCATCTTAGAGAAAAGGCCCAGGTTGCCATCCTGAGGATGACTCTTAGTTCGTTATTGGATCCAACGGGGCTTATAGCCTTGAAAACTGTGTGGCATGTTACTTGTTATTTCTTGGTACCCAGAAAATTATTGGTGTTTATGTTGTAATCTGTTTTAAGTGGAAAATGTCATTTATCATGTTCTTGAGAGACATGAGTATTTTAACTATTGAACTGTGGAACCTTATTTTTGAAACAGATTCTCTTTACCAAACTGTATGCCAATCTAGTTTCTGTGATATATGTCTTATTTTGGAATTGATCCATATTTTCAAAACTGTATATAATATCCATGTTGTTACTCACTGAGCTATCAGCTGCCTTAATTATTTACCATTTCCAGGTGTTAGAAGGACTTAGAGTGGACTTATGGCGTAGCGGGGACTCAATTGCATGGACCTCTAAGACATTCATTTATTTTGTTTTAGACTGTTATGTCATGTTTGTGCATATTTATTTTTATTTTTATTGAGGTTCATTTAGGATTATTTTGATATGTGGGCTGTTTATATCCTATAAGTTTGGATGGTATTGATTACGATTGGTTTTGCCGTTTATATTTATGGCATGTCACTAAATTGAGTTTTGGTTATTTATTAATGGAGTATTTTATAGTTATTCAATGTGTATGGATTCATATTTAGGCTTACGTGTGCCTTGGGCTAAGGCCCTGTGGGCCACGGCCGGTCATACCCGGGTTTGGGATGTGACACTATTGCACCAATGTTTGGCTACAATTATAATTTATGCAACCGTGTAATGGCAACATCTTTTAGAAAAACAGTAAAAAATATAAACTAAAACTGTATTTCCTAAAGACCATTGTATAATAATGTTAGAAATCTCAAAAATTTTATTAAAATTTTTACCAAATATTTTACATTGGTGGGGGACCCACAGACATTTGGTAAATTTTTGATAGAATTTTTAGGGTCTCTAGTATTTTTGTTGTATCGTATAGATCACATTCAAAAAAAAAAAAAAAATACAATGTTAAAGCAACTAGAATAATTGGCAAATTGTTCCAAAAAAAAATGCTCATTAGATTTGCTTCTTTTTATTTCGTCAGGTTGACAAAGGCATGAAAGATAAATCAATTACAACTCTTAATAGAGGAAAGAAAAACTACACAGAGAAGGATCTATACTACAATTATACATTCAAACCTTAAAATTATGATGCTTAATTACATTAAAGAAAAAGGGAAAGATCAAGATTTTTCTTTGTTTGGGTCCTTTTCTGGGTGAATAATTTGACGAAAAAGAGCATCATTTGGTGGAAATGGACTTGAAGGCGACAGTGATGACGAATCTTGACCGAAAGCTCAGCATGGCGTGGAAGTGGTGGTAATGCAATTATGTGTATTTAGGGTTTTTGCTTTGGTAAAGTGTGTTGTGTTGCTGATTTTACATATTGCCTAGTCAAATTTTGTGTTCTTCGAAAATTAGCCCTAGTTCCGTTAGCCAATTTGGATGGGGGCAGACAGAGGGGCTACATTGTTGCACCTAATTAACTTGAGGGACTAAAATTGTGCAATTATAACTTAAGAGACAAAAATGATACAAAGGAAAACTTGAGGGACCAACAAAATAACTGATCCAAAAAACTTATTTAACACAGGCAAATCACACACTGGAAAATAACAACAGTGAAATGAGTAATTAAACTAATAATTTATTGAAGTGCAACGGGAAAATAACACACTGGAAATTTAACAACAGTGAAATGAGTAATTAAAAAAAAAAAACCTGTTCAACAACGGGAAAATCACACACCCGTAATTATTGAAGTGCAAAGGCAAAACCCAATGCAATGGGGTACATTGTAAATTAAAGATGGATGGCAAGCATTGAGTTACGGGCGGCCGGCTTTATTGAGTATGTTGTCAATGGATTTGAGAGACTGAATGGCCGTCTGAATATAGTAGCTAAGAGCTCCAAGGATGGGAGCAAGGGGATCGGCAGCGAGTTCTTGCTTCTCATCCTCGTCCACAGAGGGCAGTGGCTTGCTGGGATCCTCGTCAAATGACTTGGCTTGCTCAAGGTATGCGTCCATACGCGGAGTGGAAAACATGCGCACCTTTTCCACATCATCACCTCTTGCAGCGTAACGCTGCCGATTGTGGGAAGTCTCTGAAGAGAGTGCATAAGTACGCCCTTGCTTTTCGTAGATTTCCTGAGATTTCATCAACCTTTTTATCTGTTGCAGCTCAGATTTCAGCATCTCAATCAACGGGTTAGACTCATCATTAACCACGTCCTCCAGCAAGTTTTGGGCTTCAACCAGCTTGTCACGAGCATTGCCCAGCTTCTGGTTGTCAGCCATGACTCTAGCTTCTTTCATCATCTGTGCAGTCCGTAGACGGTTCTCCTCCATCATCACCTCCTCCCTCTCTGGCTCCACGGATGTCCTGCCGGTGCGGCTTACTGTAAGGATTATCGGATTGGCATCAAACAATTTCCCACCAGAGCTGTACGCGCGTTATATGCATACACATATCCATTATATTTGTCAGATCAATCATCGAGTCAAATTAAAACATAATTTATTCTACTAGCTAGTAAATGCAGAGATTTGATAATATTGGTACCACCTGACCTGTATGTGTAAGTGATTTCAAGGACATCCGAGCCCGCCGGACTACTAGCAGCAGGGAGAAGAAGGTCCACTATGACCTTGCGTACCTCTTTAATGTAAAGATCGCCAAATGAAACAGTCACAGAGCCGGCAGCATCGTCCTTGGATTGTATATAGTTTCCGGCAGACACCTTAACGATTGTGGATTCGACTCGTGTGACGGTCAGCTTCAGATCCTGAACAACCACGGTGAGAAGCCCAGCCAAGCACTGGGAAAATGCAATACTCAAGTTGTCCTGGTTTCGAACATCTGAGAACGTTCCTCCCACGCTGTTGTTTGCAATGGCATTGAGCACCTATATCGAACGGGAATTATACTAAAGTTATACTACTACAACTTTTGCAATTTTCTTTTAGAAAAATGCTAACCATCACTCCAAAATCCACAGGTTTTGTATACTGGTTTTCCCACATCACAGTGTTAAAGGGGGGGGGGGGGAATAAAAAAATAAAAAAATTAAATTAAGTGTTTGCCCATTCAACCATTACTTGTCAAATCAGCCAATACACACAACCCGAATATAGCAGCTTATGTGGAGTGAATGTGTAGGGATCACCTAATTTACCAGAGGAAATTCCAATATAATAACCAAATTTACTCCCTTGTTTCCGCCAAGTATGGATCACCCAAGACTCTAGCTTGCCTGGATTAGTGTTCTCTACCTGTTAATTCCTCCATAAAATAGATTCTTATACAGATAAATATAAACATCCTCTTGTGCCCTGTAAATCAGTATGAATGAAATTATTTTTTTCAATACAACATACCACCGGATCATGGTCTGCGCCAAAACCGAATGTGCATACAGGCACGTTGCCGACTGGAACTTGGGCAGCATCACCACCTGCGTTTTGCTGACCGTCGGACATAAGCATAATGCCAACCGCACGCCCGCTAGTAAGTCTGCGGTCATTGAGCACTTTTAAGCCCGTTTGAAGGCCAGCAGAGATGTTTGTGCCACCGTTAGCAACTAAAGCATTGACCAGATTTTCAATCTCCTCTTGAGAATTTTCAGTTATCTGCCGCAATGGGCACAACCTGTGGGAGCCCCCGTTGAATACGACAATCGATAAACGATCAATCGGGCTAAGTTTCTTGATCATGAATAGCATGGCAATTTTCATTTTTTCTAACTTCTCTCCCCCCATGCTACCACTGACATCTAAGACCGTCACAAGATCCACTCCGGATCTGTCGTTGCCGGATCCTGCCCCAGTGAGCTCCAGCATCACCTTGAATTCGGTTTCTTCCAGTGGTGCCGTCGTCTTGTTGATGATTGTCGCCTTTGTTTTTCCTGCCAGGAATGCTGCAGGTTTTTCCCCTGAAATATACCATTCCAAAACTCAAATTAACAATCAGCAAAACATTCTAGTATGCTATAGGAGTATATACAGCCGACAAGTGCAGAAAGTGTTGGAAGTGAAAGGGTCAAAGACTTAGACATGAAGAAGAAAAAGACTCCAGCCATGATTTACAGATAGCTGCAGCCATGCTTTCACACTGGTAAGAGCTTCTGTAAATACCTCAATTACTAGCTTAGATTTATATAACCTGATAGAGGGAAAATCTATCTCTCAGACATTGAGAGATTTGAGAGAGATTTGACAGGGTATGAATACTCTGTTTCTTGTAAGCTTTAAGTGAGATATATCAATACAATTGTCTGGCTTTTCTTTGTAAATTCATAGAGTATAAATGGAGAAACGAAGAAAAATTAAACCTGAGACATCTTGGCTTGCAACAATCGGCTCATCATCATTGAAGCTCATTTTTCCACGAAAACTGATATACGAATTGAATTGGCTAAACTTTCCTTGCTCCCATCTCACCACTTTCAACCTCAAATAAATATAGAGAGGTTGAAGTCTTTTTTTATCTTAAGGCCTGAATATGACAGCTCAATTTGTTTTTTATTATTTATTTTTTTATTTTCTCCATTGAATTGAAGGGAGCAGACAATTTCTTTTAGTCGTGGTTTATTTTAGAATAATATTAGGGATCATAAAATGTTTCATGAAGATTTTTCATCCCTTAATTAGTATGTGGTGTTTTCTTATATATGTAATCTGAAGAATCTTTTATGATTATTTTCATGATAATTTTTTCATGATACGTAACATTACTCTTTATTTTAGGACGTGAATATGACAGCTCAACTTGTTTTGTTTTGTTTTGTTTTGTTTTTGTTTTTTATTTATTTTTTCTTCTTTTGCATAGGGAAGGTTGAATTGATGGGAGCAATACTCCGATCGGATATACACCAATTAATGCACATGTTTTCTTTTTTTACTTCTTACTATTTTTTGTTTTTGTATTTCTTATTTTATATATCGTTTCTCACTCTACTCTTTACTAATCATTATTTATTTTTTTTTGCTTATAATCATTTTTTATTTATGTAAAATTTTACCTTGAAATAATGCAATAGTGTCATTTGTAATAAAAAAAAATATATGGCAATGGACTCTTTATTATAAAATGATAGATCAAAATCAAACCAAATCATTATTAATAATTTTATTGTATTGATTTTATGTTTTGATATTACTACTCTTTTTTTCTTTTCTTTTTTTACTTTTAATATTTTGTCACATAATGATATGTATTAATTGATCAATGGTATAGAGTATTTCTCCAAAAGTACCTAATAGTTTTTTTTGTTGACCTAATGAAGTTACTGTCATAATTACAACACTACAAAAAATAAATAAATAAATAAATAAAAAATACTCTCTCGGCCCCAATTTATGTGTCCTTAAAAAAAAAAAAAAAAAAAAAAAAAAAAAAAAAAAAAAAATCTAAGTTATTAAGGAAACATGCAATCATTACATTTTAATTTAGATTTTGAAATATTTTTTCCATCATTACCTTTTATTTGAATTTTAAAATGTGTTTATAATGATTTATAAGGGGCAATTTTGAAAAGGGTCTGGACTGTCTCCAGTCCAAATCTGGGACAGTCCAGTCCAGTCCGGCCCATTGGGCCTATTTTTGGGTCTCTTTTCGATAATCCAAACCGTTCATATTTTAGGATTCGTTGAGTATATTATCCCTGTAAAAAATCGCGTCAATCAGATAACAGATACTATGTATTCGAATTACTTTTATTTGGAAAAAAATGGACGGTTAGAAATTAACGGTTCATAAAAAAGTGATCCGAATACATAGTATCTGTTATCCGATCGACGTGATTTTTTACAGGGATAATGTACTCAACGAACCCTAAAATATGAACGGTTTGGATTATCAAAAAGGGGCCCAAAAATAGGCCCAATGGGCCGGACTGGACCCTCCAGTCCAGATCTGGACTGGAGGCAAGCCACTACCTTTTGAAAATATAATAAAAATTAGCAACCCAAAAGAGAAAATGGACAAATATTTTGAGACAAATTAAAATGAAAAGGTGGACCAATAAAATGGAACGGAGGGAGTACACTTAATCTATTTTTTCATAGCTGTTAAATATGCATAAATATGTACTTTTTATTATGAAAATGTAAATATTAATGATGTATGTTTATCAATTTAAAAAATATTTACATAAACAAATTGGTCAGGTGACTTTTTTTTTTTTAGATGGGATCAGGTGACTCTTTAATTTGTGTTGATTAACATAAATCTAACATAGCCCAGATAGCTCGATCACCTCATAAATTTTTTTTAAAAAATTAAAATATCCTGATACTTTACAATCAACTTAAATTTTTCATACGCTATCAATTGACAAACCAAATTTTATTAATATAATAATATTTTCCCTGGTCTACTTACTGAAATAAATATAAAAATTTTAATTTTTTGTTTCAATTTTTTTACCACATCACCTTAAAAATAAAGAGAGATAGAAAATATGTGGGAGAAAGGAAGAGAGACAAAAAGATAAAATTGTTATATAAGTTGACAAATTGTGATAGGATGAATTATAATTACGAATTTCATAGATAATGTAATTATACTTGACTGAAAGTAGAATTTTTGTAATTTAAAAAATTCATTTGTTTTAATTTTACCAATTGAATTATTATATCTCTATTTTTTTGATGACTGAGTGTCCGAACAAACTTACACGCAACTCGACTAATATTATATATCTATTTGATGATTGCTCTTAACAGATATTATATATCTATTTGTTATATAATACTTAGGACAAAACATGAATAGCAACAAAAAATAAAGATAAAAAAGGGGTAACTCATGCCATGTTTTGGGGAAATTCTATTTTCACACACCTAATTACCTCAATGCACATACTTAATAAAATATTATTTTAATGACAATTATACCCTAAACTAAAATGACCATAATAGACATCCACCAACACCCATAATATTATATGAAAATATTCTCTGTACATATCTTTTAAAAACAAAAAAAATAATAAAAATTCTCAATGTACACCTTTTGAATAAAAAAAATTAAATCCTAATTTTTTCATTGTTGTGACTTTACTTGTTACACACTCTATACTCCTCTATTACTTGCAAAGCAATACTCTCATAGCAATTCTCATATTGCTTTAATCTCTAAATTTATACTCTATTAGCGATGAAAATGTTAATTTTTCCGTACGTAACTTCTTCTTCTTCTTTTTTGCTCCTTTTGCGTAAAGCAATTCTTTCTGGAGATTGCAAGCCCAGTGATACTGCTATCATCGATTTGAACGATTCGGGAAACCTAGTTGTCACTAATCACCGTTCAAGAAAGAATATTTACTTGACTGATACAACATCCTCCGTATAGAGCATCATATCAATTCTTGGTGTAATTTTATGAAAGTAAATTTTGTTTATGTATAGTATAGGCAATATACTCATTCATGTACAGATAAGGAGGGAAAATGACAAGATGCAGAATTATTCTTGGGACCATAAATGGAGATTCAATAGGATCTTCAATAGAGGTTCAAGAGGATGTTTAATGGCGGTCTTTAATGGAGGATTTTTTTCTTCACTTTGCTTCACTTTACACTATAATCTTGAATGGTCTTCACGTGTGTCTACAAATCTGAAAGTAAGGTCACTCAAGAAGTGTATGGAAATGAAAGTTGAGTAGTGTGTGTATTATTAATGAATTGTAACTTTTAGTGTGTGGATTGAAAAAATTAATTAATAATCAAATTAATAAGTGTATGTACTGAGAGAAGATGTGCACTGAGGTAATTAAGTGTGTGGAAATATAATTTTTTTATGTTTTGGGATGTTATCTTTTTTATTAAAAAGTTAAGAAACTAAAGAGTGTTAAAATATGTTGAGTTCGGGGTTGGTGTTGTGCCTATAGGCATAACACGTGTAGTGACACCCATGGTGTGTGTCTTAAATCTAGTTTAATGATTCGGACAATTCATACTGTAAATTTTATCAAATAGATCATTCATGAAAATAATTAGATTATTTGGGCATTTGTAACCCATAACAAAATCACATATCTTTTAAAAAAATAAACAGTTAACATAGTTCTAATAATTTTTTAGAAAACAATTTGGGCCTAATCATAGGGTTACGCATCCGATTAATCCATATATATTCGTTGGTTTGGATTCTGGTATCTATTGTTGTTGTTTATATTTATAAGTAATTGTTGTTGATTGGGAGTGAAATCTTGGATTTGGTTGATTAGGTTTTGAACAGGTTGGGACTTGGTATTTCTTGGAAAATTCTGTCTGTTTGTTCTTGGGTTTGCTCAAGTGGTGAGTTGGTCACTCGAGCAGTCTTTTGTTTCTCCCATAATCTGTGTTTGCAGACTAAACTTCTAGGAGCATGTCATTCTTCGCTCGAGTAGTCTTTTCTTTGCTTGAGCGGTCTTATGCAATCTGAACTTCTAAAAGGGAGTCATTATTCGCTCGAGCGATGTTTTGTTCGCTCAAGTGATCTGTTCGGTAGGGGTTATCTTCTAGGAGTTTGGTTTTCTTTGCTCGAGCCAAGTTTTGGTCGTTCGAGCGATATTTTGTGCCTAATACTCAAGCGGTATTTTGGTCGCTTGAACAATCTGTGTGTATAAAGCTGCGGGGAAAATATCTTATTACTTTTCTGACTCCTCTCTCTCTCTCTCTCTCTCTCTCTCTCTAAAAAGCTCCCAAACCTAGTTTTTCTTCTTTTTCTCTCTAATTCTTGCATAAACCTCCATATACACTCAAATCTACTAATCTCACCACCTTGGTGCTTTGGGATAAAAGGTAGGGCACGAGGAGGTGATCATTTTAATCTAAAAAAAGTTCAAGATCTATAACGTGCCAAGAAATTGCCTTCATAAATTATGTTCACTTGGGTTTACCCAATATAGAAATGTGAGAGAGGGAGGAGAAAATCCATAATAATAAAATAAATTCCAAGACTACCTCTTCCCTATTGAACTATTCCAGTGATTAATCATTGTTTGTTTACATCTATTGACAAAATAAAAAATAGTTCAAAAGACAGAAGCTAATGTAAAGAAAGAGCCAAAAAGGTGGAGTGTCCTTGAATGTACAAAAATGGAATTCTAGATTTCCATACAGAAATAGCCTGATGCTTAAACATAAAACATCAAAAGAGAGCTTTCGTGTCCCCATCCAAAATCTTTCCCCAAGCCAATCATTGAAGTAGCGCATCAACATCGTTTTCTAAAGGTGGTTAGTTTTAAGGTGAACTAGTGCCCAGTAAGAAATACATTTAACAAGTTATATAAATAATCAAGATTCATATTTCTTCTTTTAACGCCAAAAGTGTTCAATGCATGATTTTCATTCAAAATCTTGTCTACAAGCATGAGATGGTAAATACGCTATGACATCCCAAGAAAAAGCCGCAAACCCATACATACATATATAGATTTATATACAGAAAATATTACCACATTTGTTGACTCTAAAAACGGCGGAGCAATGGGCACTCAAAACCTTTCTCTCTCCACTTTCGCCGACTCTTGGAACGACAGGCTTGTGGACACCCAAAATCAAGTTTTTCACATTCGTCGACTCTATAAGCGGCAGGCTCGTGGACACCCAAAAACCTTTTCCACATTCATCCGGCGATATGCACAAGACAAGGCAATTGGGCACCTTGACTCCTCGCGCAGGTACCAGATACAACACACAACTCAATTCCCAAAACCCGACTCAACTACCTAGACTTATACGCTATTTACCCCCTTTGACATTTTCTAAACATCCACAAGGTGATTAAATTACATGAGAAATTATGATGCGCATGATGCATGAGTTTTCAAATAAACTTTTCATAAGGTTTGTTCAATACACAACAACATTAATAATATCAACAACCAAAAGATTTCTCCAATTTCACAATTTCCACAATCTCAATACATATACCCAAAGAGCTTCAAAAATCTCATATCTCAACACCATTTCCATAATCTTTCACCCATTTTCAAGATTTAAGAGTCAATTTGGCCAAACCCATTATTAGATCAAGTTTGAAAACTAGGGTTTTTGAAAAAAATTTGGGACTTTTCCCTTCTTTACACATAAAAAGTCGATATCACAATTTCTAACCATAATCAAGAAAGATATGCACAAATTCTTCCAGCACATGGGGAAAATCCCTTTTTAGTCAACAAACCCACTTTATATCACAAAATCATCTCATACATTACTATAACTAAGAAAATTTCACATATATATCTCAAATCATAAATGTATCAAGTTAAAAGTACCCCTACCTTGAAATAGTAGCTAAGAGTTGAAGACCCAATAAGAAATTTGACAAAAAAACACGATCCAATTGGTGAGAATCTTGAATCAAACTTGCTTTTCACTTTTCTTGAAGGATTTAAGGTGAATCTTTAGTAAAACTTGAGGAAATCAAGTGTTTTTAGGGTTAGGGTTCGGAAATGAGTGATAGAGAGAGAGAAGAGTTGAAAAAAGTGAGAGAGAAAGTGTTTAATTGACTTATAAGTGTCTTGTCCTGACCAGACCACTCAAGCAAACTTTCCATCGCTCGAGCGGTAAGCACAAGGCTCTAAAAGTTTTGCAAAGTTACAGTGAAAATACTAGGAACCTAGATTCTATGCTCAAGCGACCACTTCATTGCTCGAGCGGTCTCGCCTATAAATAGGCAAGATATTGAGAGTTTCACATCTACACTCGAGTGACCGAATGATCGCTCGAGTGGTCACCCAAAACAAACTATTACAACTTACCCTTTTCATACTCTCAAATCTGCTAATCTCGCCACCTTGGTGCTTTGGGATAAAAGGTAGAGCACAAGGAGATGATCGTTTTAATCTAAAAAATTTCAAGATGCGCCTCTGTTGATTTTGAGATTGTTCTTCCCCTCTCTTTCTATTATTGAGGTAGGGATTTCTTTAACATTTCTACATGATTTTTAGTATCATTATGTGCTATTGAATAGAGTAGCATTTTGGGTTTGATTTGGATTTATAAAATATGGGTTTGGGGATGGATTGTTCTAAAAAGTTATTAAGATAGTTTTGTTGTTGTGAAATATGAAATTTATCTTAAATGGTGTTTTTCGAAAGAAACATATATTATTTTGGAAATCCTTCGAAATCTTTGGAAATTATTGGTTTTGAATAAGAATGAGAATGGTGGGTCAATGTTTGAACCATTGATTAAATTGGATAGTGAAGTTGAACATGTATTGCTACTCCAAATTTGAAATTATGAATTTATATATGTTGCTTAAAATTTATCTTTATAGAGATATCTATTTTGGACTATCAGTGGAGGATAGTTTTGATTGTTGTAGAAATTGCATGAGAACTAGGTTAACTAAAATCATTCACTCATGCATCTCTCATTTGAACATTGTTTTCAACCTTATACATTGAAATGTATTGTTTTAAGAAAAAAAAAATGTGAATACCATAGTGAATTTGATTAGGGGGTGTGGTGTGGTTATTATTATTATGTTGGCATGTGTGTCTTTAGTGAAAGTCTAGAAATCGGCGCGATTAAATGCCGATCCTTCCAGTTAGTACTTGTAAAATGGCTTTGGTAGTACTTGCATAGCCTACGTAGAGATTTCCAGTGTGTATATCCACTGCCTTATTTTTTGTTCTGAAAGTATCGATTTATCAATTGAATTATAAACATGACATTGCATTATTTCAAAAGAGAAAACATATCGTTTTGGTAAGCGACATGTATGAGCATTCACCATATGACTTTGTTAAGCATCATACAAAATAATAAATTAATTTTTATTGGGTTTTAGCCCATCTTATGTAAAAACCAACTTTCAAGTACTGATAATATGCCTCCACCAAAGAATTGGCTTGGGAGGATCGTCGAGCTGAACGCTCATTTATTTTTGTTTTGTAAATATTTTTGTACAAGTCTAAGACTTTTATTTGTATTAAGCTTAACCCACTTTTATTATAACCAAATATCGTCTTGGAAATATGTAGCCACTAGGGCATAAACCTCTCTTTACTTCTTTTCGTTTATTGAAAATCTATCACATGTTATAAATTTATAATGTAGGATTAATGAAATGAAAGACAGTTCTATAAAATGTATTAATGTTGTTTAGCTTACGTGTATCTGTTAAGAGTTATGAATGTATTTATTATCTATCTATATATATTATATAAGGATAAGGAGATTTTAATCCACAGCTCCTATGAGAGTTTTAATATCTCAATCTTAATTTTTTAATTTTTTTATTTAAAAAAAAAATCAGCATTTATTGACTTATCTTAACCCACAAACTTTTTTGACTTCCCCATACCTAGTGCTACACCATTTTCAACTTATTCCATACATTATGGTTAGTAATGTGATTGTTAAATTATTTTCATAAAAAATCTAAAAAAAATAATTTGTATATTAAAAAAATATCTAAAATAAATATAAATTCATATTAAATCTATATATCTATATATTATATAAGTAAAAAGGGATTTCTAACTACAAATCTTGTGGAAGTTTCAATATCTTAAACTAAAATTTCTAATTTTTTGATTTTAAATAATTAAAAAAATCCTCTATAACTCTCATTCAAGCAAAATAAATAAATAAATAAATAATCAATATCTCTTGATTTATGACTTTCAAATGGAAAGTATATCAAATATATAAAATAAAAAATAGAAAGTATACTAATTTATTAAATTTGAGGGGCACTAGATATGAAAAACATTCCATTAGTTTAAATTTACAATTATAATGATTTATCCCATAATATATAAGTTTTAAATAATGATCTATTCCATGATTTATCTATATATCTATATGCTATTATAATTGTAAAATATTGTCATTTCATTAAGGTTGAAAGTTGTAATCCTTTTTTCTCAATTTTTTTTTTTTATTTTGTTTAATTTTTTGTTAATACATGTTACAATATGATTGGTTTATAAATTAATTTTATATTCTTAAAATAAAATTTCAAATTTGGATTCTTACTTAAATTATGTTGCTATAATTGAAATGAGATCAATATATATTCCTTAAATTTTGCATCCTTTATTAAATCATAAAATAAAATTTCAAATTTAAATTCTTCTTCAAATTATATTACTACAATTAGAATGAGATCAATATTCACATGTGTCATAATGATGTATCATAATATTATTGCTCTAAATATAATTTATTTTAAATACATGTGTTCAAATTATTAATTGCTATTAATTTTTTTCTTTTTTTTTTTTTGTTTTAAATTTTATAAAATAACTATATCCTTTGAAACTATAAGGACTTGAATAATAATATTTTTTAATATATTTTTTTCTTGACAAAAGAACAAAACATAACTTTTTTTAGTACTTACCAAACATGGTGGACTTCGTTAGATTTTTTAATTATTTTTTATTATCTCAATTGTCAATTAAGAAAATTAAAATAAAGAATAAAGATATCTTTGGCTCAAATTGTTAAAAAATTATTTTTGTTAAAATAAATTAGAAAGAAACGTTAACTTTTTTATTAAAAGTGATAGTTCGTTAAATTTTTTTTATTTAAAAAAGATAGGGTTATAGGTGATAATTTATTGTTAACCTTGAATTATTTTCATATTAAATGAAAATACCATATTAAATTTTCCTCTTATCTTTTTTTATTCAAATACTTTTATTTTGTAAGAAATTTGTTTTTATTCTATTTAATATTTTATTTTTAAATTAAAAAGAATTTCTAAAAAATTATATTTAAATTGTTTATGCCATTATAAAAAGTAAATTTTTTTTTAATATCAACTTAGTGGTAGTTTGGGAAGTGCTAAATAAATATATTTTTTTACTTTTTATGAAAATACTTACAGAAAAGTAGAGATGTGATGTGGCTCAAAAAAAATAATTAAGTATATTTTTTTACTTTTTACGAAAAGATATGTAGAAAAATAGACATGTGATGTGACTCAAAAAAGATAAAAAAAAAAAAAAGAGCTAATATCGCACTTTTCAAACAACCCTTTATTCGATGATCCCTTTCTAAAAGGTGTATTTTTTAAATATTTTTAAGAAAAATTCTATGAGAAATCTTAAGTATATTAGTTTTTCTTTTGTTCATTAATATTCTATTTTTAATTAATTTTATTTATTATTTTAAAAAATAAATTAGCAAATAATTTATATATTTATATATATATATATATATATAATTTTGTTTTGGTTGCTCAGATTATTTGATGTTTTTGCCCAAGTCCACTCAAATTTAATTTGAATTTTTAAATTTCTACATAGATCCCCACTTAATTAAAAACCATGTTGTTCAATCTTTAAAAAATTTTAAACTCAGATGGTGTTTGGGAAGTGGGTTTTTATATAGGTTTTTTTAGATGTAAGATATTATTGAAGAAAAAAAAATTTGTGTTTGGGAAGATGGATTTTTTTGTGGTTGGATGTGATGTTTGTGAGAAAAAAAGTGAAATGATTATGGGGTTGGATGTGATATTTTGTTTGGATGTGTTATTTTTGGTTTTGCAAAATTTTTGTCTTTTTGTGGAAAAAATGAGAAAAAAACCCAACTAAAATTCTTCCCAAACACCACCAAGTTGCTTGGGTTGAGTTCACCTAAGTTTACAATTTTGAAAGTTATATGATTAAGTTTTGTGACAAATTAAAAAATAATAAATAAATTTTGATAAAATTATAGGGCTTAAATTGTAAATTTCAATCTTCTTTGTTTTCATAATTTGCATATAAAAATTAACAATTTATATTATTCTGTATAAAAATATATTATTAATTTTTTTACATGTCGTGCATAGCACGGGTTATCACTAGTTATATATTATAACAAAGTGACTTTTCGTCAGAAACATTGTAGGAACTCCAATCTTCCAACCAATATTTGTGAATTTTTGAATTAAAATATAATTAAAAAAATGCTATTGGCTAACTTATTAAATCAACAATTATACAAATACTAATTATTTCATGATTTATGCTTTTTAAAAGGAGAGATAATAGAAACTTCTTCATCTATTGTCAAAATCTATCATCTATCACAAAAATTTAAATAGAAAGATTAAAAAAATTTCAAAACTAATCTAAAATTTTTAGTTTGGTAATCTAAAAATTAAAAAATGTACATTTGATAAAAGTATTGGTTCATCTACAATCGACCCCCATTAATATGTTTGGTTTTGATTTTTTGGCTAAAAAATCATAAAAGATAAAATTAGCTACATAATCTAATAAGACAAAATGTCACGTCAAAACTATAATCATTATACTTTTTCTCTCACAAAAGTAAAAAAAAAAAATCAAAAATAAAAACCAAACGAGGCTAAAAAAGTCAAGCTAAAATAGTCAAAAAGCTAAAAAGTCAGGCTATTTTATCTCTTCCCAAACGAAAACTAAATTTAAAATTTTGAAAATATTTATATAGAACGTTTAAAATAAAGTTGTAATCATATACAAATTACATGAAATTTAAAAATTCTTAATAGTTAAGTTTAACATGAAATTTTATTCATACTTAATTCAAAACTTTCTATTACACTATACTATTCTATAACCAAAACCGTTGTCAAACCTTTGAAAAAAAATTAAATTAAATTTATTAATTTTTAAATTATTTAAGACATTGATTATCAATGCTATATATATCTATTATTTTAAATTTAATTTTTTTTATGTAAAAAGCCAAAAAAAAAAAAATTGCTATATCCATACCTAATTTGAAATTTAAAAGTCTTTTTAAAAAAGTCCAAACATAATTTTACTCAAAAGTAATTCCAATTATAATTTAGTCTATATTTTGAACATATTTACTGTATAATATTAATAAATCTAGCCATAAATAATATATATAAAAAGAGAGAGGCTATAAATGTTGGAACAATCTTCTGTGTAAATAAAATTTAAACAAAATAAATAAATAACATACCGGATTTATTTATTGAACCGAAATAAAATTAAGACCAAGTCGAGTGTGTGACACTCTGTCCTTAAGACAGATTCGCCCCGCTACGGTACTTACGGTTGAGTGGCGTCTATCTCCCAGGATACAATGATCTTTACAAATTGTAGTAGTACTCCAAACAATTTGTTCGGCGAACCAAACCTGTGTTCTAACTCTCTGAATATTTATTCTAAACTAAAATGAAGAATAATGCACTAAAAGAAATGGACAGCAAAAGGACAAAATTCAGACTCAATTTTCCGGAATTTTTCCAACTAAATCTAATATATGGACTGAATTTTTGGGGTCGGAATTTTTCATCCCTACATTGCTGGAATAGTAGGTATATATATAGGCGAGAAAACTGATCCGAAAAGGTACTCTGAGGAAGTGAACAGGTGTGAATTTGTTATGAACAGATTTGATTCAAAATTCAAACAATTCTGCAACTTCCCTTAACAGATTAACTGCTGGAGCAGCAGTTATATACCTGATCTGAAACTGCCCAAAAAACCGAAACTGTTATGGCCTATTGAACCTGTTTGGACAATTATAATATAAACTATTTAAATAGTTTTCTCAAACAAACCAATAAGTGGAACAGTTTCAAACTTTTGGAACTATATTAATTAAACTATTAGGACTATATATATTAAACTATTTAAATATATATATATATATATTAAACAAATAGTTTAATAAAAATAGGAAGAGGTATAAATTTTAGGAAACCACTTAGGAACCCAAAATTTGAATTTAGAATTAAATTAAATTCCCACAATAATTTTTATTGAAAAATTCAAAAGAATTTTATCTAAAAAATTAATGTTAAACCCGAAAACGACGTCAACTTCCCATTCACTCATAAATGGTTTTAACGTTCCGTCTTCACCGTGTGACTTGCCACGTGGCAAGGAACACTTCACCTCTTCGAACCCACTCCAAACAACGTTTGGGCCCACTCAATTTTGGCCTCAAAGTCGGTCCAAAATATGCCTATAAAACACCATTTTTTCCTACAATCCCCACATGAATGGAATTTGACGAAGAGAAAATGCAACAACATGATCTAAATACAGAGAGTACAGAAATTGAAAATATTCTGCAAAGGATAGGTAGCTTTTGGCTTTGAACCTTCCCTTATGAGACACTATCGGATTTACTAGCTAACCAGTGAACATGATGTCTTGAACTGTTCAGCCATTTGTGTAAACCAAGACAATAGAACTCATACAGTATATTCCCAGACACAGTTTAGTTCTCACTATTGTGTTCATTTTGGCCCTGAACAACCTGATCTTCATGAGTGCTCTAGAGAATTGTAGCCCTTCACAAATCTCACAAAACCGGCCCAATTCACACTCACATAGGTAATTCTTATGAAGAGTATCCTGCCATACTCCACTAGGTATACCTAGATATAAGAATCATTAAAAGTATTACTTAACCTAAAACGCTGCAGATATCACTATTTCATCATAGAAATGGGTAGGAGTTAGACTCCCCAGTGATCCTTCTGAGTCATTCACAACTCGGTTGTCTCTTTGAACCTAGATCTTGGGATCTCCAGTCAACTAGGTTGGGTTGCCGTTGTGGTAACTCTTATTTAATAGGCCTAAGTCCCATTCCCCTCGATGAATTCTCAACTAACTCTCTTGCTAACCCCTTGGTTAGTGGATCCGCTATGTTGTCTTTAGACTTAACATATTCTATGGAAATAATTCCATTAGAGAGTAGTTGTCTCACGGTGTTATGTCGACGACGAATGTGTCGTGACTTACCGTTATATATATGACTCTGTGCTCTACCTATAGCTGATTGACTATCGCAATGTATGCATATAGCAGGCACCGGTTTTGGCCATATTGGAATATCTTCAAGGAAGTGCGCGAAGCCATTCTGCCTCTTCCCCTGCTTTGTCTAAGGCTATGAATTCTAATTCCCTACTAGACCTAGCAATACAAGTCTGTTTGGAAGATTTCTAAGATACATCCGCCCTACCAAGAGTAAAGACATACCCACTAGTGGACTTTGAGTCTCTTGTATCCGATATCCAATTTGCATCACAGTATCCTTCAAGCACTGCTGGATATCTAGTATAATTAAGCCCAATGTTACGAGTAAATTGGAGATATCTAAGAACCTTATAATTGCTTTCCAGTGTTCTACTCCCGGATTACTCGTATATCTACTTAATTTACTTACTGCATAAGCTATATCTGGGCGAGTGCAGTTCATCAAGTACATTAAGCTTCCAATAATTTGGGCATACTCTAATTGAGAAATACTTTCCTGTACATTCTTAGAAAGATACAAATTAACATCTACAGGTGTTCTAGCAAGATGATCATAATCTTTGCTGAATTTGTCAAGTATTTTCTCAATGTAATGAGATTGTGACAAAACATATCCTTCTGATGTTTTGGTAATTTTTATACCAAGTATTACATCAGCAATGCCCATGTTTTTCATATCAAAATGTTTATTCAACATTTTCTTGGTAGTTTTAATCATGTCATTATTACTATTAATGATGAGCATATCATCTACATAAAGACATAAAATGACATAACCTTTATCTGTGTTTTTAATATAAACACATTTGTCACACTCATTAATTTTAAAACCATTTGATATCATTGCCTTGTCAAATTTCTCATGCCATTGTTTTGGCGCTTGTTTTAAACCATATAATGATTTAACCAATTTACACACTTTCTTTTCTTTCCCTGGAACAGAAAACCCTTCTGGTTGTTCCATGTAAATTTCTTCATTTAACTCACCATTTAAGAAAGCGGTTTTAACATCCATTTGATGAATTTCTAAATTGTATAGAGATGCAATGGCAATTAGCATTCTAATGGATGTTATTCTAGTAACCGGTGAGTATATGTCAAAGTAATCTAGACCTTCTTTCTGTCTAAAACCTTTGACTACAAGTCTTGCCTTGTATTTGTCGATTGATCCATCTGCTTTCAATTTTGTTTTGAAAATCCACTTGTACCCAAGAGGTTTACAACCTGGTGGCAAGTCCACTAATTCCCAAGTGTGATTTTGCAAGATGGATTCAACTTCACTGTTGACAGCTTCTTTCCATAAAGGAGTTTCAGGACTGGACATACCTCTTTAAAAGTTAAAGGCTCATTTTTTAACAAAAATGTTAGAAAATCTGGACCAAAAGATTTTGAGGTTCTAGCACGTTTACTACGCCTAGGTTCTTCTTCCTCATTTTGGTCTAACTCTTGCTCTCGATCATGTTTTTGATCATTACTAGTAATAGCATCAAAAGATCTCTTATTATTACTAGTCTCTTGTCCAGTCTTATTTGGAAATACATGTTCAAAGAATGATGCATTCCGAGACTCTATAATAGTATTTACATGCATTTCGGAATGTTCTGATTTATGAATCAAAAACCGATATGCACTACTATTCTTAGCATAACCAATGAAAATGCAATCAATGGTCTTAGAACCTATCTTAGTCTTTTTAGGACTAGGAATAGCCACTTTAGCCAAATACCCCCACACTTTTAAGTATTTATAGGATGGTACTCTTTCATGCCACAATTCATAAGGTGTTTGATTTACTTTCTTTCGGGGTATTTTATTTAAAAAATAATTAGCAGAAAGTATTGCTTCCCTCCACAAGTTCTGAGGTAATTCGGAACTTATTAACATGGCATTCATCATTTCTTTTAAAGTCCTATTTTTCCTTTCAGCAATTCCATTTTGCTGAGGTGAGTAAGGAGCGGTGGTTTGATGAATTATTCCATGTTCTTTACAAAATTCACCAAAAGGTGATTCATATTCACCACCTCTATCACTTCTAAGTTTCTTGATTTTCTTACCAAGTTGATTTTCAACTTCATTCTTATATAGAATGAAAGTTTCCAAAGCTTCATCCTTTGTTCGAATTAAATAAATATAACTATATCTAGTATAGTCATCTATAAAAGTGATTACATACTTTTTTCCACCTCTGGTTTGAATTGATTTAAAATCACAAATGTCACTACTAATTAATTCAAGTGGTTCCGTACTTCTTTCAATTGAATGAAAAGGAGTTTTAGATAATTTTGCCTCAACACAAATTTCACATTTATGATTTGAATCAATGTCAAATTTAGGTAAACATTCCATATTAATTAATTTACGCAAAGATCCATAATTAACATGTCCTAGTCTACCATGCCATAAATTTGAAGACTCAAGCAAGTAAGAAGAAGATATAGTATTATTAATAACAGAGGGTACAACAGTCATTACATTTAACTTGAAAAGGCCATCAGACATGTAACATTTTCCTACGTGCATCCCATTCTTAGTAAGTACAAACTTATCACTCTCAAATACTAGCCTAAACCCATTCTTACTCAACAAAGATCCGAAAACTAAATTCTTGCGAATGTCTGGTACATGCAGCACATTGTTGAGAGTGAGTTCCTTTCCAGATGTCATCTTGAGTACAATATTTCCTTGTCCTTCAACTTTGGAAGTTGAGGAGTTGCCCATAAAAAGTTGTTCACCATTGTCCACTGTAGAGTAAGATGTGAACATCTTTTTATCGGCACAAATATGGCGAGTAGCACCAGTGTCCACCTACCATTCTTTAGGATTTCCGACAAGATTTGCCTCAGAAACAACTGCAGAAAGATTGATGTCATCTACACCATTGGAAATCTTGTCCACTTCAGTCATGTGGGCTTGAGCAGGCTTCTTGCTTGTTCTTTTCTTACTTTTGCCTTTGCTACGGCAATCTTTGGCCCGATGTCCCTCTTTGTCACAGATGTAACATTTGCCATTAAACTTGTACTTTTTATAATTTCTCTCTTTAGAGCCTTGTGATGAACTTTCTCCAGAAGAGTTACGTTTCTTGGTTTTTGAAGCATGTTCCACCACATTTGCCTTAGACTCCATAGGAAGCTTACCAGCCCGCTTTTCAGAATTGCGGTTGTCCTCCTCAATCCTTAAACGCACAATTAACTCGTCCATAGAAATTTCTTTGCTCTTGTGTTTAAGGTAGTTCTTGAATTTCTTCTAGCCTTTTGGTAATTTTTCAATTAAGGCTGCAACTTGGAAGGATTCACTGAGAAACATACCTTCTGCGTGAATGTCATGCAGAATGAGTTGGAAATCTTGAGCTTGGCTGATCACAGTTTTTGAATCAACCATTACAAAATCCAGGAATCTGCCAATCACAAATTTCTGTGAGCCGGCATCTTCTGTTTTGTACTTTTTCTCCAACGATTCCCAAAGTTCCTTTACTGTCTTGATTGGACTGTAGACGTTGTACAATGTGTTGCCAAGTCCGTTCAAGACGTAATTCCGGCAAAGGAAATCGGCATGTTTCCAAGCATCAACCGCAGGAACCACTTGCCGGTCGGTTTCATCTTCTGTCAGGATAGGAGCATCTTCATGGAGGAAACGAGCCAGGTTCAGAGTTGTAAGATAGAACAACATTTTCTGTTGCCATCTTTTAAAGTCAGTTCCTGAGAACTTCTCTGGCTTTTCACCGTGATTTACTGGTACTGTCATCACAGGAGAAGGGGTTAGTGCAATCGCAGTCACCATAGTAGTACTTGTTTGGGCATTTGTTTCAGTAGCCATCAATTCTAATTTATAAAACAAAATTATAATTAGAATTTAGACTACACAGAAAATTAAACCAAATGCACAGAATTAAATTCTGTAAAATAAAAGAAACAAGAATGTAACTTTTATTTTCCAATTAATTTGAAAATAAAATAAAATTTTATTTAAACAAATTAATTCCACACAGAAAATTAAATTCTGTAAAATAAAAGAAATAAGAATATAACTTTTATTTTTCAATTAATTTGGAAATAAAATAAAATTTTAATTGACCAAATTAATTCCACACAAGAAATTAAATTCTGTAAAATAAAAGAAATAAAAATATAACTTTTATTTTTCAATTAATTTGGAAATAAAATAAAATTTTATTTAACCAAATTAATTTCACACAGAAATTTAAATCTCTTGTTACACTCCAATAATTAAAATATTGAAAACAGAATTTTAATTAATGAAAACTCAGAAAATAATTTCTAAAACTCAAAATTAATTTCTGAAAAAATTCCACAAAAATATATTCTGAATTGTTAATGACACCAGTATCGTACTACTAGTTGTTGTCAAAGAAAAGAGACAGTATATTACTACTATCTGTCAAATAGCATATAATCACTATTTGTTTTTCCAACCAGAATATTATTTTGTAAATCCACAGAAAATAATTTTATTTCGAAATTATTTATGAAGAAAGAAAAAGGGAAACAAACGAAAAATTCTGTAAACAGAATAATTCGAATCTGTCTTAAGATTGTTGGAACAATCTTCTATGTAAATAAAATTTAAACAAAATAAATAAATAACATACTGGATTTATTTATTGAACCGAAATAAAATTAAGACCAAGTCGAGTGTGTGACACTTTGTCCTTAAGACAGATTCGCCCCGCTACGGTACTTACGGTTGAATGGCGTCTATCTCCCAGGATACAATGATCTTCACAAATTATAGTAGTACTCCAAACAATTTGTTCGGCGAACCAAACCTGTGTTCTAACTCTCTGAATATTTATTCTAAACTAAAATGAAGAATAATGCACTAAAAGGAAATGGACAGTAAAAGGACAAAATTCAGACTCAATTTTCCAACTAAATCTAATATATGGACTGAATTTTTGGGGTCGGAATTTTTCATACCTACACTGCTGGAATAGTAGGTATATATATAGGCGAGAAAACTGATCCGAAAAGGTACTCTGAGGAAGTGAACAGGTGTGAATTTGTTATGAACAGATTTGATTCAAAATTCAAACAATTCTGCAACTTCCTTAACAGATTAACTGCTGGAGCAGCAGTTATAAACCTGATCTGAAACTGCCCAAAAAACCGAAACTGTTATGGCCTATTGAACCTGTTTGGACAATTATAATATAAACTATTTAAATAGTTTTCTCAAACAAACCAATAAGTGGAACAGTTTCAAACTTTTGGAACTATATTAATTAAACTATTAGGACTATATATATATATTAAACTATTTAAATATATATATATTAAACAAATAGTTTAATAAATATAGGAAGAGGTACAAATTTTAGGAAACCACTTAGGAACCCAAAATTTAAATTTAGAATTAAATTAAATTCCCACAATAATTTTTATTGAAAAATTCAAAATAATTTTATCTAAAAAATTAATGTTAAACCCGAAAACGACGTCAACTTCCGATTCACTCATAAATGGTTTTAACGTTCCGTCTTCACCGTGTGACTTGCCACGCGGCAAGAAACACTTCACCTCTTCGGACCCACCCCAAACAACGTTTGGGCCCACTCAATTTTGGCCTCAAAGTCGGTCCAAAATATGCCTATAAAACACCATTTTTTCCTACAATAAATAGAATTCAAAACAAAAATTTTAAATCAACCAGAACTTGGTTTCTAGGCTGTGTTATGACTATTACATCATGGAAACCTATAATATAATTTAAATATAAAATTCAAATTAATTATTTACCAAATATTTCTACTAATTAATTGATTAATTACCGATCAATTTTCTTGGTCAAGTCCAATCCTAGGGCTATAACATGACCTATAGTCTAATTTGGTCTTAAATAATTTCATACATAAAATATATTTTATTATTAATGTAACAGTTTTGAGTATAAATATATAAAATTTTACCCAAGTTTAAAATTTTTAATAAATATGCATAGATAGGTACATTTTTTATGGAAAAGAAAATTGCTAAAGATGTATGTTTACCAATTTAAAAAATAATAAAAGAAGAGAGGGGGAGAGAGAGACCAAAAAAAAAAAAGAAGAAGAAGAAATAGAAGAAGATAAGATAAAATAAGATTATTATGTCACCAAACAAACTTTGACAGGATGGATTTATAATTATGAATTTTGTAAACAAAATATAATTATACTTCACTGAAATTATATTTTTTGTAATTTTAGCAAATTTATTTATTTTTTAATTTTACCAATTGAATTTTAATATATGTATTTGTTATATAATATTCAAACAAAACATTAATAGAATAAAAAATATAAAAATAGTGTGACTTATGTCATGTTTGGGATGTTAGCTTTTTTACTCCAAAAAGCTTGAGTCAAAAAGTTAAAATGTGTTTACCATGTAAAATAAATAAATCTCTGCACCATCGTGAAAAGACCAAACAATCCTCATGAGTAAGTGTATATGAATTTATATAATTAGAAGGAAAAAACGAAAAATTTAAACAACAACGACATAGTTATTCATGTTTCCCAGACAATTAAAACATTCATACCCAAACACATATTAATTCATAAAAAAGTGGAAAGGTCACTTAAAAATCTAATTTCAAATAACCATGTAGCTAGAAATAAAAAAGAGTTGCCGTAGGTCTCAATATGTGGACTTATTGTTCAACAGGTCTTGTGATAATTATCAACATTTTTCATCAAATATTTATAAAAACATCACTAATTTTCAGTTTTCAGTGATAGTTTAAAAAATTCGTTGCAAAAAAAGTCACTAATTGTAAGCGACAGTTTAAAAAAAAAAAAAAGGAAATTTAGTCAAAACCTTTCTATTGGACCTTTGTTTGGTGAAAAGAACAACCTAATTTATTTTTATTCATAAACCCCTTAAGAGAAAACACATAATTGAGTAACGACAAAGTAAAATATCTTTCTCTTTTTCTGTTTTTTTTTTCCTTCTTAGACAATATTGCCAAAGTAAAATATTACTGTGAACCAGAGTAACATGTTACTGTCAAATAGAGTAATTGTAAAACAGAGTAACATATTACTATGAGACAAACTAACATATTTGTATAAAGAATTTCATAGTTAACATAGATTTTATTTGATAGATCTTGACAAGAGAATTCTAAAAATGTTAATTTTATTAAAAACCGACATCTATATCAAAAATTATATTACTTTAAAGTTTAATATTTTGATAATAGTCATATTTGTTGAACTTTTCAAGGAAAATTATTTGTATTTGTCCTTAATGCATTAAAATTTTATTATGAGGGGGTTTTGACCAAATATCCCTAAAAATAATTACAAAAAAAAAAAAAAAACATTAATTGTCAATTTTTAGCGATAGCTTTCAGTGACGAATTTAAAAAACTTTAGTGGAAGTCCAACTATTAAGACATGTTGGTAATTTATCTTAAAAATAACTCACTTAATCATATCTATTTTTTATTTTTTAAAAATTATTTTTAATTGATTAAAAAATAAATTTATGGATTATTATTTAACTCAGTACATAGCACAAGTTATATACTAGTCTATATATATATATTAACGAAAATGAGTATTTTAATGGAAATTCTTGTAAGAGTTCCAAACTCTCATTCTAAAATTTTTAATATTTTGATTTTAAATAATTAAAAAAAATCTTTTATTGGCTAGCCTCATTCAAGCAAAATAAATAAATAAATAATATTTCTTATTTATGACTTTCAAAATGGAAAGTATACTAATATATTTCAAAATTCAAATTGAGAGAAAGTATACTAATCCTTCTTCAAATTCAAATGGAAAGTATAATAATCCCTTTCTTTCCCTTAGAATTTGAAGGTGTCATCCATCCATAGTCATCTTTACATATGGGTCTAGTTTATTGTTGTTTTGTTGCTAAGAGAGACTGTACAAACATGGAGATTAAGGCCAAGTTTGGCAATACCAAAATAATCCATCTTTTTATCTTTTTATCTTTTTTTTATCACATCACCTCTCTACTTTTCTGCACATCTTTTCGTAAAAAGACAAAAAGTACACTTATTTAGATCATTCCAAACAACTCCTAAGTTTGAATGAAAGGAAAAAATAAAAAGAAATATGTTTCTTGTGCAAGCTTCGTCATTTTTTTTTTTTTTTTGGCTATAAAATTTGAATGAGGCATCCATGGTTATCTTCACATATGAGTCTAGTTATTGTTGTTCCGTTGCTAACAAAGGCCGGATGAACGTTATAGCGATCCCGGTTTTCCCTCCATTGGTTGTTGTATTCCGGACTCGGTTCCGTAGATGTCTGTTGTTGTATATGTTTCTCTCCGTCCTTTAATTCTTTGTATTTGAGTTTTAGGATGTGTTGGGCAAGTTTGTAACAGGTTGGGTGTGTTTTGAAACAAATGGTTGCTGCCTAGATTTTGGTGTCTTCGCTCGAGCGAGCTCTTTGTTTTAGTTCCTTCGCTCGAGCCAGGGTTCCTTCGCTCGAGCCAGGGTTCCTTCGCTCGAGCGAGAGTTGAGTGGTGTGTCTGGTGGCTCGAGCAAGAAGTCTTGCGCTCGAGCTTGCTTCTGCGTCTAGTTTTGGACTTGAAGGTTGCATTTCTTAGCTCGAGCGAGATTTCCTTCGCTCAAGCGAGCGAGGACTATGTTTTGGGTTTCTTCGCTCGAGCGAGCTTTCCTTCACTCGAGCGAGCTTTCCTTCGCTCGAGCGTGCTTCTGGGTTGCAGACCTGAAGCTTTGAATTGTTGGCTCGAGCGAGGCTTTCTGCGCTCGAGCGAGGTTTCTTTGTGTCTGGTCGCCCGAGCGATCACTCCTTCGCTCGAGCGAACTTCGAATATATCAGTTTGCAGCAGCGAGTTTTTATACACTTTTTCATCTTCTTCTTTATTCAAACCCTAGCCCCGGCTGCCTCTCTCTCTACACACACTCTCTCTCTAAGATTTCATCTACTTCTAGTGGTCTCCTACCCTAATCCCTTTGTAAGAAAGGTGGAGCTTGGTGTGGGCTACACTTTGATCCGAAAATCTTTGAGCTTGGAGCATCTCGAGTTTTCTACATCTTCTCCTTTTGGTCTCTTCATTTGAGGTAGGGATACCTTACTCCATTTTATGAGTTTTGACATAAATTTTAGTCATTTTGATTAGATGGTATTATTTGGTAATTTTGAAAAACTTAGGGTTTGATTTAAGGTTATAAAAAGTGGGTTTTCAAATGTTAAACTCCATGTGTATGTGAGACCTTGGAAAATGGAATTATTGTTGTTAAATTGATGAAATTGAATCTTAGGGTTGATAATGAAAAAAGGGGGAAAATACCCTAATTATGTTGAATAATTAATTTGGGGAAATATGAAATTGAGTTGGAAACTATGAAATTGGGAAATTATGAGGTTGATTGGTATAGTTGGATAAATTAATCACTCACCTATGAAAATATTGTTATTTTATCTGGTTGATAAATTTATTATCTGTTTAGAAATAATTACTTTGGGCTATCGGTGGATGATAGTCTTCATTGTTGTAGACACTACATGTTGATTAGGGAAAACTGAAACTAATCACTTGGAATATGTCATTGAATATAACGGTTGGAATAATACATTGAATATATGTATTGATTGATCATTGTATATGATTGAATATTTAAATACATTGTATATGTATCTTGTTTGGGAGGAGATAGGGGATGTACTCTATGATTTGAGGGAAGATAAGAGATGTACTCTCAAACCTGTTTGGGAGGAGATAGGGGATGGACTCCATTGATAATTAAGTTGGCCGGAGTGTTCAGGGTGAAAGTCCCGAAATTCTGATTACGTTTGCATACGTAGATAATTGAAGTATTGGAAGTGTTTTTATTATGAGTTGTAGTCTCATTTAAATTGTAGATAAAGAAAGTGTTTTAATATGAGATGTAGTCTCATTTAATTATTTAGCCAGGTTCTGAGTCACGTTTATGAATTAAATTGGTTAAGTAAAAGAAAGTGGAATGAAACATGTACATATTTGTCATAGAACTGGATTGTGTTGTAAGTTGGTTTACAAGTGTTAGCCATTTATCAAATGTTAATGTTTTAGTTATTGCTCATATTTGGTTTAGTATATCTCTGCTGGGCTTTGGCTCACCCTATATGGGACATCATTTTCAGGTTCAGGTGATATGCCACCTCCAATGACGTAGGTTGGAAGGTTTTGGGAGTTGAAGACTCTTTTGGTTGTTTTGTTGTTTTGGTATTACATGTAAATTCAAGCCAAGGGCTTAATGTGTATTTGAGTTAGTACTTTCTTTTTTTTTGTAACCCAGTGTTGGCTTAGAAAGTTGTAAGTCTATAGGGCATTTATTTTTGTTGTCAACATGTAATACTTTTGGTAATGAATACTCTGATAAATGGAAATATGTTTTATTCTTTTATACCTATGGTTGTCATAAATGTATGATTTATGGGTTTATTTTGAGAGCGTTACAAACGTGAATATTAAGCTTGAATAAAAGGCAAAAATAAAAACAAACAAATTTAAATATCAATGAAATCTTAACCATCACCATTTTGAAAGAGAGAGGTGTAAAGAATATTTATTCTAATAAAGATGAAGCAATAAAAAAGATTATATGTGAAAGCAGTGAATGATGTTTGTTGTGTAAGTTTTTTTCTTCTTTTAACATAAAGTTCTGCTCATTAGTTAAGTAAAATATATAATATAGTATATTTTACTTATGGAAAATAATTCCTTAAATCATGTGTATTTTAAAATTTAAATCTCTAAATGATAGGTGAATTCAATAAATTCTTTGTTGACTACAATTTTAAATTTTAATTTTTAGTAGCCAAAGATTTTTTTTTTTTAAAAACAAAAAACCAAAAATCTGTAGGAACAATCTTCACTGTATTTAAAAGATTTTTAATTCTATTGTGTACAAAACAACAATTAGAATTTAAAGAAATAAAGAAAAGGAGAGAATTTGTTTGATTACAAAAATCAAACTCGAAATAATAAATGAATAAATAAATAACAGATTTTATATTTTGTTACAAAAACAAAATTAAAATCTGATTAAATAAAAAAAAAAAAAAAGAATAAAATTAAACAACTTACTTGGTTAATTTCTTTGAATAACTTTTCTGATCAAGTCCAGTGTTTAACACTGTGTCCTTAAGACAGATTCGTCCTCTCCACGGTGCTTTCAGAATTTGGACGTCTATCTCCCAGGATGAAATGATCTTTCAACGAATAAATGCAGCACTACAATTTATTCGTTCGTCGAACACACTAAGTGTTTACACTCTTTCTTTCAGAAATAAAATGCAGCAATATGGCAGAGATTTAAAGCAGAATGGAGTACGAAAATTGGAGTGAAAATCCAAATGGGAGGCTGGTCTATTTATAGATGTATAGGTGGCTCTTGGTTTTGAATTAACAGGTACTGTACCTGTTCAATTTGAATTAAACAGATACAAACAGTTAGGCACTGTTTGGTTTGAAATTCAAACAGATTTAAATCTGTTGGGTTCAAAAACGGGAAGGGCCCTGTTTGGATGAACAATAAATCCAAAGTTTAATTCTGTTTGAAAACGGGAAGGGCCTTGTTTGGATGAACATTAAATCCAAACCAATTTAATTTGAATTCTTTCAAATGTTTTTGGCCCAAAAAGATTAGTAACCCAACCCGCGCCCAAGCCCAGCCCAGCCCGACCAGACGGACGGCGGCGGCGGCGCGCGCGCGTGTGGTGGTTTTTGGGTCCAATGGGTCTAGCCCATTTTGTCCATAACCTTTCCCTCTAAAACACTTGGGTACTCCTTGGGGCACACCCCAAGTACCAAACACATGCCTTATAAACCCTCTCAAAACCTCCCACCAAATCAATGTGGGACAAGCCTTATTCAAACCTTTAAGGAATTTCCACCAAAACTCCATTTCCATGGAGCATACTTTGGCTTCAATTTCCCATTCACTCGGTAATGGTTTTGAGCAACCAAATATACCACGTGAATCACAACGCGGCATAGAACGCGTTACCACTTTGACCCGTGTAAATCGATGCA
The DNA here is from genome assembly GCA_030407325.1 of Camellia japonica. Classification (NCBI taxonomy): domain Eukaryota; kingdom Viridiplantae; phylum Streptophyta; class Magnoliopsida; order Ericales; family Theaceae; genus Camellia; species Camellia japonica. The sequence goes on from JAPPVO010000031.1 coordinate 150,441,454, forward strand.
CGGGGCCCACCTAAAAATTAGACCAAACTTAGGAAAAAATTCTGGTTTTACCCAGAATTTTATAACCATTTCCAACAATCCCCCACATGAATGGAATTTGATGACAACGGAAATGCAACAATATGCAGACTTAACGAAAGAGTATAAGTCGAAAATATCTTGCATCAGGATAGGTAGTTTTCGGCCTTGAACCTTCCCTAGTGATAACCTATCGGACTTACTGGCTAACCAATGGACGCGATGCCTTGAATTGTTCAGCCGTTTGTGTAAGCCAAGACAATAGATTTCACACAAAATATCTTCTAACACATCGTGGTTCTCACTGTTGTGTTCATTTTGGCCTTGAACGCTCCTGGTTTTCATGAGTGTTTCTAGAGAATGTAGCCTCTTTCATTCTCATAGAACCGGCCCCAGTTCAACACTCATATAGGTGATTCTTATTGTGAGTATCTCCTTATACTCGTCTTGATTTTATGCCTTAATCAAGATATAAGTAATCATTAAAAGCAAAGCTTATCCTTATACCCCTGCAGACAACATATGTTGCAGATATCACTCTCACCATAGGAATGGGTAGGGAATTTTAATCCCTTGGTGATTTCTGGCGAGCCATACATAACTTAGTTGTCCCTTTGAACTTAGTTCTTGGGATCTCCAGTCATATAAGTAGGGTTACCATTATGACGACTCTTATGTAATAGGCTTTAATCCCATCCCCTTTGATGAACTATACACTAGCTCTTTTGTCAAACCTTTTGTTAACGGATCCGCAATATTCTCTTTAGATTTTATATAATCTATTGAGATTATTGTTTGACAACAATTGCCTTACGGTATTATGTCGACGACGAATATGTCGTGACTTACCGTTATACATATGATTCTGTGCCCTGCCTATTGCAGATTGACTATCACAATGAATGCAAATAGCTGGCACAGGTTTTGGCCACATTGGAATGTCTTCTAAGAAGTGACGAAGCCATTCTGCTTCTTCACCTGCTTTGTCTAAAGCAATGAACTCGGATTCCATTGTGGATCGTGCGATGCAAGTTTGTTTCGTGGACTTCCAAGAAACAGCAGCGCCTCCTAGAGTAAAGACATATCCACTAGTGGATTTTGAATCTTTAGTATCCGATATCCAATTTGCATCACAATAACCTTCAAGTACTGCTGGATATCGAGTAAAGTTCAAACCATGATCACGGGTGAATCTTAGATATCTAAGAACCCGAATGATCGCTTTCCAATGGTCTTCTCCGGGTTACTAGTGTACCTACTCAATTTACTGATAGCATAAGCTATATCAGGACGAGTACAATTCATTAGGTACATTAGGCTTCCAATGATTTGGGAGTATTTTAACTGAGACACTGCATCACCTTTATTTTTCGATAAATAAAGACTGATGTCTACAGGTGTTCTTGCTAAATTCAAATCATCCTTGATAAATTTATCAAGAATTTTCTCAATATAATGAGATTGAGATAATGCATATCCGTCAGATGTTTTAGTAATTTTCATTCCTAATATAACATCTGCGACCCCCATATCTTTCATATCAAATCTTTTGTTAAGCATTTGCTTAGTTGATTTGATCATGTTTTGACTGCTTCCAATGATAAGCATGTCATCCACATAAAGACAAACTATGACATATCCTTGGTCAGTGTTTTTAACATAGACGCATTTGTCACATTCGTTTATCTTAAACCCATTAGTAAGCATTGCATGATCAAATTTTTCATGCCATTGCTTAGGTGCTTGTTTTAATCCATAAAGGGATTTTACAAGTCGACAAACTTTCTTTTCTTGCCCTGATACAAAACCCTTCGGGTTGCTCCATATAGATCTCTTCATTTAGATCACCGTTTAAGAAAGCTGTTTTAACATCCATTTGATGTATTTCTAAATTAAACAACGCTGCTATAGCAATAAGCATGCGAATGGATGTTATTCTTGTCACAGGGGAATATGTGTCAAAATAGTCCAGACCTTCCTTTTGTCTGTAACCTTTAACTACAAGTCTTGCTTTATACTTGTCAATTGAACCATCTGCTTTCATTTTTCTCTTGAATATCCATTTATATCCAAGAGGTTTAGAACCTGGTGGAAGATCCACCAATTCCCAAGTATGATTTTGCATAATGGATTCAATTTCATTATTAACAGCCTCTTTCCACAAAGGTGCTTCAGGACCTGTCATTGCTGCCTTAAAGCTTTGAGGTTCATTTTCTAACAAGTATGTCAGAAAATCTGGACCAAAGGATTTTGATGTTCTCGCTCTCTTACTTCTTCTTGGTTCATCATCAGTTAAATCCTGTTGGTTGAGACCATTACTAGTCTCTTGTGTTTGATTGTCATTAGTCTCTTGACTTTGTGTACAATCATAAGTTCTTTTCTGTGAACTTAATTCCTGTCCTTTCTTGTAAGGAAAGACATGTTCAAAAAACACAGCATTCCTTGACTCTATAATAGTGTTCACATTTATATCAGGTATTTCTGATTTATAAGTCAGAAACCGATATGCACTACTATTCTGAGCATAACCAATAAACACACAATCTACTGTTTTTGGTCCAATCTTAGTCTTTTTAGGAACAGGAACTTCCACTTTTGCCAAACACCCCCACACTTTTAAGTATTTGTAGGAAGGTGGTCGACCTTTCCATAATTCATAAGGAATGCTTTTGGTTTTCTTGTGGGGTATTCTATTAAGAACATAATTTGCAGACAATATTGCTTCCCCCCACAAGTTCTGTGGTAAGCCTGAACTTAGTAACATGGCATTCATCATTTCTTTTAGAGTTCTATTCTTCCTTTCAGCAATTCCATTTTGCTGTGGAGAATAAGGGGCTGTAGTTTGGTGAATAATGCCATGTTGTGCACAAAATTCATTTAATGGTGCATCATATTCACCACCCCTATCACTTCTAACCATTTTAATGGTTTTACCAAGTTGATTTTCAACTTCTGTTTTGTAGAGTTTAAACATTTCTAAGGCTTCATCTTTACTTCTAAGTAAATAAACATAACAATATCTTGTGCAATCATCGATAAATGTTATGAAATACTTTTTGCCTCCTCTAGTTTGAATAAATTTTAGATCACATACATCAGTATGAATTAATTCTAGAGGTTCGTTTTCTTTCAACCGATTTAAATGGAGCCTTAGTTAGTTTCGCTTCTACACAAATTCACATTTATGATTAGGATTAATTTCAAACTTTGGTATATAATCCAAACCAATTAATCTACGCAAAGCATCATAATTTACATGACCTAATCTACCATGCCATAAATTCGACTCAAGAATATAAGCAAAAGATGTGTTATTCTCATTCATAGCAACTTTTGGTACAACTGTCATTACATTTAGTTTAAAGAGACCATCACTCATGTATCCCTTACCAACATACATACCACTCTTTGTTAATACAAACTTATCAGACTCAAAAAGCCTAAAACCATTTTTACTTAACAAAGAACCAGAAACTAAATTCTTCCGGATGTCAGGTACATGCAGTACGTTGTTGAGGGTCAGTTCTTTCCCTGATGTCATCTTCAAGATCACTTTCCCTTGTCCAGCCACAGTAGAAGTAGAAGAATTTCCCATGAAAAGTTGTTCACCATTTGCAGCCTCTTTGTAGGTAGTGAACATCTTCTTGTCCGCACATATGTGACGAGTTGCTCCAGTGTCAACCCACCACTCTTTGGGATTTCCAACCAAGTTAGCCTCAGACACCACAGCAGAGAGGTTGATGTCATTCACTCCGTCAGAGATGTAATCCAATTCTGTTACATTGGCCTGATTGGTGGTCTTCTTACTTGTACTTCCATGATCCTTCTTAGGACGGCGGCAGTCAGAAGCTCGATGTCCAGTCTTGCCACAGTTATAGCATTTTCCTTTGAACTTCTTGTTGCCATTGTTGTTGCCTTGTTTAGGACCATCTCCAGTAAACTTCCTCTTTTTGTTATGTGGTTTTTGAACTTGTTCAACCACATTAGCCTTGGACTCAATGGGATTTTTCCCATTCCTCTTTTCAGCCTTTCGGTTATCTTCCTCAATTCTTAATCTTACAATTAACTCATCCATGGTCATCTCTTTGCGTTTATGTTTTAAATAATTTTTGAAATCTTTCCAAGCCGGTGGTAACTTTTCCACCAAAGCAGCGACTTGGAAAGATTCGCTAAGAGACATACCTTCTGAATGAATATCATGCAAAATTATCTGAAAACTTTGAACTTGAGATATTACCGTTTGGGAGTCTACCATAACAAAATCCAGAAATTTACCGACGACAAATTTCTTCGTGCCGGCATCTTCTGTCTTGTATTTCTTCTCCAAAGAATCCCAATTCTTTTGCTGACTTCAGAGGACTGTATACATTATACAGCATGTTGTCAAGGCCATTGAGGATGTAGTTTCTGCACAGGAAATCTGAATGTTTCCAAGCATCTACAGCGGCAACAACTTGCCGATCACTTTCACCCTCTTTAAGTGCTGGAGCCTCTTCATGGAGAAACCGGGCCAAATTAAGAGTTGTAAGATAGAACAGCATCTTCTGCTGCCATCTCTTAAACTCGGTACCGTTAAATTTTTCCGGTTTTTCTCCATGATTGATAGGTACATGAACATGGTTCTGGATAGGGACCGATGTTGGTGTAACAATAGGAGTACCACTGCCAGATGCAGTTTCAGTTGTAGTAGCCATAATCTCTGATTACAAAAATCAGAAAAAATTAAAACACAAATTAATTTTCTAGTTACTAAAACCAGAAAATAAATTATAACACAAAATAATTTTATTTTCCTTGTTACTAAAACTAGAAAAATAAAATAGCAAATAATTTTCTGTTAACACAATTAATATTCTGCAATTGTTAATGACACCAGTATACTACTAGTTGTCAAAGAAAAGAGACAGTATATTACTACTATCTGTCAAATAGCATAAACACTATTTGTTTTTCCAACCAGAATATGTCTTTGAAAACAGAAAATTAAATACAATGAAGATACCAAAAAATCTGTCTTAAGATTGTTGGACAATCTTCACTGTATTTAAAAGATTTTAATTCTATTGTGTACAAAACAACAATTAGAATTTAAAGAAATAAAGAAAAGGAGAAATTTGTTTGATTACAAAAATCAAACTCGAAATAATAAATAAATAAATAAATAAAACAGATTTTATTTTGTTACAAAAACAAAATTGAAATCTGATTAAATAAACAAATAAAAACAGAATAAAATTAAACAACTTACTTGGTTAATTTCTTTGAATAACTTTTCTGATCAAGTCCAGTGTTTAACACTGTGTCCTTAAGACAGATTCGTCCTCTCCACGGTGCTTTCAGAATTTGGACGTCTATCTCCCAGGATGAAATGATCTTTCAACGAATAAATGCAGCACTACAATTTATTCGTTCGTCGAACACACAAGTGTTTACACTCTTTCTTTCAGAAATAAAATGCAGCAATATGGCAGAGATTTAAAGCAGAGATGGAGTACGAAAATTGGAGTGAAAATCCAAATGGGAGGCTGGTCTATTTATAGATGTAAAGGTGGCTCTTGGTTTTTGAATACACCTGTTCAATTTGAATTAAACAGATACAAACAGTTAGGCACTGTTTGGTTTGAAATTCAAACAGATTTAAATCTGTTGGGTTCAAAAACGGGAAGGGCCCTGTTTGGATGAACAATAAATCCAAACCAGTTTAATTCTGTTTGAAAACGGGAAGGGCCTTGTTTGGATGAACATTAAATCCAAACCAATTTAATTTGAATTCTTTCAAATGTTTTTGGCCCAAAAAGATTAGTATTGGGCCGAACAAGCCCAACCACACACGCACCCAAGCCCAGCCGACCGGACGGACGGCGGCGCGCGTGTGGTGTGTTTTTGGTCCAATGGGTCTAGCCCATTTTGCCCATAACCTCTCCCTCTAAAACACTTGGGTACCCCTTGGGGCACACCCCAAGTACCAAACCCATGCCTTATAAACCCTTTCAAAACCTCCCACCAAATCAATGTGGGACAAGCCTTATTCAAACCTTTAAGGAATTTCCACCAAAACTCCATTTCCATGGAGCATACTTTGGCTTCAATTTCCCATTCACTCGGTAATGGTTTTGAACAACCAAATATACCACGTGAATCACAACACGGCATAGAACGCGTTACCACTTTGACCCGTGTAAATCGATGCACGGGGCCCACCTAAAAATTAGACCAAACTAAGGAAAAAAAATTCTGGTTTTACCCAGAATTTTATAACTATTTCTAACAAAATCAACATAATTGGATTGGAGCTTTGAAACTCCTAGAGTTCTTAAAATTAAAAACTCTTTTTTTTAATATATAGTATAGATAGCTGATTAATGTCCAAGTGACATTTAAATCATTGATTGGAAAAGAGAAACAGTAGTCAAATTATTAGAAAAATTTATAGATATTAAAAGTTTTGATTGAAAGATTAAGATAAAGAAAAAATAATTATTATTGACTTCACAATATATTACTCTTCTAGTCATTTTTTATTTGATAATATCATAACCCTAAAAATAAAACCAAAAAAAAAAAATGATTTATGTGCAACTGAAATTGTTTAAATGGTAGGTATATCATTAAGTTACTTCATCGCCTAAATAAATAGAACCACCGCACGGGTACATATAGATTTTTTTTTTTTTTTTGTGTCCAACATGGGCACATGTAGATCAGGTTAGACCCAACTTGCACTTGGATAGTATGCCAATGTATATCATTTTAATTTTGATTTCAAGACTTCGTTTATGATAAGTTATAATAGTAGCGTTTCATGATTCTAAAAAAATTAAAAAAAAAAAAAAAATAAACTAAAAATAAACAATAAATGAATTGACAGGTCAACAAATCTAATCAATTCAATTCACACCTAGACTAATTAACTATTTTTATATCAAAATAAATAAAATAGAAGGAAAAAAACTATGTGGTTATCTACTGGAAATTTTATGACACATACCTTATTGTGTAGTATGTAGCATATGCTTTAGTTATGATATTTGTGATATTTAATTATGATTTATTTATGACTTATTATGATTATTATTTTAATTATAATTCAAAAGATCTTCATTATATTTTATGTAGTGTTTGGTTATCACTTATTTTTTTCAAGTTATGATTGAAAATTATTTACTTTTGTAGTAATTAACTTGTATACTGTATACACCCTTTTAAGAGTGTATATTTTTTAATAAGATTGGGTGATTTACTTCTTCATCGCGGATCTTTGCCTGCAGGCTGCAGTCAATATAAATGAAATGTAATAATAATTTACTCCATCGTTTTTTTTTTTTTTGGTATAAACTCAGATTTTGAACTAGTTTGTAGACATTTCGATTAATTTTAAGACATTAAAATTAAGAGCCAAACAAACCTCCAATGATCCTTAAAATGACTTGAACTTAAGATTTTAGATTTTATTCTTAAATGTCGTTTGGCATTGGCTAATATAATCAATTTTTTTGTGTTGAAATTTTTTTAGCCGGACTTTTTTAGCCTCATTTGGTTTTTATTTTGGGACTTTTTTGACTTTTGTGAGAGAAAAAGTATAATAATTATAAGTAAAAAGTAGTATTTTGTCTTCTTGTCTTTTATAGTCAATTTTTTTTTGGTGATTATTTAGCCCCAAAATGAATGCCAAACCGGGACTTAATTGTTTACCTATCTACCAATCCTTTGGATTTCCACCGCCTCAAAAAATTGAAGACTAAACTACCATTAGTTATATAATATAGTAGGTAATTAACGTCCAAGTGATACCTATTATTGACAGATTGGAAAATTGAAATAGTAGTCAAATAATCAGAAAAAGTATACATATTAAAAGTTTTAATCGAAAGATTAGGACAAACAAAAAATAATTATTATTGACCTCACTACGACGTATATATTAGTTTTTTTTTTAATTCAAAAAAATATTATATTGTCTATATATATATTATATAAAGAAAAGAGAGTTTTTAGTAAGAAGTTTTGTGAGACCTTCAATATCTCATACTAATTTTCTTGATTTTTTTAATTTTAAAAATTAAGAAAATTTCCATTAATTAGCTTCCATTTAACCATATAAAAATAAAATTCTAATTAGTCTATGATTCATTTGATAATCCCACATCGGAAAAAAAGAAAAAGAAAAAATGAGTTGTTTTAATCATATAAAGTGAATCTTATACTCCTATTTAATATTGTAGTATTGTGCATGTTTCAATTCAAAACAATTTAAATTGTAAAGAGTTTTGTGAGACCTTCAATATCTCATATACTAATTTTCTTGATTTTCTTAATTTTAAACAATTAAGATTATCTCCATTGGCTAGTTTCTATTTAACCATATAAAAATAAAATTCTAATTAGTCTATAATTAATTTGATAATTCCACATTGGGAGAAGAAGGAAAAAATGAGTTATTTTAATCATATAAAGTGAATCTTATACTCCTATCTAATATTTTAGTGTTGTGTATGTTTCAATTCAAGACAATCTAAATTTTAAAATTAAAATAACATTTAAAAATTTTAATTAATTAATTTTTGTATAAGTTAGTTAGTTAGTTATTTGACCTAACCGATTAGGCTTAACCGTTTTCAATTTGACTGATTTGTCGACTTAACAACGATTTCTTATATTGATTTTCTTAATTTTAAACAATTAAAAAAAATTCCATTGGCTAATTTCTATATAACCATATAAAAATAAAATTATAATTAGTTTATGATTTATTTTATAATCTCACATCGGAAGAAGAAAGAGAAAGTGAATTGTTTCACTTATATAAAGTAAGTCTTATATTTACATTTAATATTTTAGTGTTGTGCATAATTCAGTTTTAGCCAGTTTAAATTTTAAAATAAAAACTCTAATTAGTTTATGATATAATTTATTTTATAATCCCACATTAGGAGAAGAAGAAAAAAGTGAGTTGATTCACTTATGTAAAGTGAATTCATACCAGTAAATAAGATTTATAAAACTCATAGGGCGTGTTTGATTTGCCGGATTAGGGGGGGACTATCCACTATTTGGATTGTAATCCAAATAGTGTTCCTTATCCGCCGTTTGATTTTTTTTTAGTCCGCCGGACTCCATGTCCGGCCGGACTCCTTATCCCCCATATGGGGGACTATTGTGTCCTAGGGGGGGTATGGGATAGTTTTTGGGGAACTATCCACTGTTGGGATTAGGTGGTCAAAATGACCATTTTGACCATCTACTATTTAATTATGTATTATATTTAATAAAATTCAATAAAATTTAAATGTCTCAATTTAAAAATAAAATAATTTTATTTAACTTTTTATTGATGTTTTATTTATTTAATTTTTTAAAATAATTTTTTATAGATATTTTATTTTAAAATTTTGTTTATATTTTATTTAATTTCATTATTTAAATTTAATAGATGTTTTATTTAATTTCATTGTTTGATTATTATTATTTTTAAAAACAAATTCATTTAAAAATTTTAATTAAAAAAATAATATATATTTTTATTGATATTTTATGTATTTATATATTTATTTTTAAAAAATAAATTTATTTAATTGTGTAAAAAATAAAATAAAATAAAATTTTATTTAATCTAGCTAAAAATAATTAAAATATTAAAGATATGTTTAATATTGCTATTACTTAGTAAACAATTGAAAAAGGGTAAAATAGTCTTTTGTTCATTTATCCTATCCAGTCCGTCCAACCAAACGTTGGATTCACTAAAAATAGTCATTTCCAGACATCTAATCCCATGAAAAAACAAACACAGGATACATATCCAATCCAACCAAATAGTCCGAGGGATTCACAGTCCCAGGACTCAAGTCCGATGTTCTAATCCCTCCTTATCCAGTTCGTCCAATCAAACACACCCATATATCCCACTTAAAGGGGGTTTTAACTACAAAGGTTGTGGGAGTTCCAAATTCTCAACATGAGTTTTTAGAAATTTTATATTTTTAAATAATTAAAAAAACTTTCAATTGGTTAACCCAACTAAGGAAAAAAAAAAAAACTCTAATGATCCTTTAAATTTGAATTTATAAATTTAAATATCCCACTAATAGAAAATTGTCAATTAAAAACATAAGAAAATAAAAATAATTTATGCTTAAAAAAAATCTATACTTTTGAATTTCAAAATTTAAAAACATACATCCCACTTAATTTGAGAAGTATTGATTTCTTCTAATATTTCCTTCCTAAAAATGATAAAAGACCTAAATCTTTAGAAATCCTAAACAATTTAAAAATTCAGTGTAAGCAAACTCCATATTCAATCTCTTTCTTGAGGCCAACCAACTCTCAGCAAATCTATATGTGTAAAAAGGTTAATCTCTCTCTTAATGCTAATAGTCTAAGTTTGAAATAATTGAAAATTCAAGAGTAGCATTGCGTTATGAATATGTAATTGTTATATATTGAACCATGTAAATTTATCTATATATATATATGTTGGCTACATATTTTGTAAAACCAAATCATAGTTTGACACGTGGCAGAATAAGGGTATTATGGGAAGATAATTCAAGTCTTCGATCCTGATCGAACACGTGGCATTGAACATTGGTACTTACATGATCTGAGTAGCACTGGATCAGTAAGGAGATATAAAGTGACGTGGCTCCAACAGTTACTCAATATTCAAATTCAAATACAGGAGGGAAGCTCAACTGCAAGAGATGGCATAGTGGGGCTACTTCTAAGGCAGCATGATCATCGATCATGGAGGAGTAGTTCGACGGTTCGAAGTGAAGTTCGAAGGTCATCTTTGACAAGTATAAATAGCAGGGAAGCCCTCAGAAAAGACCCCCAGACTCAGATCATACAAACCAGTCTTTATTTCATATTTTCCTTTCCAGTCTTACATTTCCTGTACTTTAAATACCTGCACTTTAAATACCTGCACTTTAATACCAGCACTGCACTTCGATTCATAGGAGTAGTTTCAAGTAGACTCAAGTAGACTGTTGCTGTAAACCTCTTCGAGGCTGAGTTTGAATTATTGTAAGTGTTCATTTTAATGAAATACTTCGATTGTTCTTCACATTAACTGTTATTTCTCTTAAATTCTCCTAAGTCAAGCCACCAGTAAAAGTCCTCTTCATTGAGGCTGAAAGAACTAAAACACAATCGTCTGATAATTGGTTGGCAATTATAATTTCTGTAAGGACTGATTGATCCTTGCTGGCACGCTCGCATTTACAAAATTACCCTTCGAAAAGCCAAAAAGCCAACATATATTTTTGGCACGCCCAGTGGGACTTGTTAAAAAATGGCTAGACGAAGACGACAAGGAGAAAATGAACGCCTGGAAGAAGGCGTAGAAGGAGAGGTAGAGATACCTAATCCAGAGGAGAATGTGGTAACACATCCTGTGGAGACTCCTATGCTATCAGAACCTTTGGTCGAACAGACCAGTACTTCTGGACAAGAACCACATGTTCATAATATTGGACGAAACCAAGGAATTGGACCATCCACCGTTCCATCTACCCAGCCAACAAACCCATGGGATGGCTTGGTAGATGCTATGGGACAACAACTAATGAACACAATGGAAAGGTGGGCAACATCCTTCTTGGATCGAATGAATAACCACCAACCAACGAATACAAGACACACAGAGGAAATTTTAAATGTCCCTCAGCAAAGATTGGCTAGAGAAAAACAGCCTATGCAAGTTAATGGACAATTTAATGGTCAGACTAGTACTCAGAACTATGAAAGACCATCGCCTCAGTCTTGGTATGAACCCATTTCAAGGCCTGTAGTAGGCCAAAATGCCCCAGTACTTAACAGTGAAGCCACACAAGTTGGTGGATCTGGCCAAGTACAAGAAACTGGCATAAGAATGGTTACAAATCCCATGTTCGAAGCCATACCTGGCACTAGGGGGTATAATAACCCCTTATTCGAATTTATACCCGGGGGTTGGAGGGTTTTCCCACAAATGGGAGGGACGCAACGTCTGTCCCAGCACCTTTCGCAGGCCCTTTCGCAGGACAGGCTCAAAGGGGTTACCCATTTCCCCAACAGCAACCTGCACCACAGGGGCAACCAGTCCCAAATATACCACCTTTTGGACCAAGAGGACCACAGGCGCAGGTTTGTCCACCTAACCCTGTGTTTGTCCCTCCAGTAGTGGCTCAGCAAGCCCAAAATATGGTCCTAGGGACCAAATTGCTGACATTGTTAGGGAGATGTGTGGACCGATGGCTCGGGGGGTCCAGACTCCTGTATACAGAAAACCATACCCAGAGTGGGTAGATAGGGTACATGAATACCCAAGAGGATTCAGAATACCAGACTTTACCCTATTCTATGGAACTGGAAATCAATCGACAGTAGAGCATATAGCCAGATTCGCTGCTCAATGTGGTGAATTCACTAATCATGATTACATAAAACTGAGATTGTTTCCAAACTCTTTAACTGGGGGAGCATTTGTATGGTATATCAACCTTACACCTGGCTCCATTCAAAATTGGCAACAAATGGAAGAGGCATTTCATGCCCAATTCTTCCAATCAGAGCCAGAGGTGTCCATGGCAGACTTGGCAAGATTGAGTCAAAGGCCTGAAGAAAAGGCTACTCAGTTCATTGCCAGATTTAAAAGGGCTCGAAATAAATGTAGAGTCATCCTTCCAGAGCCAGAATTTGTAAGATTGGCTCAAAACGGTTTAGAGTTCAGGCTTCGAAAGAAGTTTGATTCAACTGAATTCAGGGATTTGGTCGAACTAACCTATAAGGTGTCTTGATATGAAGCATTACTAGAAGAAGAACAAGATCGAAACAATGCTTCGTATAAGACCTACTATAGAGATCCCAATTATGAAATCGATGCAGCAGAGATTGTGGGCAAAGAACCCGTAATCTGTGAAGCATTAATTTATAAGGACACAACCATCGACCAGCAATTTAAAAAGAAAGACTTTCACAGAAAGTACTCTTTCGACTTAACAAAAGCAGATGACATTTTTGATCATTTGCTTGCAGCTAATTTCCTTAAGTTACCAAAAGGGGTAAAACTGCCATCTCTTGATGAACTTAAAGGAAAAGCATACTGTAAATGGCATAATTCTTGGTCTCACTCGACTAAAAACTGCATTGTTTTTCGAGACAGGATCCAAGAGCAAATCCGGAAAGGAAGTCTAAAGTTCCCAGCCAAAACAGAGAAAGCTATGGGAATTGACAGTAACCCGTTTCCAGAAGTTGGAGAAAGCGCGGCTAATGTGGTTGTACCAAACTTTCAGAATCTATCTCTGCAGGAATTGGAAGAGGTCAATGTGCAAATGCATATTGCCAACCAGACAACTGCCAAGAAGGAGACTAGAAACCCGCCAGTTGTTGGACGAGGTTTCTCACATCAGAAGGAAAACTCTGATGAAGAAGTACTGGATGACGATTCCTTGGAAGCAGCTGTAATGCAGAGGATGTGTCCTAGATGCAGACTAAGCTACAAATGGCTGAAGGGGCTTCCAATTGATGGGAAGCAATACTATAGGATGTTCAGAGACGCCCTAAGTCAACCAATGCTTACAACAAAAGGCCGTATCCGGCTAGTGATAGGCAACGACCTTTAGTGGTTGAGCCTGCAGTAGACAGAATGCGTGATAAAGGCAAGAGGCCCTTGCATGAATCCAGGCCACCTAACTACTACAGAATGGAGAGTAGCCATTCCGAAAGAAGATTGGAGAGAAGTTCAGGTTATGGGACTAAAGCCAAAGATTGGCTCCCCAGACCAACCTCACACAGAACAGAAAATGGCCACCTCCATCAAAGGCCAGAATCAAGCTCAAGGCATGCGATCAAAACCAAGCACTTACCTCCACGGCCAGTTTCGAAGATGGCTTCGAAGGTGGAAAACGGTGATTCGACATCGGAATCAGTAAGCTCTTGGGTGCCTGGAGTTCCAGATTGGTTTGTAATGCAAAACAAACCTAGGGAATTGTTTGCCAGAAGAGAAGTTGGAATCACAGGAAGGATGGTCAAACCTCCTTTGGTGGCTCCGAACAACTGGGTATTGCTGAAACACCCGAAGACAAAGGAACCAAACATGGTTCCAGTTATCTCCAGATCACAGAGGAGGAAGATTCAGCGTAGGTACACCCAGTACCGGCAAGATCTGAAAGAAGGTGGAGAGAGTTCTTCACAGGACAAGATAGAAGAAAAGAAAATTTCGAAGCCAAACCATAAAGCTGTAGACCAAACAGAGGTCATTGGGTTCATTAAAGACTTGATCCATAGATTTGGCATCCCACAAACCATTACTGTAGATAATGGGACTGTGTTCGATGGGAAATTGAAGTCCTTTGTAGCAGAATTTGGAATTAGCCTTGTTAATTCCACACCCTATTATGCACAAGCCAATGGTCAAGCTGAGTCATCCAATAAATCCTTGAAAAAGGGTATACAAAAGGTTGTGGAGGATAATCCTAGGGATTGGCATAACCTTCTGTTGGATGTTTTGTGGGCTTACAGAACTTCCCCAAGGTCAAGCACAGGAGTTACTCCTTATGCCTTAGTATATGGGCATGATGCAGTTCTACCTGTAAAATTAATGTTAAATCCTTGAGGGTAAGATGTCAAGATCAGTTAGATCCTGAGCAATACCATCAAAGTATGTGCTTGGAGTTAGAGGGCATAGATGAAGCCAGAATATTGGCATTAAATAGCATCCTTTTCCAAAAGAAGAAAGCAGCTAAGAATTACAACAAGAGAGTCAAACACATTGGCTTCGATGAAGGTGATTTGGTATGGAAGACAATACTCCCAATAGGAATTAAAAGCCATAAGTTTGGCAAATGGTCACCTAACTGGGAAGGACCATATCAAATTCATAGAGTTCTGCCTTTTGGGGCCTACCATTTAAGAAATTTGAATGGGTATGTACATCCCAAAAAGATCAATGGCAGATATTTGAAGCCTTATTTTCCAACCATTTGGGAAACACAAGGGATAACATAAACATACAAAAACACAAGACTGCTCGAATGATAAGACAAAATTTGTTCTTTTATAAAGAATCAAGTACATTGCGCCAAATTGGCCCAGAAATCATTACAATGTCTTAATTGTTTTTGTACAATAGATTTCTACTGCTAAGTGCTGGAAACAGTTGGATAGCTGCAGCCATGTCCTCTTTTCGATCAGCCAGCTCTTGGTTGGTGATGTGCAGTTTAGTGTCAGTTCGAACCAAGGCTTGGTTTACTGCAGCTAGCTCCTCCTCAAGTTGAGCTTTCTTCTCCAGCAACTGAATTCGAAACTGGGAGGCAGAGGAGTGTTGTTCCTTGAGATCTGATACTTCAGTATGCACTTGAGAGACAAAACTCTGATCCCTAGCCAATTTCTCATTCGCAGCATTGGCAGCATGACAAATGTTATGTAGAAATCAATAGTAGCTGCAGCCTGGGATAGATGACTTGAGACATCCATGCCGAACTGCTCCGCGATTTTACAGCACTGAAGAAACCCATTTCTGATGATAGGCCTTTGTAGAGCCTCGAAGGGGATCCTCGAAAAGGAGATCAGCAGTTCCAAGCAAGTGTCTAAGTCTATAGAAGGGGCAAAAGGCTTGCTACTGGTGGAAGAAGAGCTCTCAAAGATTTTCAGCAAGGAGTCAGCCAAGGTTAATGGTTCAGCTTCAGCACTGAAAGTTGGGGAGGTAGAGGATGTGTCAAATAGACTAGCTAGTCTTCCCTCGAAGATGTCCACCTCATCCCTAGACATAAAGGGCATGAGAGTGCTGTGGTGGAAAACACAGGAGACTGCATGGGGATAGGAGAAATAGGTGGAGCATCTTTAGCAGCCTCTATGGTCTTTGCACCAAGGAATCAAGAGAAGAGGGGCTGGAAGTAGGCACAGGTGATGAACCATGAATTGGGGAACTACCAGCACCCTCTATGGAAGAGTCAACTGCCATTGGAATGAAGCAGCAGTTGGAATTTCTGAGACAGGAGGAAGAGCAAGGTTCGAAGAAGAGGTAATGAGGCAGATCAAAAGTCAAAGAAGGGAGAAATGGCTCTAAACCAAGGAAAAGGGATGCAGGGATGCTTGGACTCAAAGAAGGTGTGTCGAATATAGGCTTGGGGAGTGGAAGCATGATTTGGATGGCTTCACATGTTGCAATTGGTCAACTTCAACTGAAATTGGAATAGGCCTCCTGGGGAAGAAATTGTTGCTGCAAAAGGAAGAAATGCAAAGCAATGTCAAACTTCAATACAAAGGCTGACAAAGGGAAAACAGTAGAAATATGAAAGAAATTACTTGTTTCAGAGGTATTGGGCACTGATGGGAGAACTGCGAAGGGGAGGATGCTCGATAGTTTGTTGTCTTCGTGCAGCTTCTCTTTGTAATGCATCAGCAGCAGCAGCTTCATCTCTCAAAAACTGTTGCTGTCTTTTCTTCTCGGCCCTTTCAAAAACAATTATTGCCTTGGGATGTTCCTGCTCTACTATCTTGGCAACAGATTCGTGAATGGGATCCTCAACCAAGACATCAGTCGAAACAGTCACCTTCCTCCTCCTTTCTATGGCTTGGGCGATGTTTCAGAATCAGAGTCTTCAGCAAAGTCAGAAGGAGAGACAGTAGTCTTTTTCTCCTCTTCCCCTTGGTGGACACTACTGGTTCCTTTTCAATCCCTTTCTCTTTAATCTGGGGTTCAGATTTCTCTAAGGTTAGTTCTTTCTCCAATACTATAATGTCTGCCTCGAGAGAAGGATGCTCAGAGGTATCAGAAGGAAAGGTAGCCACCTTTTGTCTCTTGGTTCTTTGTAAAGGTACCTCTTGCTCTTGTTCGACTGCTTCTTCTCCCAAAGTTTCAGATTCCTCAGAAAGGAGGATCAGCTTCCTTTTTTGTTTCTGTTGCTGTTCCTTTTTGAGAATAGCTGAAGTCTCAGCTCTTTTAGGAGATTCTTCTTGAAGGGACCCTGCACCAAAGAGCATAAGTATAAAGGAAACAAACAAGAGACTCAAAAGGAAAAGAGAAGTTGAAAGTATATACTTTTTCTTGAAGCAGCCCGAGTAGCTTTCGAAGGAGTTGAGTAGCAGGGATGGACTGAGCTGTAGGAGGCACAGTAGAAGAAGGGACAGTCTCAGCTCCTTTGGGCTTGGACACATCTAATACCTCCAATAGGTTTTTAGGTGCAATGGCTAAATGATTTCCATATTATTGTCCCACCACTGTTGGTATCTCTTCAATGCAGTGCCCGCAGGAAGAAAGAGTGAATTCAAAATTAGCCAAGTCATCCATAAATTTGAAAGTTGCCTCCTCCAACCTTGATTTCCTAACTTTCAGATCTCTTCTGGTAAGGCTCAGGTTGGTGTTGCTGCAGAGAGGTATTGGGACCCCTTGTGTGAAACCAAATTGTCTAGCGAATTGAGCAGGACAATAAGGTTCAGCTATACATTTATAAGCCCTGGGGTTTGTAGTCCCAATAAACAGCTCCCTAGGAAGCAGAAGGGAGGCCCATATGTCTTTATGAATGGTGAAGCACAGAGCCTGTCACTCAAAAAGTGACTCAACCAAGGTGGACCTATGTTGGTCTCGAAAGGACGGAAGCGGTGAGCAGGAAGTTCGGCTGGTAGTTGATGAAAAAAAGAGAAATAAAAGGCAAAAGAAGAAGGATAGAGGGCAGCATTGGCTAGTCTTATGCCATGGGTAAGAGAATGTGCCCCAGAAAATTTAAGACATTTGGATTGTAGTTCAGTGAAATAAGCAAAAAGCCAAAGCTGAAGGATCCAGAATGGCCCCCCTTGATTAGCATCTAAGGGCTTCTCACAAAAAAGGGAACAAACTCTGTATACATGACCAAGAATGTATGGGGCTAAGGCTACTCTTTTTTGCAAAACAAAGGCTTTGGCAAGTGGAGCAAATTCAGGCATAATTCTTTGTGAAGAAGTGCAGAAAAGGAATTTGCAAAGCCAGTATAACAAGAAGGAAAAGAACTCCCTATCGGTTACTGGGCCCTCTCTTTTATTTTCAGCTTTAACAAAATCGCTGTAAGATAAGTTAAGAGAGGGGAGGGAGAAAGAGACTGTTGAATCGGGGAAATCGGGTGTAATAATGGTACCAATGGGGGATACTCCTAGTAAATGGCAAATATCAAGAACAGTAGGAGCCATCATCCCACATTTAAATTGAAAGAAATTAAAGATAGGGTTCCAAAAGCATAAAGCAGCAGGGATTAAAAAAGGGTCCTCTGTGATAGTTACCCTTGATAGTCGAAGAGCGTCGAGAAGGCAGAGCTCTTGAAGGTCCAGTGTCCTCGCAGGGATAACCCGATCATACCACTCTTGCCACTCTGGTCTCATCGTGGGCCAACATCGGTGGGGGCGATTGATCCTCCAGCTCCTCCAATCAAGACCACCTTCATATAGGAGACATTGGTTTTCCAGGCGAGGGTACAGAGCTGGGAGTTCAATAGGATCTCCTTGAAGATTGGCCCGAGCACATAGTCTTGTCGTCATGACGACGAGGGATAAAGACACGCCCATCAATGGCGCTTTTTCCCCAGCCCTATACTTCTCGCACTCCACATCAATGAGCCTTTTCAAAGCTACGGATGAGCTCACGCGTTCGATGATTGGAACTTCTGGTGAAGAAGAAGCCATGGATGGTATGATGTTCGAAAAGGAAAGAGGGAAGTAAAGAGAAGTGAAAGATATGAGGGTTTGAATGTTAAAGAGTATGTATTTCAGAATCCGAAACAAAGGGTTTTAAAACCTTTGTGTCTGAAAAATATATTATGTGAGTCGTTAAGTACTAAAAGTACGAATACGAGGAGCCTCTTCCAATATTGATAGTTTTGGAGGGAAAAAGCACACTCCGGATATTGACGCCAGCTTCGAAGCAAGATATTTGGCTTCGAAATGAGATTTTGGCGCCAAAAAATCAAATAACAACGGCTTCGAAATACATAAGTCGGCTTCGAAGCGTACTACATAATTGCTAGAATGCTCGAATATTGGTCCACTTCAAAGGGTTTAAAGACCTGTTTGAGGGTTATTGGATCCTTTAAGGATGAGCACTGTTCGAAGCATTAAAACCAATTGTTGGTTTCCATATATACAAGAAGGAATTGCTTTTTGAACCTAAAACAGTGTGGATTATCTTCGAAGCAAAATAGTCAATTTGAAATTTATTGGCTATATAACCATGACCATATATTGGTTATAGTTATTTTTGAGGAGTAATGTTGTTAAAATTCAAAGCGTTAATTCCAGATGATATCAGCCAGAATTGTCAATTATACTCCATAAGTTGGAAAAAGACATGTTGGTTTTTTCAGCGTTTCATTGAACAATTGAGTCTAGATTCGAAAGGTGAGATTGTTCAATTCGAAGCTATAAGTTGGCTTTTGAAGACAAAAAGGAAACAGAGGCAAACAATGTCAAATGCAAAGAGACTCTGTTTGTGTTAAAGCCAAGACAATTACATTGAGTATCCTCATTTGGGTACAAATTCAAGCTCATAAAAATAAGGAATAGAATAAATAACAAGATCATGGAACTTTGTCCAACAATGATCAATGAATATTTGTTCTTTCTTTATTATATCTTCTATCTCCTCTAATGTGGCTGCATAAGTTGATGTGCTCTCACTTCATAATAGAGCTCCTCAGCCTTTGTCTCGAAAGCCTCTTCCCTCAAATTTTGTTCCAATTCATCTATGACCAAATCATCCCAATACGCAGAATCTTTATTTTTGAAGTCATCGAAGTCTTCGATGAAGTTTTCTGCTTCGTACTGGGCATGAATTCGGAGAGATGAAAGTTGATCCAAAGATTGGATGGTGGCCTTGGAATTCTGATGCCAGTGGAGGAGTAGCGGAAGTTGGTCCAAAAACATGTGAAGTTCTGCTTGGGCAATGGGATTGAGGACATGGCCCCTAGTCAGAATATCACAGGCCCATCGAAAGTTCTTGAGAGGGATGTCATCCTCAAGAACATTGAAGGGCAAGTGAGAGAAAGCCGCAAGCAGAAGTTGAGCTTGTTTCCGTCAGCTGGAGTGGGAATGATGGAGGTTTGTAAGGTGGAAAAATTTTGTCCATGGAAGGGCAAGCCTTAATTTCTCTTCCCAGGAAAGAGTGGAAGGAGAAGAAGGAGTAGATGGTTCTGCTTCAGAAGATGGAGAAGGAGTAGATGGTTCTACTTCAGAAGATGAGAAGGTGTGGATGCTTCTATTCCAGAAGGTGAAGAAGGAGGATTGGCACTGGAGCGGAAGGAACAAAGGCATTAATATAGTCGAGCCAGTCAGAAGAGCAAATTTTTGCCTTCTTGGCCAAAAATGAAGGAGTATACCCTTGTGATTCTTCCAGATGCCGGGCAGTGTGCATTGTCCTTGTGGGCATAGAGGATGTGTACCAGGCCACAAGCAGATTCTCCTCCAAACTACGACGAAGGTCAATAGGCACATAAGGATAGACCACAGAGCTTCGAACGTAAGAAGGAAAATTAATGGGTCAGTGAACTCAACAAAATGGTGATTAATTCGTTCCCTCAAGTCCCAGGACTCAGGTGCTGACCAGTTTGTCCATCCGGAAACCCCAGAAGATGAGAAGTTGTAGCTTCATCCCAAGTAAAGGTTTGTGAAGAAGAACTTCCTAAGTCCATATTTGCAACTTGTTGAAGCAAAGGCTTGAGTGTAGTTCGTTCAAGGTACAAGGAGTTTAGAGGAAGAACTTCTTGTATCTGTAAATTTGTAAATCGAAGGGTTAAGGGCAATGTGGTCGTAGTCCAAAGGTTGATAATCTGCAAAAGCCTCCATGACCTGAATATAGAAGGGTGGGTAAAGGTGGCTAATGAATGCGTGGAGATTCTTTCGAGGGGAAATAGCATTACTCAATGGCTCTTCGTATGCTTGATCAGTAGAGTGCGAAGTTGATTGAGCCATAGTCCGTTCGAATGCTGAAGGTATTGGGATGTTCGTTAAATTGAGAGTTAATGCGAATGATCATCAAATAGGTGACGGTTGTGTTTCCTGAAGATAGATCCCATGCACATTCCAAAAAGCGCGGGAAAAGCTTTTGATCCACTAATATTTCCAAGTATTGGGTATATTAGTGCGGGGGGTAATGTTGGCTACATATTTTGTAAAACCAAATCATAGTTTGACACGTGGCAGAATAAGGGTATTATGGGAAGATAATTCAAGTCTTCGATCCTGATCGAACACGTGGCATGAACATTGGTACTTACATGATCTGAGTAGCACTGATCAGTAAAGATACAAAGTGACGTGGCTTCAACAGTTACTCAATATTCAAATTCAAATACAGGAGGGAAGCTCAACTGCAAGAGATGGCGTAGTGGGGCTACTTCTAAGGCAGCATGATCATCGATCATGGAGGAGTAGTTCGACGGTTCGAAGTGAGTTCGAAGGTCATCTTTGACAAGTATAAATAGCAGGGAAGCCCTCAGAAAACCCCCAGACTCAGATCATACAAACCAGTCTTTATTTCATATTTTCCTTTCCAGTCTTACATTTCCTGTACTTTAAATACCTGCACTTTAAATACTGCACTTTAATACCAGCACTGCACTTCGATTCATAGGAGTAGTTTCAAGTAGATTCAAGTAGACTGTTGCTGTAAACCTCTTCGAGGCTGAGTTTGAATATTGTAAGTGTTCATTTTAATGAAATACTTCGATTGTTCTTCACATTAACTGTTATTTCTCTTAAATTCTCCTAAGTCAAGCCACCAGTAAAAGTCCTCTTCATTGAGGCTGAAAGAACTAAAACACAATCGTCTGATAATTGGTTGGCAATTATAATTTCTGTAAGGACTGATTGATCCTTGCTGGCACGCTCGCATTTACAAAATTACCCTTCGAAAAGCCAAAAAGCCAACAATATATATATATATATATATATATGTATACACATGTATTTAGCTATTTTGTTGTTCTCACATGTACGATTTTAATCTAATAAAACTCATTAACTAATTTCATCATTATGATTTTATAGATAAAAAATAACAATTGTCATAACAGCATTACAAAAATTCCTAAAATTAAAAGGCTTTTTTTGTTTATTTTGTTTATTATTAGTATTTGTATATACAACACATACAAAATTATTTATTATTTTATATGAGTCGAATTCGAGTTTATTTGAGAATTTATGTCAACTCAACTAATTTATTATCAATTAATGGTTAACCATAATTTCAATGGCCATGAAAGGTGGATGCAACTTGAGATTAGAGAAGAGGGGTTGTGGATACGGGTAGAGGTTGACTTGGGGGAAAGATAAGGAAATAAAATTAAAAGTAAGGGTGATTGCGTAATAAAGGTGTTTTAAATAAGAGTCTAGGGGTGTTCGCGGTTTGGATTTGGACGGTTTGCGGATCGGTTTGGACCCGCCCGCATTTATCCGGTTTGGGGAAAAGACAACCTGGAACCGCCCGCAGTGCGGTTTGCAGTTTGTGCGGGTAGGGTTC
The DNA here is from genome assembly GCA_030407325.1 of Camellia japonica. NCBI lineage: Eukaryota > Viridiplantae > Streptophyta > Magnoliopsida > Ericales > Theaceae > Camellia > Camellia japonica. The sequence continues at coordinate 150,463,940 of JAPPVO010000031.1, forward strand.
GCGGATGTGCAGGCGGTTGCGAGCGGTTTGCGGATTGGACTTTTTTCTTCAAAAAATTATTTTTGAGCCTTATTTTTTTCCCATTTTGTAATATTTATTTTGGGTCATTTTCTCCCCATTTTTCTAAATATGCTCCAACATTAATAATTAATGAATTAAAACTTATAAATTAAAATACAACAAAATCAATTCGTAATACAAACAAATCATTCAAAATCTTAAATCAATTCATAAACTAACACAAGCATATATTTCAAAAATCCTAAACTATAACTCCATATTCATTAAGGAATTTAAAATTTCAAATCACACTTCATTCGGGACAAATTCAATTATGTAACAATAATAATATGATTAATATTTATTCAGTTTCAATTGATATAATACTATTAGCAAATGTAATGCTAGAGTAAGTTCAAAAAATAAAGGGTGTTTTGTTTTGGACAAAAATATTTAGGTGAGATATAGAAATGAAAACAATAGTTAAGATAAATAAATAAATAAAGTGCGGGCGGTTTCTTGCGGGTGTGGGTTAAACCCGCAACCCGCAGAGATGCCATATTTTAAACTGTATCCGCCCGCATTGTATTTGCGAAACCGTCCATTTGTATGCGGATTGGGCGGGTTGGGCGATTTTTGCGGATCGGATAAACCGTTGCCCACCCCTATAAGAGTCAATGTGGTCAACAAAGAGGAGATCAAAATTAGAGAGATGATGATCGGTGAAGGATGGAAACTTAACAAATGTTATCAGGGGAAGTAATATCATGCTACTCTTAAAAATGGATAGTTGATAAATTTATAAATTTACATATAAAATAGTCGCATGTATAATTATTTGATAAGGAGAATCATATACAATTTTTTTAAATTACAAAATCTCGTGCATAGCACGGGTAATATGCTAGTATGATATAAACAAAAACATTTAAGACTCTTTGTGATTCAAAGTCTCACTAATTTTTTCTCAATTTTTTGAATTTAAAAAATATAAAAATACATATGTCAATAAACTATTGGTTATTTGATCAATATGGTAATGTATTTAAACTATTTTAGGAAGAGCTAAAGTAGGCTTTTTTTTGGCTATTTTAGCCACAAAAGACAAAATAAGTTATTTTAGCCACAAAAACAGAATATCATATCAAACTTATAATCATTACACTATTCTCTTACAAAAAAAGTCAAAAAAATCAAAAAGCCAAAAAGTCCTTCCCAAACCAAACTTTTTAGCCCAGGCTAAAATAGTTAAAAAAACCAAAAAGCCAACCTACTTCCCAAACCAACCCTTAAACTTAACTCTTTTGAAACATTTTGTATAGAAATCAAATCAAACTATTTTTTTTTTTCCCCCGATGTTTCAAAATATTAAAATCATATCATTTATTGATCAATAAGGTAATATATTCTCTAAAATCATGATACTTTGTAAAAAAATAATTTATTAAAAATTTATAATATGAAAATACACCTGTAATAAAATGATAGAATTTAATAAAATTATATTATAATATTGCGAGCTCTTTAATTATATTATTAGTTCTTTCTTTAATTATTTTGTTAATCAATATGATATGTTTTTTTTAGTTTTCTATAATTATAATCATTAATTTCTAATGGGCAATAATCTGACTATAATTTCTATAATATAAAGCATACATGTTTTGAAATTATCACTTTATTTTTAATTGACAAATGAAACTATAATTATTATTTGTGAGTGATAATTTTTCCAAATCTATTATTATCTATATATAGTCTATTTTGTCTTATTTGACTATTTTAGTTCAAAGTTTCATCCCAAACGAGCTCTTAGAAAGAAATCTTAAGAAGATTAGCTCACATATGTTTTAAACAAATCGAGATTATAATTTATCATGGTTTTTATTTAATTTTTACTAATTACATTATAATTCATGTATTTATTATTTAGAATTTTAAACATAGCATTAATGACAAAAACACAAAAGAAACATAAGTAAAATTGTTATAAAATAGTTAAAATTTAATTAATTCTATTTCTTTATGTATTTTAATTGTTTTACAATTTAATTTTAAAATTAATTATTATTTATTTATTTAAAACCGTGCCTAGTACAATATTACGCTAATACACCAATTAATGCACATAATTTTTTCTGTGATGTGGTTGGATATCTTGGCCCCATTAAGGGTTGGTTTGGAAAGTGGGTTGGTTTTTTGGCTTTTTGATTTTTTTGACTATTTTAGTTTGGGCTAAAAAGCTTGGTTTGGGAAAGGTTTTTGGCTTTTTGACTTTTTTGACTTTTTTTGTGAGAGAAGAGTGTAATAATTATGAGTTGGATGTGATGTTTTGTTTTTTGTGACTAAAATAGTCTATTTTGTCTTTTATGGTTAAAATAACCAAAAAATCCACTTTAACTCTTGCCAAACGGACCCTAAGAATACGTTTACATATATTTTAAACCAACCCAACTGACCAATTCTCAGTGTACAATAAGAAACTCCAAAAATTCCTCGAGAAACAGCCAAAATCTTGGCGTTTATCTACTGTCTTTGATAAAGAAAAAAGACTTTCTTTTAGCAATAGAGACCGTTATCAAAAAAGATTTTCTTGTAGTCTTTTTTTATCTTAGGCCGAAATATGACAGCTCAATTTTATTATTATTATTATTATTTTTAATGAATTATACTAACCGTCATTATATTTTGAATCTTGTGTTACTTTACTCCTTAATTTTTTAATTATAATACATTAGATCTTAAATTTTAAATTTTGTTCAAAATAAGAATAATTAAAAATACCATTGCTCAGTTTTAAGAGTAAAGTCATCAATTTGATTAAATATAAATTAATTTGATAAAAATAAATATCAAAAAATATTTTTGAATTTTTAAAAATTATATCTACTCACTAAAGATAAAATTATGTAAAATTAAACTTTTTTTTAGACATTTATTTATTTATTTTTTTACCAAATTAATTTTTATTATGGGTTTAGATAATGATCATGTAATGAGTGGTTATGTTATTTCTATTTTTCTCAAATATGACGACAACTTTGATATTATTATTAAATCAATCCATTAAATTAAAAAATCCAAAACTAAAAATATTTCATATAAATATATCGATTATATATTAAAATTCTAACAATTACCTATTGCATGATTATCATCTAAACACATAATAAAAATTAATTTGATAAAAAAAATAAATGTCTAAAAGATTTATCAATTTTACATAATTTTATCTTTAGTGGGCAGAAATTATTTTTAAAAATTCAAAAATATTTTTTTACATTTATTTTTATCAAATTAGTTTATATTTTATTAAATTGATGACTTTACCCTTAAAATTAAGTAATGGTATCTTCAAGTATCCTTATTTAGAACAAGATTCAATATTTATGATCAAATATATCATAATTAAAATGTCAAGAATTAAAGTGACATAAATTCTAAACTATAAAAACTGTTAATACAATTCGCCATTTATTTTTTTGCTTATCGAAGAAGGGAATCTCCATTGAATTGAGAGGAGCAAACACTTTCTTTTAGTCGTTGTTTATTTTAGGGCCTAGGACCACTCGACTTGTTTTTATTTTGTTTTGTTTTGTTTTTTCTTCTTTGCATAGGGATAGGAATCTGCTGCTGCGACCCTAATAAAGGCGCATATACAACCTATAAAAAATAAATTAATAGATAATCGTACACATGTGAACTCAAATGTACACCCTACCAACAATGCATATACAACCCATAAAAAACAAATTGAGAAATAATCCCACCAACTATACACATGTGAACTCATATATACATTCTACCAACCGGCCCCTATCCATATTATTATGGGGCAACTTCCCTCCAGTCCTAAATCGAATTGAAGTATGTTGTTGGGTCTGTGAAGGCCATCACGAGTCCTGTTTCAATAATCTAAACTGTTCAATGTATAGAACTCGTCGAATACTATGTACCTGTAAAAAATCACGTTGAATGGATATTAATAGCTATCTCATCGGATCAGTTTTCTTTCAACCGTTAATTTGTTAATTGTCATTTTTTTTTATATACAAAACGGATTTGATCACATAGCTATCGATGTCCGATCATTGTAATTTTTTACGAATATATAGTACTCGACGATTTCTACACATTAAACGGTTCAGATTATCAAAACGGGACCCATGGTAGCCCCACGGGCCCAACAGTACTCTCCAGTCCAATCTAGGCATAGAGGGAAGCTACTCCCTATTATTATATTAAGTGAGATCTAAATTTGGGGAGCTGGGGTTCTGCTGTGCCTTAAGGCTGCTGTGAGGCTCATTGGGAACGTGTCCCGAATTTTTTTCGATGATCCAAACTGTTCATATTGTAAGATTCGTCGAATAGATCATTCATGCAAAAAATCAAGTAAATTGGACATTTATAACCTCATAATAAGAGCACATTTGTTTTTTAAAAAATAAACGGTTAACATGATTTTAATAATTTTTTAAAAAACAATTAGGACTTGATCATGGGGTTATAAATGTCCGATTATCTTTATTTTTTATATGAATAATATACTCGACAAACCTAATAATATAACGGTTCAGATCATCAAAATACAGTAAAAAATGCCTCTACAGGACCTCACAACAGGGTTGCTGTGCCATAAGGCACAGCAACAACCCTCTATCCTAAATTTGGTCACCTAAAGATTCTGCCATGTGTAAATTCAATAATAATAAATAAATAAAAACTTTTCTTCTACATCTATCCACGTTCATGACAGTTTAACTGCCATAACAATTTCAAATTTTAAAAATCAAATTTACAAGTTTAAGCACACTCATCAAGTGGACTCACACTCCTAATATTCATTTAAACAAAACTATACATACATAATGTAAACTGAATTCAATGTGTTCAGAGAAAATTGTGATGCTAGAGAAAATTCATCTCAAGGGAAAAATTACACACAATGAGACAACTAACTAGTGAAAATCAAACAAGCAACATAATTTGATGGGTTAGAGAAAATTCGGATGCCAGAAAAAATCAATCAATGCACATAAGTTAATGTGATTATAATTGTGGTCAGAGAAAATTCATCACATGAAGGAAATCAACCAATGAAAATCAAACAAGTAATATAAATTGAAATATCAGGGAAAAATCATCTCAACTAAACTAATGTCAAAGAAATTATAGAAAAATTCATCTCAACCAAACTACTAGCTTCAACAAGATCAAGCAAGCACATAAAGTAAAGTAAATCTAATGTCATCAGTGGAAATTCAAATACAGGAGGCAATTATAGACAGAATCACATAACAAGCTTCAAGAAGATACAAAATGCAATTGAAACCCTAATTAATCTAGATATTATTACGAAATAAAACCCTAATTAATTGAAGAACATTATAAAATGAAATGAACTGCAGATACAAAGAAAAACTAGTTCAAGAATACAAACACTTACCAGAGTGAGGTGGTGATGATAAAACCCTAATTACGAACAGAGATGAACTGAGTTGAAGATGAACAGACTCAAGGGTGAAAGTAAAATGCATTAGAGAAATTTCTGAGAAGATATCTCAAAGATTTTCGCGGAGATGAAACTGTGGCTTCACTGAATATGATTGACATAGCTGCCATGGTTTTGAAGATGAAGGGACCCAAGTGGAAAGCTTGAAGAAAGAGAAGAAGGGATGTGAAATTTGGATGAGCAAATCGAATTCAGAGAGAAAAATCCTGAGATTGAAGAAGCCATTGTTGTTTGCTTCAATTTTGTTATCGTTCTCAATCCAGAGAGAGTCACGGCGGTGACGGAGGAGACGATGGCGTAGGAGGCGGAGGAAGAGGCTACGACGCGAAAGAGAGAGAGAGAGAGAGAGAGAGAGAGGAGAGAGAGAGAGAGAGAGTGTGTGTGTGTGTGTGTGTGTGTGTGTGTGTGGGTGTGTTTGAGTGATATTAGACTACAAAAAAAATATATTGTGAACCTCTCCCATTACTAAAAGTTGGAGAGAGATGTTAGATTAATTTTCTCATAAATTTATATATATATTATAAGTTTTGATTGAAAGATTAGCACAAAGAAAAAATAATTATTATTGACTTCACAATATATTACTCTGCTAGTCATTTTTTATCTAGTAATATCATAACCCTAAAAATAAAACAAAGAAAGTTAATTTGTGTGTAGCTAAAATTGATTGAATGGTAGGTATATCATTAAGTGCAGTCAAATTATAAGAAAAACTTATATATATTAGAAGTTTTTATTGAAAGTTTAGGACAAAGAAAAAATAATTATTATTGACTTCATAATATATTACTCTTCTAGTCATTTTTTATCTGGTAATATCATAACCCTAAAAATAAAACAAAGAAAGTAGATTTGTGTGCAGCTGAAATTGATTGAAGGGTGGATATATCATTAAGTGTGGTCAAATTATTAGAAAAATTTATATACATTAGAAGTTTGATTGAAAGTTTAGGATAAAGAAAAAATAATTATTATTGACTTGACAATGTATTACTCTTCTAGTCATTTTTTATGTGGTAATATCATAACCCTAAAAATAAAACAATGAAAGTAGATTTGTGTGCAACTAAAATTGATTGAATGGTAGGTATATTATTTATTGCAGTCAAATTATTAGAAAAATTTATATATATTAGAAGTTTTGATTGAAAGTTTAGGACAAAGAAAAAAATAATTAATATTCACTTCACAATATATTACTCTTCTAGTCATTTTTTCTCTGGTAATATCATAACCCTAAAAATAAAACAAAAAAATTGATTTATATGTAGCTGAAATTGATTAAAGGGTAGGTATATTATTAAGTTACTTAGGGTTGGTTTGGGAAGTGAGTTGTCTTTTTGACGTTTTGATTTTTTTAGCTATTTTAGCCTAGGCTAAAAAGCTTGGTTTGGGAAGGACTTTTTGACTTTTTGGTTTTTTTGATTTTTTTTTGTGAGAGAAGAGTATAATGATTATAGGTTGGATGTGATATTTTGTTGGTTGTGACTAAAATAACATATTTTATCTTTTGTGGCTAAAATAGCTAAAAAAAACCTATAAACTTTCTTCCCAAACGATGCCTAAGGCCTCGTTTGGGAACATGCTAATTTAGTAACTTTTTGGCTATTTGGCTAAAATATGAGCTAAAAAAAACTAGTATGTTTGGGATGACTTTTTGGCTTTTTATGAAAAGATGTGCAAAAAGTAGAGAGAAAAGAGAATGTTTGACTTTTTGGTATGGGTTGTTGGCTTTTTGGCTAATTTAGTAACTTTTTAACTTTTTGACTAAAAATAAGGATTCCCAAACGAGACCTAAGATAAATAGAACCACCGCATAGGTACATATAGATTTTTTTTTTTTTATAATTTATAATTTTTTATTATTTTGTTCTACATGGGTACATATAGATCCGGTTAGACCCAACTTGCCTAAATAAATAGAACCACCGCATGGGTACATATAGATTTTTTTTTTTAATTTTTAATTTTTTATTATTTTGTCCTACATGGGTACATATAGATCAGGTTAGACAACTTGCCTAAAATAGAACCACCGCATGGGTACATATAGATTTTTTTTTTTTTAATTTTTAATTTTTTATTATTTTGTCCTACATGGGTACATATAGATCAGGTTAGACCGAACTTGCCTAAAATAGAACCACCGCATGGGTACATATAGATTTTTTTTTTTTAATTTTTAATTTTTTATTATTTTGTCCTACATGGGTACATATAGATCAGGTTAGACCCAACTTGCCTAAATAAATAGAACCACCGCATGGGTACATATAGATTTTTTTTTTTTTAATTTTTAATTTTTTATTATTTTGTCCTACATGGGTACCTATAGATCAGGTTAGACAACTTGCCTAAAGTAGAACCACCGCGTGGGTACATATAGATTTTTTTTTTTAAAATTTTTAATTTTTTATTATTTTGTCCTACATGGGTACATATAGATTAGGTTAGACCGAACTTGCCTAAAATAGAACCACCGCATGGTTACATATAGATTTTTTTTTTTTTTTAGGTACAGATAGATCAGGTTAGACCGAACTTGCCTAAATAAATAGAACCACCGCATGGGTACATATAGATTTTTTTTTTTTAATTTTTAATTTTTTATTATTTTGTCCTACATGTACATATAGATCAGGTTAGACCCAACTTGCCTATATAAATAGAACCACCGCATGGGTACATATAGATTTTTTTTTTTTTTTTAATTTTTAATTTTTTATTACTTTGTCCTGCATGGGTACATATAGATCAAGTTAGACCCAACTTGCCTAAATAAATAGAACCACCGCATGAGTACATATAGATTTTTTTTATATATATTTTATTTATTTATTTATTTATTTTGTCCAACATGGGTACATATAGATCAGCTTAGACCCAAATTGCACTAGATAGTAAGACAATTTATATCATTTTAAATTTGATTTCAAGACTTCGTTTATTATAAGTTATAATAATAGCGCTGCATGATTCTATAAAAAATAAAAAATAAAAAATAAAAAACCTAAAAATAAAAAAATAAATGAAATTGACAGGTCAACAAATCTGATAAATTCAATTCACCAGACTAATTAACTATTTTTATATCAAAATAAATAAAAGAGAAGAAAGAAAACTTTGTGGTTATCTATTTGAAATTTTATAATACACACTTTATTTTAGACTATGTATCATATGACTCCCCTATAATTTGTGGTATTTAATTATGATTTAATTATGACGAATTATAATATTAATTATGACTCATTATAATTATTATTTTGGTTATAATTTAAAAGATCTTTAATTATATTTTATTTGATGTTTGGTTATGACTTATTATTATTATTATTTTAAGTAATGATTAAAAAAAATTTAGTCATAACTTTTGTAATAATTAACTTGTATATTGTGTACACCTTTTCAAGAGCGTGTATTTTCTAATATCATCCAGTGATCTACTTCTTCATCATGAATCTTTGCCTGTAGGTTGTAGCCTACCGAAATGAAATGTAACAATAATTTACTCTAATGTCTTTTTCTTTTTCTTTTTCTTTTTTAATATACTTAGATTTTGGGTCAGTTTACGGATATTTTAATTAATTTTAAAATCTTATAATTAAAAATTAGACAAACCTCCAATGACTCTTAAATTAACTTGAACTTAAAGATTTTAAAGTTCATTCTACCATTCCTTTGGATTTCCACTGCCTCCGAAAATTGAAGACTAAACTACCATTAGTTATATAATATAGGTAATTGACGTCCAAATAACATTTAAATTATTGACGGATGGAAAAATTTAAATAGTAGTCAAATTAATAGAAAAAATTATACACATTAAAAGTTTTGATTGAAAGATTAGGACAAACAAAAAATAATCATTATTGACCTCACTACAACATATATATCCGAGTTTTTTTATTCAAAAAAAATTATGTTATATAATATAAGCAAAAATATTTAAGACTCTTTGTGATTCAAAGTCTCAATACTTTTTTCTCAATTTTTTGAATTTAAAAAATATAAAAATACACGTCAATAAACTATTGGTTATTTGATCAGTATGGTAATGTTTTTAAACATTTAAACATTAACTTTTGAAACATTTTGTATGAAAATCAAATCAAATTTTTTATTTTTATTTTTTTTTATGTTTCAAAATATTAAAATCATTTCATTTATTGATCAACAAGGTAATATATTCTCTAAAATCATGATACTTTTTAAAAAATAATTTTTAAAAATTTTATAATGTGAAATACACCTATTATAAAATGATAAAATTTAATAACATTATATTATAATATTATGAGCTCTTTAATTATATTATTAGTTCTTTCTTATCTTAATTTAATTTAAATATTTTGTTAATCAATATAGTAAGTTTTTTAGTTTTCTGTAATTATAATAATTAATCTTTAATGAGCAATAATCTGATTATAATTTCTATAATAAAAATTATACATATTTTGAAATTATCACTTTATTTTTAATTGACAAATGAAACTATAATTATTATTTGTGAATGACAATTTTTTGAGTTAATTACCTAAAAGTTCTATTTACAAATGTTTTGGTAGCCCGGGTCCTATTTAAGATTTTTTTAAACCAATAAGTCCTATTTAGTAAAATTGAGAATATTATCAATTTTTTTCCAATTTTTAAAATTAAGAACATTATCAATTTTGCATAGTAATGTTTCAGAAAATTGTTTTAATAATTGATAAAAATAAAAGACCATAATGTTTTTACCCTTCTACTTATTGGTTTGATTTAACTATCCAATAAAATCGAGAACATTAACAGTTTTTTCTAGTTTTAAAACTAAAACTTTTTTTTTTTTTTTGCACATCAATGTTCCACCATCATGCTTCTTTATAGACACAAAATCTTCAATACAAAAAATAATTCAAAATTTTCAAATATATATATTTTTGCGCAAATATATATATATATTTTAGTTTTTTCAATTTGAAAGTCCATATTTTAAAGTTTTGAAAATCAAAATAAATGTCAAATCATCATATTATTTTATAGATAATAATAAATGTTGAACAATCATTATTTGAAGAGTAATTCCAACTTTTAAAAATTTAATGGGACTTAAAGGTCAAAAATATCTAATATTATCTATATATTAATGCCACTAATTTTTTCAAATCTATTATTATCTATATATTAATGCAAAATAACCTTTTGTCTAAAATGTTTTAAGAGTATCAAAATATTAATTGCAGTTTATAAAAATTAATAAATATATGTTGCATAAAAAAGAAGTAATTATTAATGAGGATTTTTTTAAGGTCTCTCATATTAAGATTTTATAACATAAAGGATATGAAATATTTTCATAATAGTTGGGGTCCCTCAAACTTTCACAGAGAAATTTCGAAGCATTATAGAAAAATTTTGAAATAGAGAAATTTCGATCTAGAGAAATTTTTAAACATAACTTAAACCCTAAAACTTAAACCTTAAATCCTAAGTTTGCTCACAATTAGGTTACTAATTTAGGTTACTTGTTTGATTTTCACTGATTAGTTGTCTTCTTATGTGTAATTTTTCCTTTTGAAATGAATTTTCTCTAGCACTAAGATATCCCCTTTAGATTAATTTTCTCTGAACACATTAGACTCATTTTCTCTCTGTGTCTTGCTTAATTTTCACTGGCTAGTTGTCTCTTGATTTTCTCTGACATTTGAACTTTTTCTACCCACATTAAACTCTCATTAATTTATATTGCTTGTTTGATTTTCACTAATTTGTTGTCTCTTATGCTAAATTTTCTCTGACATCTGTACTTTCTCTAACCACAATAAAATCTAATTTCTTTTTATGATTTTTTTAATTTTTTTCTGTCTAGTTATCTGCTTGCGTGTGTAATTTTCTTTATAAAATCATACATGCACTCTACCAACAGTGCATATACAACCCATAAAAAATAAATTAATAAATAATCTTATCAACTATGCAAATGTGAAGTCATATATAAACTCTACCAACCATCCACTATATTCATTTAAACAAAGTTATACACGTCATAAAACAACCCACCCACCCATCTGATACTTGACCACAACCTAAAAACAAGGTAATAAACAAGTTAATCAGTGGCATTTGAAAAAATAAATAGTGCGCACATAGGAGAACGGAGGGCAGACCACACGTGTGAAATTTGTCGTGATCCTAATAAACATGCGCATGTACCGCTCATAAAAAATAAATGAGTAATGTTAGAAATTATAAAAAAAATATTATTAAAATAATCATGAAAGATTTTTTATTTTTAGATTACATATATAATAAAACACTATACATTAATTAAAGAATAAAAAATCTTCATGATTTATTTTATGATATTTTTTTTATAATTCCTAACATTACTCAAAATAAATTAATAAATAATTTTGTCAATTATACACATGTAAACTCATATATACATACTTTACCAGTCGTATTAATTCAAAGAAAAGCTATACGCACAGCCAGAGTCATAAAACCCACTGATCTGGTACTGTCAGCCACAGCCTGAAAACAAGTTGAGGTGACTTCTCCAAGCCCAAAAATAAATTAAAAATGTACGACGCTTGGCATTAAAAAATGAGTGATGGTTAAGAGCACTAAAATAAGAGAAAAGTTAAGAATTATAGAAATTTTTTTTTATGAAAATAATCATAAAAGATTTATGATCTTTGAATTATCTTGATTAATATGTGGTGCTTTATTCTAAGTGTAATTTAAGGGTCACAAAATTTTTATGATTATTTTTATGAAAGATTTTTCATGATACCTAGCATTGCTACTAAAGTAATACTCTAATAATATTATTAATGATGTGGTAGTGAGTCCGTCTATTATCTATGTCTTATTTATTTATTAATTTTTTTTATCAGTTCTAATGTATTAATGCTATTAGTAATTCTTTTTAATGGTACAAATCATTATTGTTGAAAAATATATAATTTATAGCAAATCATTTAGGTGCAAGGGAAAGGCTAATCACCTTGGCATGTGGGTTTTTTCAGTGTTTCAGTTATATTAGTTAAAAATAAAAATTTAAAAAAATAAAAAAAAAATAGTTTAAAAGGTCAATGAAATAAAATATCATATTAAAATTATAAATATTTTATTTTTTTATAAAAATCAAAAACATTTAAAAAATAAACTTAAATGAACATTTTATCACCAAATTAAAATAATTAAAAAAAACACCAAACCACTATATTAATAGGTTGTGGGAAATAAAAATAAATTAAAAAGATAAGACGTCTGGTATTAAAAACATATAATTTATACTAGTAGATTATCTAGGTGTTAATATATTAGTTTGTCGTGGGAAATATATAATTTATAGTAAATCATCTAGGTGCAAGGAAAATGTTAATTTTTATTAACATATACTAATATGATTTTCAATGCATCATGTTTTAAATGAAAAATGATATATTGATCCACTTTATATGTAAGTAATATTATTGATTAATGATTAATGATTAAGAAGATAGAAGAGAGAATATTACTTTAAGGGATTATTTGAGATATTCTAAATAAGTGTACTTTTTGATTTTTTATTAAACATAAGTTGGGTTTGAAGTGATTTTGACTTTTTATGAAACATAGGTTGAATTTGAAGTGATGTGGTAAAGAGATGATGTGACTTAAATAAGATGATGTGATTTAAATAGGATATAAAATTTTTAATTTTTTTAAAAATATCAAACCTAGCCTAAATATCATATCTTTAAATTTAAAAATAAATTAAAATTTTATAGCAATGGCCTTTCCAAAAATAAGGTCAAGTTTGGAAAGACTAAATAAATTCACATTTTTTATCTTTTTAAGGTTACATCAATCAATATTTTCTCTTTACTTTTCTACATATTTTTTTATAAAAAGTCAAAAAAATACATTTATTTAAAATAACCAAACAACCTCTAAATTAGTAGGCTGTGGGGTTTGAAAACATAAATAGTGAGTAGATGGGGGAGCGGAGGACGGACTGCCCACCATCTCTGACATCTCCAGGCCCTTAATAAATACCCCGATTTGCTGGAGCTTTTGCTGACTTTACTCTTAGAGCGAAAGAAAAGAAGGAAGATAGAAACCGTAGAAGAAGATGGCAGAGAAGAGAGGTAGCATTGCCTTCTCCGCAACCTACCGACCACCGGTGCCGCTGGACATATTCTCGTGCCCGCTTCAAACAACATCGAAGCAAGATGAGCTTCCCATGACTGACGGAGTGAACTACAATTACAACGGCCAAGAAATTTCATCGGCGGCTCTCAAGACAATTCTCAAGCGCGAAAAATTGGCTTCCGAAGGCAAAGAGGCCGATGTAAATTCAGGTCGTCTCACGGGCATGGTTTTCGTCTCCGAACGACAAGGCCTCGAATTGCTTCACATAGCTCTCCGCTTCAATGACAACCCACCCAAAGTCAAAGTTCTGTTTGGCTGATGTTTTCGGCAAAGCCAATTTCAGTGGTGTTCGCATGGAAGACGGTGGTTGCATTGCCGGTGATAATCTCGTCTATGTTACCACAAAGGACCCCGCCCCTGATCGTCGTCAGCCCTGGACTGCCGTCTATAAAACCAATCTTAAGACCGCAAAAACCGACCGCCTCACCCCATCAGGTTAGGTTCCTTTCGTCATTCATTCTTTTGCTACTACCCACCCATAATTCCTTCCTTAGTTGCACCTAGTGTTTTTTTATTTTGGTTGAAGTTATTAATATTTAGTTCTAGCTGTTGTTGTAAGTCTTTTTGTGAGTGATTCATTTTTTGTGACAAGTGTGGTGATTTGAGTTGAGGTTGCTCTGTTCCAAAGAAAGATCCATTTATAATAGCTGAATCGATTTCTTCTCAAGCTTTTAGATGGATGCACGCAACGGTGTTTCTTTAAAGGTCCCAGTAAGCTTGGTGTCTCTTATTCTGGAGCCCATATGTTTCTTAGCAGATTTTTCTTGGTGGAGTTTTTGGATTTCGGTGTTGTAAACTGACTAGCGCCTTGCTAGGGCCTTTTGGACATTGGAAGTTTCTAGGCTTGATTCCAAGTAGGTCTCTTTTCTTTTCGGGTTCGCGGTTTTAGATTTTTTTGTTGAAGTTATTAGTGTTTAGTTGTACCTGTTTCATAGTTTCTGCAGTTGGCTCCTTGCCAACTGCTTCGGAGCTCCTTTTTGCTTGATTCTATTGAGCATTGTGTGAGTGAGGTAGCCTTGATGCTTCTTTAGTTTTCCAGCTGTGTCATTGGATTTTATAGTTTGTACGTTTCCTGTTTCATCAATATGACTTTTGACCTATTAAAAAAAAAAAAAAAAAAAACAGGGGAAGCTGATTTAAGCCCCTCGGTTGCACCGTCTGGGACGAAGATAGCAGTGGCGTCGTTCCAGGAAAAGCCTGGTGGTTGGGATGGCGAGATCGAAGATCTACAGACTGACATTTTTGTGATGAATGTAGAGAAGCCCTTCAACCGCAAGAAGGTTGTAACGAATGGTGGGTGGCCGACGTGGGGAAGTGACAATGTCATATTTTTCCACCGCAAGGAAGGGGAATTTTGGGGTGTGTTCCGTGCCGACCTCAGCAACGGTATGGAATCTCGTGTGACCCCGGACGGAATTAAGGCGATGACTCCAGCAGCCATCAACGCCACCACAGTGGCAGTGGCAACTATTCGTCAGAAATCAGAGTTCCTGGAAGTCGTCCGTGTAGAAGCACAGTATCGGCACATTGAAATTTTTGATTCAACTGGACAGCAACAGATCATACGAATCACTCAAAATACCATGCCAAAGGCTGACCATTTCAACCCCTTTGTGATAGATGGTGGGAAGCGCATTGGTTACCATCGATGCACGAGCGACCGTCTCAAGGTACACACTGATTAACCACTTTTCAAACTAATTCCACCTTTGAATACCTTTTCTAGCCAGCCATGTTTAATTAACTTAAGAGCTAACCTAATACATACGTACAATTGTTACTTTGTGACAGAGTGGAGAAGATATCCAAAGAAATACCCACAAGGTCGATTCTCCGCATCCGGAGGTAGGACTGTTTAGGGTGCCGGGAATCTTTCCAACATTTTCCAAAGACGGCTCCAAGCTTGCATTTGTGGACAATGAGTTCAAGGCCGTGTGGGTAGCCGATAGCAAAGGGATGCGTATTGTTTACCAGGTACATAAGTACAAGAATAATATTACTATAATTGTGTTAATGCACAATTGTGTTTATCTTTGATCGATAGTTGATGATCAGTTTTGTTTATGTAGACAAAAGGTCCAGACAACGTCTTCTCGCCAGTTTGGAGCCAAAATCCAGAAAAGGATATATTGTATGTTAACATGGGACCTTCTTTCCAGTCTAAAGAAAAACTAAACATCTGCGCTATACCTGACGTGTCCAGTGGTGCACAGCGTCGTGTACAACTCACAAAAGGTTCCAATAATGCCTTCCCATCCACCAATCCAGACGGTAACTTCCTACTTGTTCTTTCTAATTCCTTTCCAAATACCCAATTATAATAGAATAGTATATATTGGCATGGCTCCTCGCCGAGATAATATTTTAGTTCAAGAATTAATTGGTGGGCTCAATTTATCCATTGAAAGTAATTTAACTATTTTGATAACTTAATGATGTGTGCCATTTCAAGGTTAATTCATAAGAAAGAAATCCTACATTTTTTCACCAATCCTTGGGCAACCCATTAGGAAGTCAGCAACTAATTATAATATTATAGCCTTTTCCAATGTCAATATATATGCTTTTGAATAACAAAAAGACCCTTTGTTATAATATTATAGTTTCTAGTTTTAATTTGTGCTGATGGATGGGTTGAAAATTGTAACAGGGACGAAATTAGTTTTTCGATCTACAAGAGATGGAGGGGATGAAAAACACAAGAATCTGTACATAATGGAGAACGCACAATCAGGGGAATATGGAGGAGGTGAAATAACAAGGCTAACAAATGGGCCTTGGACTGACACACATTGCCAATGGTCCCCAAGAGGAGATTGGATAGTATTCTCGTCAACCCGCGACAAGCCTGAAGGTACACCAGAAAAGGACAATGGTCTTGACCCAGGATACTTTGCGGTGTTTCTAGTGAAGGCGAATGATCCGTCAGTGGTAGTAAGAGTGATGGCAAGTGGAAGTGACGTTGCAGGGCATGTGAACCATCCATTCTTCAGCCCGGATGGAAAGAGCATTGTTGTGACTGCGGATCTTGCTGCAGTGTCTGCTGATCCCGTATCTTTGCCTCTCTTCCTGCACTCTGTGAGGCCTTACGGAGATATCTTCACTTTCGACATTGACCCGGATAACATAAATAAGAACAAGAATGTGAAGAAGTTCAATCGCATCACACATAGTAGATATGAGAATTCCACTGCTACTTGGACCATGTTCTCAACTCAAGACCCGAATGCAGCATGGAACATGCTTTTAAACAAAGCCTTCACTCCATCTTGCCCTTATGCACATAGCGATGGAGGTGAAAGTTGGCACATGACTGGCCACCTTTGCATTCCAAAAAGATGTTGTTGATTGCCTTTATGTTCCTATCTCTTCTTTGGCGCTTTTAGTGGTCTTTGTGGATGCTATGGTATTTTGCTATTGAACTATTCCAGGTGTTGCTCGTTTGGTGCTGCTGTTTCGAGGACGGGCATATTGACGATTCTGTCTGGTTTCCTAGAGGTTGGTTTGAAAGTGCACTTCCAGAGTTCCAACAAATGATTACTCAGTGTTAACTTTCCTTCCTCATTGTCGTTAGCTGTTTTTCACTCGGTGTTTTGTTGATTGTTGCAGACTGCTTTCTGTTTTTTTTTTTGGTTCCCCTCTAGCTGCTATGCTTAGCTAGTAGGCTTGTTTTGGGGAAGTTGTCTTCCTGCTTTCTATTTTCTATTATTGCTGTATCTCATGGATTCTCCCATGTTTTCGAAAATAATATTTTCTTTGCTGATAAAAAAATAAATAAAATGGATTAAGTTGGGTTGTTTGTGGGTTTCAAGCTATTAGGTGCAAGCTAAAATCTTCTCCAGTTGTGGTCGCTTTATTTTTATGTTTTTGTTGTTTAAAAATGAAAAATAGTCAATAGGAGAGTTTGCACTCTTTGAATCTCTCTCAATGCATTTTTTTTCATTGTACCTTCTATTTCATATTTTTAATGAAATGTTCATTTTTGGATAAATAAAAAAAAAAATGTTCCTATTGCTTGTCTTATTTGCTGATAAATAATAATAATAATAAAAAAGATTAAGTTGTTTTGTTTGTGGGTTTCAAGCTATTAAGTGTTGGCTAAAATCTTCTTATTCATTTTTTTCTTCAATTGTAGTTGTTTTGTTTTTATGTTTTTGTCGTTTAAAAATGAAAAATAGTAGTAGGAGAGTTTGCACACTCTCCGTAGTTTATTCAATCGTGGTCCAGATAGATTATGTAGTTTATTCAATATCTAGAGTTAATATTTTATTAATTGTTATGGAGAAAGCGAAATAAAACAAACTGGGCAGATCTCCGAAGACAACAAAAAAAGCCAACATTGCAGGGTGGAAAGTTTACTTCCGTCTTCGTAAAAGAGTCTCTCTAATAGGAACCGTATAGGAACCCAACATTGCAGGGTGGAAAGTTTACTTCTGTCTTCGTAAAAGAGTCTCTCTAATAGGAACCGTATAGGAACCGTCTTCTAACCTTATGGAAAGAAACATCCCCCATAACCAAATACCTCTTCACCTTAGTAGACACATTGTGAAAAGAAGATCCTCTAGACGAATTAATTTCTCCAGAGAAAAGACGTACCCATGTTAAAGTTGATACCTTCCCATCAAAAGAGTAGCAGTAACCATGGTCACTCCTCCAGACCCTAATAGCCTATATTCATTCCCAAATTACTCCATATTAACACTAATCCTACCATATTTCTCTTACAGTTGCACAATCTCTTCTCGAAAAACCCCCAAGGGTAGGGAAAGAAGAAAACCGAAACCGGACTAAAAGGTCAAGGCAAGCAAAGATAAAGAAAGATGATCCGTCATCTTTAGCCGAGGTATATCTCTAATCAAATCAAGAACCAACTCCTTAAATTTCCTTTGTTTCTCACTTGTCTTCCTTCACAGTAACCATTTGTATTGGAGGAATTAGGAAAAAAAAGGTGAAGATCCCAAGAAAACCACCTCTGGATCTCAGCCAGAAAATTCAAACCCAGCATCCTTAATCCTATCCCCATGAGCAGACAAAGTCCTGGTGGTAGAAGATGCAAATTTTCTTGCCATAAACCAAGTACATGTCCAAAGAGTGACTTCCCAAACCAAAAGAAGAAGAAGAAGAAGCTAGCAACGAGTGCATCCTCCAGTCCTAACAAATCAACGGACTCGGAACCTGAAAGACACTAGGACCAATGTTGATGCAACTGTGGAAGAAACCTGAGAAACCAATGGACATTGGCCCTATTTGGTAGGGCTTAATTCCAGCTTATTTCAGCTTTTAGCTTAATTTAAGCTATTTTGATGTGTTTGGTTCAGCTTAACAATATAGCTTATAGTTTTTTGTAAGTCAAAAATCAACTTATTCTTTAAGTGGGGGAGGAGAAGCTTAATTTATAAGTAAAAAATCAGCTTATGTTCACAGCTATAAGCTATAAGCTGTTAGGCTATAAGTTATAATCACTTTCCCACAGTTCTACCAAACGGGGCCATTATAGTCCAAGATCTCCTATCGCCCTCTTCGAATAACAAGGAAAAACTCAAAATACTTTATCTCCTCCTCATGTATAGGGAACCAAGACCTCTTCAGCAGCCCTTACTTCTACAAAAACTAATCAATCTAAGTTGCCCACAAGTGAAGCTTACTCTGACTCCTTTGCAAGAACCAATTGCATCATCAATCGGGTAAACAAAGGCCAAATTGGCAGCTTTCTTTGAAAACTAGATATAGACACTGCGATTTGGTTCGACCGATAAAACCTAGACCCGCAGATGTTTCATGGATCCCTAATGATGGACTAATACCGAACAAATTTAAACATGCTGAATATATGATGATTAAACTGGGTTATATCTATGTTTATGTCATGATTAAACTAACCCTAATAGGCAACAAATATGCATCTAACTAGAACATGCAAAACAATAAAAAAAAACTTGCCGAACTACTAACCTATATGAAGCTTTGTATTAAACCAACACCCTAACCATGATCATCTATGTAAAACATGACTAAAATATTATGAAATCAGAGAAAAACAAGAACTTACTTGCTAGCTTGAAATAAATTGAAGAGCAAGAAAAAGGCAAGAAAAGAAAAGATTTCCTTGCTTGCAAACTTCCCTCAGGCTTGGCTTTGATTTGATTCACTTTCTTTAAAGGCTAGATCTACTTTTAGTTGTAGAGCTATTGGGCTTATTTGGTTAGTATCTCAAAATACAATTTTTGAGAAATTTTTTTAAAATTTTGTTTGGTTTAATTTTTTTGAAAAAAAAATTCAAAATCACTTTCTCTCTCTTACACATCAATCAATCACTTTTTCTCTCACACACATATACTCAACTACAACAAAATATTAAATTATGCCAAACTCCCAAACTTCAAAATGTGGACTCGCCTTTTTTCGCGTCCCGCCTTTCGGAAAGGGGTTTGAAAAGAAAGGCCTCACAGTTTGGAATCCCGCGGTTCTGAATCTAGTTTCACAAGTGCAATGTAAAACTGATAATCACCAAAGAGTTTAAATCCGGAAAATGGTTTTGGAAAATTGATTTTGAATCAAAAAGTGTCAAAATTGGAATGCTTTGCCATATACAGAGTCGTTACCTAAATATTTTATTTTGGAAAAATTTAGAAAACCCTGACTGGTGCCAAAGGCCACGTGTCCATCATCACCAAAGTTGCCTCGGCTCGGGAACTTGGGTACGAGAGGGGAAGGTCCTGAAATGAGCACCCTCACTCGCCCAATCAAAGATCGGCTTCTACTAATCATGATATGATGTTTTATAAACATTATGTATTCTTATTCCGGTTATTACACTAGCTTTACTATGTGACGCGCACAAGCAAGTATAGACTAGTTTGCTCAATTTGGAACAATTCAACTCATGTTTGTTTTCGAAAAATGGTTTGAATTTGCCACCCTCAAGTGGGCTTAAAGCTGCGGATTTGCCACCAATCATAGTGGGCTTAAAACATGATTTTGCCACAACAAAGTGGGCTTAAAACATACATTTGTTGAATCATTCCAATTCAAACAACAAGCCTTCATCCACAGGCATTTATGCAATTTAGCAAGTAAGCACATAGCCTCATGGTAAGCATGCGAAACATGGCAATATGGCAATCACACTCATGCAAGTATGCTAAAGCGTAAAAACTTACCGAGTACACAAAGCCAAAAAAAAAACTAGTTAGAAAGATGCATGATCCTAACTATACAAGATATTGTAGACACCCCATTTTTGACCGCCTTTAAGACTTGGGCGCCACTGATTGTTTACTTGGTGATGAAAGGTGGGCAGTGCAAATGTTCGATTTCTTCGGCAAGAGGAGCTTCAAATCCCAACCTTACACCCCATTTTGGACCAAAACTATTTTGACCAAAAAGATTTTAAACTTTACAACCTTCTCTTTCAAAACATTTTTGAAAAAAAAAAGTTTCTACGATGTTCCAAAGCTCGCATTTTGTTAAATGTTACGTTTTTCGGTAAACCGAGCAAGGACAAAGTGGAAATCAATCGAAGAGAGGTAAACTCTTTGAAAAAAATCTTCAAAACACCTTATTTAGGGGTTTGGAGTTGAAGAAAATAGGAAAGGAGAGAAGAAAACTAGTTGAGGAGAAGTTGAGCATGAATTCGGTAGGATTGAAACTGAGTAGTCTTCACTAAAATGAGCATAACTTTTTGCACAGTTGGAATTTTGATGTGAGGTTGCCACCATTGGAAAGAAGACTTCCAGGGATTCAATTTAGGCTCAAGAATGATCGGCAAAGGAGTCCAGATGAATGAGATATTCCCATTTGAAGTTGGGCCCAAAAAGCATATTTTTCTGGCCAACCAAAGGTGGGCTTTTCTGGCCATGTGCCGGCCATGAATGGCCTATGCCGTCCCCCTGCCATCCAAGAGTGTTCCTTGCCGGCCAACAATGGACATGTGCTGACCATCAATGATCCCTGCCGGCCATTGATGGAAAAAGTTAGATTTTGGCAGATATTTGTGTTCCAGCTGTCCCGTTTGGGATATTTTCGACTGGAGCTTGCATTCTTCTATATATAGAGAGCCTTCTCTATGTTTTTCAAGGTTAGAACATTTGAGGAAGAAAATTTTGGTAGCTTCTCTCTCTGCAATTCTCTCTCTACATTTCTCTCTCTCTTGAACCTTTGTGCATAAGTGCATACAAGTGTATATACACATCTCCTTGGCCTATACATCCTTGACCAAAGTTGGTTATCTTGGATCTGAGGTTCTAGAAGGTCTTCTTGGAGCAACTTTCTATCGGCTTTGGGCCGTACTACCCTCTTTCGGGTGAGAGCAACTTTCTCGGTTGCCTCCCCAACAAACTCCGGACCCAACAAACAGGTGACCTACAAGGTCGGCCATACAAGGCCTCCGACGGTGCCATGGAAGACCTCCCAACCAACTAAGGAAACACAACACTAATTGCTGGCCATAACCAATCTTGGAATGCTACCCTGACTCTAGGAACGCCAAGTATACCGAATTAGTCAAGAACACAAGGAAAGGGTCACTGACTTCCCCTCGATTCACACCACTCACTGGGTCTATGAGACAAGACTAACGAACGACCACGGCAACCATTAGCCCAAACACTCTCCATGCTTAACACTCTAACAAGATAGAAACTAGATCTTTACCACAAGATCCTTGATTACCTCATTTAAGGAAAAAGTCACAACAAAACTCGGCTCGAGACAAGACTCCGGTCTAATAAGTTCTTACGACGCCCGACAATCTACATAACCGAACGCACAAAACTCGAGATTTAGAAATACAATCAAAGTGGTTACACCATTACAACCATAAAGGTACAATAAATAACAACTCAATTCCAAAAGAAGGTTTTCATCTTTTTCTCAATTACGTGAAAAAGTCATTTCTTTATAAACAAAACATTTTCTCAAAAGTGTTTCAAACTCACACCGGTCACCAATCAAAGATGCATTTTCTTCCTTTCAAGCAAAATCCAAAACTCGTTCATTTTAATTTCCGCTCCACCATAACAACCGGCGGATCCCTGCCGTTAACCAACAACACCCATCACCCACATGGTGATGCCACAACCACAACAACATAACATAGCTTTTCCACGATATTAATTAACATAATACAACAATTATACCATTCCGTTCAGTCAATAACATTATTCTGACCACACAAGTTATTATTTACACAAAATAACGACATGATCACATAAACTAGTTAAAATAAGGATTGTTCTTGTCATCCTGAAAGAAAAATATCTCTCTCTTTTCCTTTTTTTTTTTGAATTCGTACTGTTTTCCAATGAAGGATTTCGTGTTGTAAACTTCGAGTAAAAACAATTTATTTGGTAATTATTTTTCCCAAAATGAGCTTTAAAATTTTTACCCCAAGGGTTTTAATTGAAACGGAAATGCCAAGAAAGTTTTCAAAAACCAACAATCACGTATCAGTTTATCTTCTCAACAACACCCGGTGAGTCCCCACCATCACCCAATCGCATCCATCACACTTACAGTGTTTTCACAAGGAGACTACCACATCTTCCAATACAACAACAATTAGAAATAATCACGATGTTAAATGGAACAATGCAACACACATAACTTTCCAAACTCCGAGAGTTCCATACCCACACAAACATTACTGAAAATGAGCAACAATACCCAAAAGCCTATGAGTATTCCCAACCCATAAGCTAATACTCTACCTCGATTCACTTACTTCAAAAACTTACACCAAGATGCGTACAACGATAACCACGCACAAACGCAAGGCCCAACGCCCTAGGCACAACCCACGGCACCACGCCGCCTTCTAGCCAAATTGTACTAATTTTCCAAAAGCTCAACCCTTCAACCCACATCTAAACCGTTCTAAAGTGACTATTTGTCACCCACCTTGATACCATTTCACTTAACTAATCACCCGAGAGTTTCCGCTCCCGGTCTCCAAACACCTATATACCACCCCCAAAGGAATTTTATTCACATGCCTAGATGGCCAACACACTTTTATACCCAACACAAGACCGAGTAGGTCAACGGCGATCACACGATCCGGGTCACCCAAGACAATTTTTACCAACCGTACACTCGTTTCCTAAAAACACCAACCATTCATCGCTCTAGTAATACTTCAAGTATCTACCCACGAAATTCTTTTCCCCCACTCAAATCTCCATCAAAATTTAACAACACTACAAGCTCATTCCATACATACCTTTATTAACTCACAATCAACCTTGACACAGCACTAACCCTATTCATGGTCGGTAGGACCCCGATGAACTCACAAATCAAAAATTTCAAAACACTAACAGCACACACACAACACCATTCTCACTACTCGAGGTGTAAACCTTATACCCTCTTAGAATTCCTACATCACTTCCACCACTCTTCACAAAGCTCTAAGGTCTCATACTTCCTCAAACTTATTACTACGTTTGTCAAAATTTTCTCGCAGACTTCTCAATCCCCATCAACGATTTCTAGATTGAACAAAAATCAAAGGCCATCGCAAGACCATCACAAAATTCAACAGTTGATATACAATAGTATTAGGATATACAATTCTATTTACACATTTCATTACACATACTTAACAAGGAAATTTAAGTTGCATTAACAAGCCCCACACGTGAGGGTAACAAATAACAATACATAACATAGATACTACCGCGCTGGTTTAGAAGTCGACCCTTGCGAAGCTTCCGAAACCTGGCCTCTTCGGGTCTGATACCGATAACGTCCCCAACTGGACTAATGGAATAAGGTCCGACTAGATTCTGAAACACCAGAAGGATCTACACGTAAAGGGAAAAAACATCTAGCATGGCCTCGCTGACCACAATCAAAACAAACAATGGACTGCTAACTCTGAACCTGATTTGGAGCCTGAACCTCACTGGGTACCCCAATGGACGAGCTCGAAACCCCCGAAGAAAACAAGGGCCGAGTCTGGGAGTGAGCATGCACTCACCTCCACCTCTAGCCAAGTCTAGGGTGTTTATGAACTGTAGGAGTTACCGATGTGGCCTCCTCTCTAACCCGACCAACACTGCTAACCACGACCTCTCTGTGGATCGCCACCTCGACTAAATCAAAATAATTATTCCACCTAGATTCAACCACCTTCTCCCAGATATCATCACGCAACCGCCTCTCAAACTCATAACAACGACGCTCCTCTGTTGACACCAATTCTGGAACGAATCTCGACAAACTAGCAAACCTCCTCTCAAACTGAGCCAAAGGATTAGCTACCTGGCGCAACTCGACAAACTGTTCCCTCAACCTTTCCCGAGCAGAAAGAGGGAAATACTTGACCAAGAAGGCCTCAGTAAACACAACCCAAGTGGCACCTACGGCACCCTTCACATACTTCCACCAATAATTCGCAGCCCCCTTCAATTAGAAGGTCGCTAAAGAAACCCTCAACCCCTCCTCCTCGACTCTGAGCACGCCACGAGTCTTGGTAATCTGTTCTGACCAACTCTCCGCCTCCAGCGGTCTTGTCTTCCCCAAAAACTCCGGTGATTTGGAGCGAAGAACTCCTTATTAGGCTTGAGGGTACGCCCGTCGTCCCCCTTATTGCAAGCTAGAGCATCCTGTGCTACTCTCATAACCTCGCGTGCAACTTCCTTGTCGACAGCCGATGCTGTAATGACAGGCGCTAGGGGAACCGCCATGCCCCTATCGACACTCCTATTACACATCCATCCTCTAGTTCCCTGTGTAGACATCCTATAAAATTCAAAAACAAAACCAACCAAGTGCATGACGCAACAGCCTCCCCGAGGCACACACTCTTACCACCACGACTTTGAACCCTTCCCGACATCTTAATTAAGGAATAAAATGGATAACTTAGCACATATTCCAAATGTGCCTGCAACTTGCCTCACACGTTAAACTAATACAATTATATACATCTTAACACATAAACAATTCAATTCACTCCACATAAGCATGTAGTCACGTAAACACATACGAATTATTCTTTAGTGATGAGATTCGTCCCACGAGAAACCAAGAATTCTTAGTAGAATGAGTATTGATCAAGTACCCTTTTAATAAGACCTCAAGGAATCTAATAGGCGCAAATAACATCCCAAAAGTCTAATCACATACCCACATAGTCACATAAGCATGCTATCACATAATCACAAAAACAACACATTTCTTAGCCATGCGAAATAAACCCATTGTGGTATAGCAACCACTCCCCGCGAGCCCCAAGTATTCAAACCCGGTAGCTCTGATACCAAGTTGTCATGCCCCGAAATAATTCGACATAAACTACCCACATAACTATTACATCAACTCAATTCCAAAATAGGATATTAACCATAACCCTTTACATAAAATCAAATGCTTAACAAAAATAATCTCAAGTGCAGCTATACATTCATTGATAAATTAGTACATGAATCTATAGTATGTAAATCATCAAATCAAAACGAATAAGGCCCTCAAGGGCTTACAAGTTCCAAGGCAATCGCCCGGTTGCACAAAATGGTCTCTCGGACCCATACACATTAGCCCTTGGCTTTACAAAAATTTACACAAAAATATAAGAGCAAAATACTCTTCACAATCAGGTCCACGCCATCAACTCGGCGGGAATCACCACCTTTCTTACCTGCACCAAATCTCATAGAGGTGAACATAAAGCCCAGTAGAGATTCCTCACAAAGTATATACAGTTATGCCAATTCCATTAATGTTTATAAAAAAAAAATGCATATGTAATGCCATGCAAGTGCCAATAATGAAGGAAAAACTTTATCTTTATACACTATTTCAAAATCATCATGTTCCCAATAATATTCAATGCACAATTTTAAATTCACCATGTTCTCAATAATATTTAGCAATCTCATCAATTTCAAACTTCCAACATTTAAATCAACAGGGGCGGTAAATACGACACTGGTAATTCCTAGGCTGGTGTCTGCAAGTAGACTCTACGAGTACTACCAAACTGTCATTTTTACCGGTATTAACCGGAAGGCTCGACACCTATCCACGCGGCTTTCGGGTCTTTCACCCTGGACACTCAGGCCAACTTATCAAATTCATCTACACCCCCTATCCGGACTTACCAACATATTTACCCCATGCACATTTCCATTAGTTCTCACAATGATCTTTCTCAAAATGAATCCTTTTCCAACTCATGTCATGATATGCAATAATGACTTTAAAAGAATTGAGAATATGATGCAACAATTACTAACTCATAGCATTCTTTTATATTCAACAAAAAGAAACATGTCTATAACCATATTCAACATCACATTTTCATTTCCTCCTTACCATGTTCTTCCACAAGATACCCATGCGTCTCCAACGCATAATTACACTTTCTCATTTCACACAATAGCCATGTGTCTTTGACACACCACAACAATTCCTCAACATTAATTCATCATGACCAAACTTTCAATATGGCTAACATGCCATCATTCATTTCACTTTCCTATTACACTACGATTAAGCATTTTCACATCACTTATGGCACTCAACAACTTGCCATCTTACTACTTTACATAAACATACAATTATCAATGGATTTTAAAAGAGGGCTTAGTCTCCAACACACACACACACATATATATATATATATATATATATCATGACTTTGCTATCGTGTTAAACATTTTGTGAGACTTAGTCTCATACATGCTCTTGATACAAGAAAATATATAATTTCAAAGGCACATTCATTATTTTTCAAAAGCCCCAATTTCTAGGGTTTTCATAGGAAATAAACTTTCATCATTTAAAAAAAAAGAAGAAGCTCCATCTAGTAATTTTCTTTGAGTTTAGTAGAGGGAAACCCTCAAGAAACGGTAGAAGATTTAGATATAAACCCCCATTCAAAACTCTCTCTACATTTTGAATCAAAACCAATAAAATCAACACAAAACTCAAGAACATTTTTAAATCAGCAACAATGTAGCAAAACTTGTATATATAACTCAAGAAATCCCTACCTCAATGCCTTGATGAAGAAGAGATAAAACCCTAGCCTTAAAGATGAGAGAAATTTTCGGATCTCCACCACCCAAGTGAGGCCCTAGCTTTGGATCTTCAAAAATTAGAGAGAGATGATGATGATCTTGCTCCAAGAATCTCAAGAATCAAAGAGTTTTGGGTGATTGAGGTGTTTTCTAGAGAGAAGGGAGAGAAATATATGTTTTAGAGTGAGAGGGAGATGAGTATAATGAGAGATATATTCGGATCAAAATGCTATATAAAAACAGAGCTCGGACTGCCCGTTTGGCCGCTCGTGCGGCCTTCTCCACCACTCGAGCACCCCAACTTGACCGCTCGTGCGGCCTATTTTCTCCGCTCGTGCGCTCTAGACAGAATGGAAATTCCTGGGTCTCAGCCTCCACCGCTCGAACGGCCTAGCCCACCGCTCGAGCGGCCCAACCCCGCATGTTAGGATTTAGTTTGAAAATAAATCTTCATTATTTTCTAAAATATGGATTATTTTCATAAAAGTTTCATGAAATCAATTTTCAGAAATAGTTTGTCCAACAATTTTTTGTGTTTTTCATAAAATCAATAAAATAAAAAATAAAAAATAAAAAAAACCCACATTGAAAAAAATGCTAACTCACTTTTGGAAAATGTTTGAAACCCTTCCAAAAAAAAAAAAAAAAAATCTAATTTGACTCACGATGATATAACATTATAAGTGTCAATTTTGGATTTGTCACACTTAATCATATAGAGCTCAATTCTATTGTCACATCATTAGATCTATAAAATAGGTCTAAAAATTAAACTTGTATATCATTTTCCTTCTCAATTACGCCTCATTCATCACACTCATCCTTTAGGGTCTATTTGGTGATACTTATATTTATAATTTTTTATTTATATTTATAAAATTTTTAAAAATTGTAAACAAAAATTAGTTTGGTTTTTGTTTCATTTTTAAAAATTTGTAAACACTTTACAAAAATTACTAAATTTTGTAAATATATATATTGTGTGTGTGTGTATTTCTTCCTCTTTCTTCCATTTTCTTTTCGACCACCACCCAATGCTTATCACTACTACCTACAATCGTTGATACCTCTTTCACCAACCACCTCCCTTGACCACCAACCACCTATCACCACTGCCAACCACCTCCCATCGACAATAACCATATTTAACTACCACCTCTTGTTGAAAATCACTTTAGGCAATTGATTTGGCCACCATCTCTGACCACTGACAGTTACTTTTGATCATCACTTCATATAAAAAGCAACCACCTCCAGCCACCATCAACAACCACCTCTTTTTAGTTATTCTCAAAACAAAATTTTAAAAATTTGTGTACTAAATATATATATATTTTCCTTTTTTACTCAAAATAAATATAAACTATGGTTTTTTTTTTTTTTTAAACTAAAAATGTAAAATGTAAGAACCCATTCCATGGCGCTCTTATTACTTCTCTTTGTTCTATACTACCTCCTTTTAGTGATTCATAAGCTCGTTGTCGATTATAAAATGAGTATTCCTCTTATCATAATCTCTATAAACTTTTGCTTTCTTTTTTCATTTAAAAAATCAAAAAGAAGGCAGAGGTTTGACACAATATCAGCTAAAAGAAGCATTCACCAAGTAAGTTTTTTTTATCTTGTTTTCTTTTTTTTTGGGGGGTTAATTTAAGTTTTTATTTATTATCTCTATTCGGTATATGTTCCTTTATGTGCGTTAGAAATTTTTGTTCTATGTCCCCCAGCCTCGTTTGGCAACCACATATTTTAACTAAAAAAATTAAAATATCATTATAAATTGTCACATCATTCTATTTACTTTTCAGCATATCTTTTCAAAAAAGTCAGAAAGTTACTAAAATAACATGTTTCTAAATGAGGCCACGGTTCATCTTTTATTATTGCTATTATTATTATTATTATTTATTTTTATAACATTTGGTGCAATGGAAAATAAGTTGATTTAAGAAGAAAATATTTTCCACTTCAAAAGATAGAAAATATTTTTCAAACCAAATTTTTTATCAATACCACCACATTATTACAATTACCATTACCTCCACCATGGCACGGCCACCACCATCACCACCGCCTCCGCCACCATCTATATCACCCCACAACAACCACCCCCACCACCACCACCACCACCATCATCATCCCAACACTTCCACCTCCACACTGTAGTTGCTACTACTATCACCACTAATGCAATCATTAGTACATTAGTTTCAAGAATGTAATCAAACACAAGAAAATGTTTTCTATGGAAAAAGTTTTTATATCGAAATTGTTTTTCAAAAAAGATTTTACAAAATATATTTTCTGTCAAAACAAGCGAAAAGTAGTGATAGATATTTAAATTACAAGGTAAATTACAATGATATCTCCACTAGACTTCTGAGAAAATATAAAGTCATGTATGCTTGGCATCACCATATTAAACTCGGGTAAATTGTAAATACATCTCCTGAGATTTAATTAAAATGCCAATCGGCCCTTGTAATTCTAGAAATTATATTCCACCCTTTGAAGTTTCTAATTTTATAACAAATTGTCCCTTTTATTAATAAATCATCAAGTCAATTAATAATTTTTAATGATCTTAGAAATATGTTTCAATTAATAATTTAGGTGATTTTATTATTGTATAGGAGAGCAATTATAAATTTCATTTTTTTAGTTAATTCTGTTAAATAATAAATCATAACAAGGGGTCTATGTAATTTTTCAAACCACAGAGGGCAATCTATACTTTAACCAAACCTCAAGGAATGTATTTGTAATTTACCCTTAAACTCTCTTATTTTTTTTAATTTATATAATAGCTAAAGTGTTTTTATTAGAATTTTGTTAGTCACATAGAGAGATGTGGTTTTTTTTTTATTTTTTTTATACTGAAATATTTATTTTACTTTGTTCATTTTTTTATCTTCACACTATCTGCATTACTTCTTGTCCGTTTGACCTTATTAAAAAGAAAACAGTATAATTATGTCAATAGAACTTATTGTATTTTCTTTAAATTTCAAAATAGTTAACTAAAATTTATTAGCAATGCTACGTACATATAATTTTTATTTTGTACAAAACAAAAATACTCATAATATTTAATATATGGTCTATTATTTAAGATGTGAGTTATACCATACAAAGTGTTGAATCAGAATCATATATTAATAAATTTTTTATTTGAAATATTTACAGTAATGCCAATGAAAAACTTACACACATATAGGTGTTATCGATTCTTTCATTTCTTATGCAGTTTCTGGTCCCAGCAGTTCAAAGAACTATATCAATTTCCATTCACGCTTAAAATAGAAAGTAAAAAATAAGGTGAAAATATGTGTATAAATAAGCATATTTTTTTTTGTATCAATGTTGAGTTACATAAGCTATCAACCCTAAGTCAATCTATATACTAAAATAAGACATCTTAGGCAATGTTTGGAACTTTTTTGCTTCCAGTAAAAACATATGTGATAGAATGGATATTGAAATTTTGAACAACCTAGATGAAACTACATATTGTTGTATTTGGTATGAAACGTTATCGTTAAGTTACATACATTGCAATAAAGTCTATACAATAAGCCTTACACCGTAGCAACTTCCCAACACATGTGATGATTATCAAAAGAGGAACCTTTTTGGTACCCCTTACATTTATCTTGGTGCACATTTTCTTAAACGTGCTACACATTTTTAGTGGAATTATGATAATATATGATTTTAAATTAAAATTACACATTTTTGTTGTAATGCTATATTTTTTTGTAATAATGTTATACATTTTGTGGTTTAGAATTATTATAAATCACAAAAATGAATAACTCCATTTTTAAA
This sequence comes from Camellia japonica, assembly GCA_030407325.1. Lineage (NCBI taxonomy): Eukaryota > Viridiplantae > Streptophyta > Magnoliopsida > Ericales > Theaceae > Camellia > Camellia japonica. The sequence goes on from JAPPVO010000031.1 coordinate 150,495,491, forward strand.
TAACAAATTATCATAACTCAACCAGAAAATCACATAACATTTTTTTATATAAATACATAATAAAGTGTGTATAGTATATACCCTTTAGCAAATGTATTTCCTTATAATAAAAATTTTTTAAAAAAAAATTTTGATGCGTAGAAGGAGATACAGTCACGGAAGATTTTCTTAACTTCAAAGCACCCTTATTTTTAGTCGACACATTTCTATTAAGGTTGTGTTTGGATCATAAATTTAGATAATGATTTGAAAACGAAAAGAGAAAGAGTGAGTGAATTCAACTACATTTCATCCAGCTTTTTTCGTTATTTCAAATCACAACTTAAATTGATGATCTAAATATTGTCTAAAAGTAAAAAGGTTTTTGACCGTAGTTTTTTTAACTGAGCTGCAGTTGCTACATTCGGTGACAACTAAAAAAAGTCAAATGTCACGTTAATTTGTAATATATATATATATTATATATTAAAAAGCATGACAATTAATTTGTTTCAGCGAAGTCATGGCCAAAAGGGAACCGGAAGAAAGAGCAGATAACGTCTCTATTAGTATTTGCCAAAAAGCTTGCTAATTTTTACCATCCATCATCTGAGTGTTGTATCTTCAGAATGTATGATGGCTTACGGAAGCAAAATGAGAAAGCCTATGAACCATTAATGGTTGCTATTGGTCCTTACCATCGTGGTAAAGCTAAGCTCAAACAGATGGAAGAGCACAAATTATGGTACCTACAACAACTTCTCAATCGAGAAAAAAACAAGAGTGTGAATGAATACATCATGGCCATAAAAGAATTGGAAGAAAGAGCACGCAATTGTTATGCAGAAACCATTCCACTCGAATCAGATGAGTTTGTGGAAATGATGCTTCTTGACAGTTTCTTTATCATTAAGTTATTTCGCAAGTCAAGAATGCGGCGACTGAGAGCTGAGAATGACCATATTTTCCAATCAGAGCAGATTAGATATGCATTACGGCGTGACTTAATTTTACTTGAAAATCAACTTCCATTCTTTATCCTTGTTCGTTTGTTCAACATGACTAAAACGGATTTAGACTTGGAAATCATTCAAATAGCAATTGGAGCTCCTAAAATTCAACGCACCAGAGCAGAAGTTAGAAGCTCCTAGAGGAATATCAATCAACAACATCAAACATCTACTTCACCTAGTACATAATTGTTGGTGCTTTAAGTTTGCTGAGATGAATAGAAATGCAACGGGAAAGCAATTGGAGTTTATAAATTCTGCAACAGAGCTGCAAGAGTCGGGGATTCAATTCAAGAAGGCTGAGGAAAGAAACCTGTTTGATATAAAGTTCATTAGTTGGATATTGGAAATCCCATTACTATCCATCGCAGCAGAAGAAGGTGAGTCTTTCTTCACAAATCTAGTTGCCTTTGAGTTGTGTCCTTCATATCATGAGCCAGAGTACGTTTGTGACTGTGTCGTCTTCATGAATTGCCTCATCAATTCCTCCGAGGATGTTCGTTTACTTCGTCATAGTGGAATTATTGAAAGTTGGGTAGGTGATGATGCAGAACTTCACGCCATGTGGCACAAGTTGTTCAACATCACCCTAACAGATACCAAAAAATTTAGTTACTCTCAAGTTTTCAATGATGTAAACAACCATTGTAAGCGACGCCGAAACTTGTGGATGGCAAACTTAAAGCGGAATTACTTCGACAGTCCATGGCCATTGATTTCATTTTTGGCTGCTACCATACTACTTCTGCTTACCGTGGCACAAACTATCTTTTCCATTCTTTCTTTTGGCAAAGGCAGCTTTAATTGAGTCCCTATTATTGTTTTCTTAATCGCGTGTGTTAAATTTGAATAAGCGATGTTATATGTTATTTAATTTGTTTCATCGTTTTGTGCCATATGATACATTTGTAAGAGGTGATAAATTCTTATTTGTTAATCGAGTGTGTTAAATTTAAATAAGCAACGATGTTGTAGTTACTTCATTTGTTTCATTGTTTTGTGACATATGATACACTGTCATGTAAGAGGTGATAAAATTATTTTGTGCCATATGATACAATAATGTCATGCGAGAGATGATAAAATTGTGAATAAATAAATGAAGTATGGACGACATTACAACAAGTTAGATCAATATCAAACTATCTATAAAAAAGAAATATTGCCCTAAATAATAAGATATATTGTATCCAATCCAGTTGATGTATGAATACTTTATAAAGCAGTTTAGATATATTTGAATCAGTCAACTAATCTTCTCCAAACTTATTTTGTTCCTCCCCTAACCACACTCATATCTATAATTTAGTGCTTTAGGATGACTCCAAAACCAATTCCATAAAACCTGAGTTCAGACACCCTTTAGAATTCGTAAAATTGTCACCCTTCTCTCGAGCTATGAAAATCCAATGAGTTTTTGAAATGTTGACAGCTTAAATGGTTACTCAACACCCAACTCAACAATGTAGCTAGTTCAGGAATCTCTACCAAGGAACTGAACACTCTACACGCAACTCTAATACTAATTTTGACTAAACGTGAACTTCTAAAATAATTACAGTTCAAATAAAAACAATAATTACAGTTTAAATAAAAACAATAATCTCTACCAAGAAACTGAACACTCTACACGCAACTCTAATACTAATTTTGACTAAACTTGAACTTCTAAAATAATTACAGTTCAAATAAAAACAATAATGATTTAACTAAATTTTTGTTGAAAGGATTGTCAACCTAGTGTAGATTCCAGACATTAACAATCTCCCACTTTTGACAATTCCAGGACAAAACCTACCCAAGCAAATATGCCTAAAAGCCACAACAATGATCATCTTCTTTAACTCCAAGTGTTAGAGATCTCCGGTGAAGCCAAACAACCCTCACTCTGCTCATTGGGGGCAGGGGGTGGCCCTCTTGTTCGTTTTCACGCTACCAGTGCTTGTTATTGGGTTTGTTTCCGACAAAGATCCTTTTCTCCGGCCTTCCCCTTCCCTCCATCACCAATCTCTTATCCACTACCCACTTGCTTTCTCTCTTGTCACATCGGTGGACACAATGCTTGACAAACAACAACTTCCACACATTGATGCTTCACCTGATAGGGGCTTCCAACAATATCCACGTATCAACACTTCCAGTGTCCTGATCTAGCATGTTTGGTTATTGTTCAATCAAATCTGAATATAGATTTGTTTTGTGTTTTTTTCCAACATCCTTTTAGTTGTGCACATTTTGAGTAGTAAGACATTTTGCCTTGACTTTGGATTTCGCTTGTTTATTTTGGACTTTGTTAAATTATCTGTGTTGTGATTGTTTAAGAATGTTGAAAAAATGTTTTCTTAATTCTAAATTGAAAAATCGACGTTTAATCAAAGAAGAAAAGGGTAAAGGACTTGCTACGTCGCAAGACTCTAATATGTCACAGAGCAAGACAAATGGCATGCCCCATTTTGATAAGTTTTCTTATATGGATCCTCTAGAAGTGGCACTCATTAAGGATACTCTTTCAAATGATTTTGAATTTGATTGGGAAGCTGCGATGAGATCACTGAAAGGCTTTAACTCAAATTTAGGGAATGATGCAGACCTATTCTCACAACAAGAATATGATATGCCTAATCGCACTCCCTCTATAAGGAATCCTGCTAACTTTTCTTCTATAGAAGATGTTTGCGCTATAGGAGGTGATAAAGGAGGCGATATAAGCAATTGTGGCCCATCAAAGCAAAATCGTGAATAGGGTATTAACACATCCCAAGGCGGTTATAGCTGGTCCGAAGCTAATGTTATAAACAAAGCCCAAAGAATCTTGGAGGAGAAAAAAACAAGTAATCATTGGCAGAAACTTCCTTCTTATCGATTCTAGCTTGCGTAAGACACTTAAAGTTGGTAACACAGTTGAATTTTTTTATCGATCTAGTCTTTCGGTTACCAAGCTTCAAGTGAAACAGATTGACCAAACAAATATGGATATTGATTGAGATCATACTGCCCAAGTAGGTAATCCAAGTGAGGGCACTTATGAACCTACTCCCGATATGAATTTTGTTGGTAAGTCTTCTGAATCCCATAGTCTAGAGTTCAGTTCTGGTGAAAAATCTGCACAAATTCAAATGGTGTCCAAGAGACGTGTGAAGAGGGTAGTGTTGTATTGTAAAAGTGGGTCGAAGAGAATCCAAGCACCTCAACCTTTTGTCAATGTCAATCATGCTACCGTTATGGAAGCTATTCAGTTTTCCCAAAGCAATAATCATGAAATGCAGAAAAGAGAACATTGCATATAGAAGATAGTCAAAGAAACCCAAGCCGTTTCCTCGCTCCCTTTAAGACGGCGCTCTTCATTAGTAGTGAGTTGATCTTTGAGGCATGGTATGGTCCTTGTTTTCTTGTGTTTTTCAACAATGTTACAAACCACTAAATTTCTACCACTAACACCACCACTAATGATGTGGCAAGTTAAAAAAAAACAAAAAAACAAAAACTAAGACACAAAACACATGTGGCAGTGGGTCCCTAGTGCAACCACTAATTAGTGGTCTGCATCATTTTTCTGTGTTTTTTTGCAGGTGTTCGCTAGTGTGTTGTTGTTTGAAGATCCTTTTGCTGGTTTTAGTTGGTCTTTCGGGGGTTTTGGTACTTCTTAGTTTCTTCTTCTCATGGTTTTTTGGTGTTTATATAAGTTATTGTATAGTTGTTATGGTTGTCTTGTACTTGACTTTGGCTTTCGATATATGGATGCAATTTTAACTTTCTTCAAAAAAAAATTTTAAAAAAAATTGATCATCTCCTTTGCGCTATGTTTGGATTGAGGGATTTGGAGAGAAAAGAAAAGAAATTGAGAGATATGCATTTCTCTTATTTGTTTGGATAACCTAGGTGGAGAGTTGGATAACCTAGGTGGAGAGAAATGGGAAGAAATGGAGAGAAATGGAGAGAAACTCATTTCTCTTATAAGTCTCATTTTCAATCTTTCTAAAAGTGGAGAGATTGGGGGAGAAAAGAAACCACTATTTTCATAATACCAATTTTGTCCCTATAAAAATAAAAGAAATAAAATGATTGAAAATATAAAAAGGTTATTTTGGTAATATAACATGAAAGATTTTCTTTTCTTTTCTCTTAATGAAATCTAACCAAACAAGAATGAGAGAAATCATAATCATTTCTTTTCTTTTATTTCGTTCTTATCCAAACAAAAATGAGAGAAATCACAATCATTTCTTTTCTTTTCTTTTCTCTTATTACTTAAGTAATCATTTCTTTTCTTTTCTCTGATAAGTTCCCAAACACAGTGTTGGAGTTCAAGAGAAATCTCAAAGAATATAGGGCAAATTACACTAATTGTCCCTATAGTTTGGGGCTTGTGTCATTTTGGTTCTTGACTTTTCAATTGTGACACATTCGACCCTGAATTTTGAACTTTGTTCCAAAGAAGGACAATTAAAGATACTATTGCTTAATTTCAATGGCAAAATAGTCAATTTGATAAAATATAAACTAATTTGACAAAAATAAATATCAAAAAAATATTTTTGAATTTTTAAAAATTATTTCTACCCACTAAAGATAAAATTATGTAAACTTGATAAATCTTTTAGACATTTATTTTTATTTTTTTTACCAAATTAATTTTTATTATATGTTTAGATGATGATCATGTAATGGGTGGTTGTTTTTATTTTCATTAAATTAATTTTTATTTTTCTAAAAGTCAAATATGGAGACAACTTTGATATCATTATTAAACCAATCCATTAAATCAAAAAATTCAAAACTAAAAATATTTCATATATTAAATATATCAATTACACATTAAATCCTAACAAGCGCCCATTACATGATCATCATCCAAACAAAGATTAAAAATTAATTTGGTAAAAAAAAAAATCTTTAAAAGATTTATCAATTTATCAAAAATATTTATCAAAAATTTTTGAATTTTTAAAAATTATTTCTGCTCACTAAAAATAAAATTATGTAAACTTGATAATCTTTTAGACATTTATTTATTTTTTTTACCAAATTAATTTTTATTATATGTTTATATGATGATCATGTAATGGCCCTGTTTGGTAGGGCTTATTTTCAGCTTATTTCAGCTTTTAGCTTAATTTAAGCTATTTTGATGTGTTTGGTTCAGCTTAACAATATAGCTTATAGCTTTTTTTAAGTAAAAAATCAACTTATTCTTTGAGTGGGGGAGGAGAAGCTTAATTTATAAGTCAAAAATCAGCTTATGTTCACAGTTATAAGATATAAGTTGTTAAGCTATAAGCTATAATCACTTTCCCACAACTCTACCAAACGGGGCCAATGGGTGGTTGTTTTTATTTTCATTAAATTAATTTTTATTTTTCTAAAAGTCAAATATGGAGACAACTTTGATATCATTATTAAACCAATCCAATAAATCAAAAAATCCAAAACTAAAAATATTTCATATATTAAATAAATCAATTACACATTAAATCCTAACAAGCACCCATTACATGATCATCATCCAAACAAATATTAAAAATTAATTTGGTAAAAAAAAAATGTTTAAAAGATTTATCAATTTTACATAATTTTATCTTTAGTAGGTAGAATAATTTTTGAAAAATCAAAAATATTTTTTTGACATTTATTTTTGTCAAATTAGTTTATATTTTATCAAATTGACTATTTTGCCTTTGAAATTAAGAAATTGTATCTTCAATTATCCTGATTTGGAACAAGATTCAAAATTCATGGTTAATTGTGTCACAATTGAAAAGTTATGGATTAAAGTGACACGAGCTTCAAACTATAGGGACTGTTAGTGTAATTCGCCCAAAAGTATATGTGGATTTCTTGAAGCTCCAATCAGATGCAATTCATTCACATTCCACAGATCTAGAATTAAAAATTAAAACCAAAACAAGTAATGAAGAACAATACTAAGGCCTCGTTTGGCAAGTGATGATTTTAGCCAAAAAGTCAAAAAGTCACCAAAAATATCAAAAAGCCAACAACTTATACAAAAAAGTTAAAAGCCAAAAAATCATCACAAACATATACTAATTTTTTTTATCTCATATTTTAGTCAAAAAATCAAAAAATTACTAAAATAACTTATTCTCAAACTAGGCCTAAGTATTCAAATTGTAATCCACCTTGATCAACCATTTTGTCATCTAGTCAAAAGTTTTGAACAAACATCCAGTCACCATGTTTGGTTCAAACCCCAGAAAATTTAGTGTATTTTTCAGAAAATTGAATTTTTTGTTCCATATATATATATTGTTTTAGAGATTTTTTTTAATATTTTACGCAATTTTTTTTTTAGATACACCTAGCCAAATGTTTACTTTTTAAGTATATTAAGCTTAACTGAATCTAAAAATTAAAAAAAAATGATTGAAATAATTTTAAAAATCAATAAAAATAAAAAAATAAAATAACAAATTAAAAAATCAATAAATTGTTTTTGAAAAATATCCCAATAAACTATAATGAAAAACTGAAACCGAATAGATTTTGTTGGACTTGGATGTCTTGATTTGTTTTGGACAACAGATTTTGCTGCACATGATGTTGTGGCCAACTTGGGGATTCTAATTTTTGTGTACATTTTATTAAATTATTTAGAATTATAATTTTTTCTTAATACATTCTATAATTTTTATTCATAAATTAGCCTTCAAAATATTTTCAAATAATAAACAAATTAAAAATTTCAAATTACACCACTTAAAAAAACCACACTTCCGAGATAACAAGACAAATGTATGAAATCCAAAACCTTTCCAGCCCTATGTTTAGTGTTATGTTACTTTCTGTTGAGCCCCTCGGTATATCCTTCCCTCTCTCCATTTTCATCGCTTCATCGATGAAGTTGTTGATTTGGTTTTAAATACTGATTGGCATGTCCATTTTTATTTCTTCGTTTTTTGGTTCTACATTCAAGGTTTTCTCACCCAAAAGGACAAAAGCAAAATATCTATATAATAATACTGATGTTAATTATAATGGTGAGTTTTTGGTGGGATAGATTATTGTTTTGGAGTGAGAAAGAAGATGAAGAGAAAATAATTAAAGCTTGAGAAAAAAAGATAAAGAGAGTTGAATATTTTTTTTTATCAACAAAATGAATCTTTTGTTCATAAGAATCAAGGATAACCTTACATAATACATCAATAAAGAGGATACAGAGATCAAAGGATAGTGCTATAAGCATCATAGTATAATCAAGTTATTCCAATTAAGTTAGCACCACAGAACATGCTCAATTATATGCAACACCAACCGAAGACGAAGGTTGAGAAGAAATCTACCAAAAGATGGAAAATAACTAGTAACAGTGCCGAAGCAAATAACAGAAAACAACTAGCAATCTACCACTGATGCACAGCCCACCGAAGGATCTCAGAAAATGTGTATTGTTCTTATTAATAAATTTACATTAAGGTATAATAAGAACTAAAATTTTAAAATTTTAATTGAGCATACTGAATTATTATTTGGGTTGTAATAGAATCACCCCCAACTTGGTCTAGAGCAGAACAAGAAGTGTCGTGTAAGATGGGCCTGTTAAACCCAAACCCACAAAATTGAGTTTAACCCAGGCCCACAAACTTTTTTTTTTTTCTCTTTTTCGTCTTAATACTTTTCACAAAAGAAAACTACTTACAAACTTTTGTTTAAATTATTTGGAGTTGGATGCATACATTCATGTTGCTAATTGGTTATATTAAAACTTAATCATATTCTCAAGTGTGAAACATTCATGTCATTTTTTTTTACCAGACTCTTACTCTCATTGTCCTTAGTCTTCTCTGTTTCTCTTACAATTTTCAACATCAATCAAATTCATTCTTGTGAATACATTAATTTTTATGTTGATGCTTTTGTTTGAATATCGAATTAAAAATGTAGAAAACATAGAAACAATGGATTTTTTTTTTTTAATATTCATTTGTGCTTTGTAAAGAAAACATCTGCCAATATAAATTTAAAAAGGCTGTTTTTTGTTAAAATTAGTTGATAATAAATATATTACATCAAATTCAATATTGTGTGAATAATTCAAAACTAAAATGACACTAGTGACAAGCAAAGTAAAAAAATCTCAATACAAAATAGAACACGGCAAATGCTGTTTGCATTCTTTTTGGGTATTCAGTTTGCATTCTTTTTCTATGTAAAAGTAATTATAATTTTATTACTATTCTTACTTCATCTATGAAATTTTAGTTGTTTTGTTTCGATATAATTGAAAGATTAAAAAAATGCTGTTTTTATTTCTCAATTTTTATTTTTTTTTCTAGTGTAGCAGTTGCAATATGCTTTGACTTCCTCCTATTTTATTCTTTTTCATAATTAATAAAAAAAAAAAAAAACTAATATGTTACACCCTGAAACTTATTTAGAGTTCTTGCTAGCGTGCACACACATATCCAAGGGTAATACCAGCATACTATTTATTAAAATAATGGGAAAAAATACATTATTTTGAGTGAACGTTGCGATTAAATGGTTAATTATACAAATTTAGTGTTATCCATTCGAATAAAAATATATAAAAGGACAAAGACAATTTAGCCTGCAAAAAACCTAATTAGACGCTTCTAAAACAAAATTAAGAACTTTGATTAATAATAGTTTATGATTTATATAGCCCAAGGTACTCATTGTTGAAATGGAGAAATTATTCATTATTTTTAAAACAATAATCTATTTTATTTAATGATTGACACATTTTACATTACTTGATAAATCTTTAACATAAAAGTGATGGATCTTATCAATTCTTATTAATTTCAAATATCACCCCAACTTCCTCCAATAACATTGAATATTCAATAATTTCTTATTGAAATGAGCTACCTATGACGTACCATTTTTTTTTTTTTTGGTTATGAAAATTCAAATTGCAAGCTAATAGAAAGGTCACCAATCATACAAATAGTTAGTAAAAGATTGCCCTCCTCACTTTCATCACATTTTTTTTAAATATAAATATACTAAAATGTTATCTATTTAAAAATAATATTTTAAAAATATTCAAAAGCTAAATATATGATATTTATTTAAATTTGGTGTAGTTATGATGCATGCATTTCAAATTCTGATGTGCTATCACTGTATTATTGTAATAAGATCAATGATACAGAACTCTAATTTGAGCTCTACTAAGCTAGCAAAGAAATAAGATAAAAAAATACACACATCACATCACAGGCGAGACCCGCTATATTAGAGTTCTCCTAAATCTCTCTTTTTAGAGCTTCAAATCATTTTTGTTGTAATAAATCTTACTTTTCATAAATTATAGTAATGCATTGATTTACGACATATAAGGTGACACGTTAAATGATATTTTTCACCCAATAAATATAACTTTTTTTTTCCTCTCTTTCTCTCTTTTGTAGATATATATAACAAACGTCATGTGTGCAATACTCTGCATCTAAGATCCATCCCAAGAAAATATATATATATATATCTAAAAAATAATGGGAGCTAACTATTTACACATATATATTTTTATTTGTCATGTGAATGAATCCACATAATAATAATAATAATGATAATAACAACAATAATAATAATAATAATAATCTATAGATTATATAAAGAAAATGGGATTGTGCGAGCTCTAGTATCTCAATCTTAATTTTCTAATTTTTTGATTTAAAGAAGAAAAAAAAAATCTGAGCATTTATTAACTTCTTCCAACCCATAAGTCTTTTTGACTTCTCTCATACCTACTACTACACCCTTTTCAACTTCTTCCATATACTATGGTTAGTGATGAGATTGTTAAATTATTTTTATAAAAAATCTAAAAATAATAATTTGTATATTAAAAAATATCTAAAACAAATATAAATTTTTATTAAATCTATCAATCTATCTATCTATCTATATATTATATAAGTAAAAGGGGTTTCTAACCACAAATCTTATGGGAGTTCCAATATCTTAAACTAAAATTTCTAATTTTTTGATTTTAAAATTCAAGCAAAAAAATAAAATAAAATAGAATAATGTATCTTGATTTATGACTTTTAAATAGAAAGTTTATCAAATATATAAAATAAAAAATAGAAAGTATACTAAGCCATTTCAAAATTCAAATTTGAGGGACATTAAATATGGAAAGCATTCCATTAATTTAAATTTAAAATTATAATGCTTTATTCCATAATATAAAAGTTTTAAATAATGATCTATTCCATGATTTATCTATATATCCATATACTATTGTAATTGCAAAATATTGTCATTTCATTTAAGTTGAATGTTGTAATTCTTTTTCTCATTTTTTTTAAATTTTTTTTAATATTTTGTTAATACATGTTACAATATGATTGGTCTATAAATTAATTTTATATTCTTAAAATAAAATTTCAAATTTGGATTCTTACTTAAATTATGTTACTATAATTGGAATGAGATCAATATTCATTCCTTAAATTTTGCATCCTTTATTAAATTATAAAATAAAATTTTAAATTTAAATTCTTTTTCAAATTTTATTACTACAATTAGAATGAGATTTATATTCGCATATTCATAATGATGTGTCATAATATTATTGGTCTAAATATAATTTGTTTTAAATACATGTGTTCAAAATATTAATAGCTATTAAATGTTTTTTTCTTTTTTTTTGTTTTAAATTTTATTAAAAAAAATTATATCCTTCTAAATTATAAGAACTTGAATAATAATATTTTTTAATATAATTTTTTTTTAAACAAAAGAACAAAACATAACTTTTTTAGTACTTACCAAACATGATGGATTTTGTTAGATTTTTTTTTTAATTATCTCAATTGTCAATTAAAAAATTAAAATAAAGAATAAAAATATCTTTGGCTCAAATTGTTAAAAAGTTACTTTTGCTAAAATAAATTAGAAAGAAACGTTAATTTTTTTTATTATTAAAAGTGATAGTTTGTTAAACTTTTTTTATTTAAAAAAAAAAAAAGAGGGCTATAGGTGATAATTTATTGTTCATCTAGAATTATTTTCAGATTAAATGAAAATACCGTATTAAATTTTCTTCTTACCTTTTTTATTCAAATACTTTTATTTTGTAAGAAATTTGTTTTTATTCTATTTAATATTTTATTGTAATTTTTAAATTAAAAGGAATTTCTAAAAAAGTCATATTTAAATTATTTATGCCATTATAAAAAGTAAATTTTTTAATATCAACTTATTCGATGATCCCTTCTCAAAGGTGTATTTTTTAAATATTTTCAAGAAAAATTTTATTGGAAATCTTAAGTATATTGCTTTTTCTTTTGTTCATCAATATTAAACTTTTAATTAATTTTATTTATTATTTAAAAACATAAATTAGCAAATAATTTATATATTTATATGTATAATTTTATTTTGGTTGCTCAGGTTATTTGGTGTTTTTGTCCAAATCCATTCAAATTTAATTTGAATTTTTAAATTTCTGCATAGGTCCTCATTTAATTAAAAACTATATTATTCAATCTTAAAAAATTTTAAGCTCAACTCAAGTTGCTTGGGTTGAACTCACTTAAGTTTGCAATTCTAGCAAGAGGGAAGTTACATAATTAAATTTGTGACAAATTAAAAAATAATAAATAATTTGTGATAAAATTGTGAGACTTAAATTGTAAATTTCAATCTTCATTGTTTTCATAAATTGCATATAAAAATTTAACTATTCATATTATTTTTTATAAAAATATATTATTATTTTTTTACCTGCCATGTATAACACGAGTTATCACTAGTAATAATAATAATAAAGAGAGGATCTGGGGAGGGAAGCCCTTACTTGTGGCAAAGTTTGAATTCTCCCGTTCAAACTTTGCTAGAGTTCAAACTTTGCTAGAATCACTGACTATCAAACCTTATTTTTAGAAGAAAATACTTGGGGCTCCTTTTTTTAGACCCCACAACTCCCTCTCAACTATTGATGTATGTGTGAGACCCACACCATCAATGATTGATATCCAAAAAGAATTGTACGGATCCCCAAAAAAAAAGAGGTCTCAATCATTATTGTTTTTAGAAATCAATATTTAGCTGATTTTTAAATATAAGCATTGTATCCTATTAAACGCATTTTGTGGAACTGCTAAGATTTATTTTATTTTTTTTTATGTAGTGTCATCCTAATATTAGCAAAAACATCCCTATCTAAAAATAAAAATAAAAAATTATAAAAAAAACATTAGTGAAAACATAATTGGTTATAATACACAAGGCCTATTTGGCTAACTCATCGGCACAAAGTTAATTGCTTCCCGAAACAGATGTTCAATGAAGGGTTTGGCCTCCGTCTGATTCGTGATCGGACTGAAAGGTGCTGTTGAGTCCGTGGAAGCCCACCATGGGTTCCGTTTTGATAATTTGAACAGTTCAATGTGCAGAACTCGTTAAGTACTATATACTTCTAAAAAATTACGTTAATCAGATATCGATAGCTACGTGATCAAATCCGTTTTGTAAATAAAAAAAATGAACGGTGAAAAAATAAACGGTTGACAGAAATCTGATCCGATGATAATAGCTATTGATATCTGATCAACATAATTTTTTACAAACATATAGTACTTGACGAGTTCTACACATTGAACGATTCGAATTATCGAAACAGGACCCATGATGGCCCCCATGGATCTAATAGCACCCTTCAATCCATTGGCATCTAGTTAAAAATAAATAAATAAATAAATGAAAATTAAAATAATAATAAAAAAAAGTTATACAGAAGACTAATAAAATTGTAAATTTATCTCTCTCTCATTAATTAGTAGGTGATATATATATATATATATATATGTGTGTGTGTTGAAAATTTTGAATTAAATTAACTTCAATAGTTGTACCTCGTTGGAAATTCCATTGTGTTTTCAATTCTTCCTCCTTTTGTATTACTCTACATATATTTATGAGGGCCTAAATAATAAGAGTGCATAACACAAATTAATTCGCTATATACATAAAAAGTTATGTAATTTCTCCGTGTGATAAATCATTGTATCTTTAAGACAAAATGTGTATCGATCCAAAGCAAAAGAGACGAGGATGAATTTCTATTTTAAAGACACATTGCCTCGATCTCAATCTGTTCTAAGATTTGTATAAAATTTCTACAAAAAAATTGTTCAATTTAATTTTATTATTTATTTATATTAAATTAATTTTTTCAAAAAATATTTTCCAACAATATATGCATATGCACAATGCTCGTGAGAAAAGTAGCAAATGTTGCAAATGGTTGATGGACCGCAGTTGTGGGAATTATGGTGGTAGTATCATTTACCACATGGTTGGTAACTTAATGGAAAATGCATCTTTTTGTACAAGCATGACTTAAATTCAAATTTTGGGAGGCGAATTTACTATTTTGTAGTTGATTTTTTTACGGAGATCTCGTTCTGTATTTCGATTAAAACTTAAGCTCGTCTGTAGCGTATGATTGAACTCCATTAGTACTTTGGTAGTAGATCCCTTCCTATGAATTGAATCAAATCAAACTAACAACTGCTTATTTCGAGACCTAAACCCATAGTGTTTCGATAGTAGATCCCTTCTTAGTAATTGAATCAAATCAAACTAACAACTACTTATCTCGAGACCTAAACTCATAAATACAATGATAACACCTCAAATTTTTTTTTTTTTGTTTTTTGTTAGAAAAAAAAATTGGTGATAGTATCATTGTCGTGACAATGACCACCACCAGCGGTGATATTCCCCATAATTAAGGTTTGTCATCTATTCAATAATGGTAGTCATGTATAGGGCTTGTTTCGTTTCTCGTTTCCAAACACAATATTTTAGTAATTTTTAATTTTTTAAATAAAATATGAAATAAAAAAACTAATGTCTAAATAATATATATTAATGTGTATTTAAGAGGAAAAGGATTAGGTACACACTTAACATTTGACATAGTGCATAGGCTCCGTTTGAAAAGTAAGTTTGAGTTAAAGTAGCTATATAGGACAAAATAGGCTATTTTAACGAAATAGGATAAAATGTCACATCTAACTCATAATCATTTTATTTTTTCTCTCACAAAAGTTAAAAAATCTATCCCAAACGAGACTTTTTAGTCCCAGGCTAATAGCCAAAAAGTCAACACACATTCCAAACGAACTTAAAAAGGGATTGTCCCGAAACTTGAATCCATAATCTCAAGGTTATTAGGTCAAAATTTTACCATTGAACTAAAATATGAAATAAAGCATAAAAAATGTTTTGAGTAATTTTTTAATTTTTTACGAAAAAACTTGTAAAAAGTAGAAAGAAAATTGAAATTTTGACTTTTTTTGTGTGTAAAATTTGTTATTTTTTTAATTTTTTAGCGACTTTCCCACTGTTAAACTAAAATTATTAGTGACTTTTACACTTTTAAAAAATTCTGAATTGTCAAACGTACAAGTTGAAATTTAATAACTTTGCTTGGTTAATGTGGGGATCAAAATATATTTACTTCGATCCAATTCAAACAAAACGAGACTTATAAATGGTGCGATCTAACTAAAAGGCCAATCAAATAAAGAATTAGGGCAAAGACAAACCAATATATGAAGACAATTATTCCGTCAAAAAAATGTATGCCTGATTCTGCACAGGGCACCCACAACACACTATTTTACATTTTCTCTTTAACTTCACCACAACATGTTTTACATTTTCTGTCTAATTTCACCGTCAGAGAGTCCCCATCCAAAAATTACTGGCTGGCCGACATCAACGTATTTTAGTTTGCAGTCTGTTAAGTCTCCAACAATCTAAGTGAGCGGATTTTATGGACTAACACCACATGTAAAATAAATGAGTCATAATCAAATCTCTTCTCCTTGTTCTAGTAAAGATCTGTGCCCATGAAACCATTAGCATGATAGGATAAATAGAAAGAGGATCTCATTTTCTTTTTCTTGAATTATGTTGTTTGGTAAGTCTAAATAAAAATGTTATTCTTAATATGATTATTAGGACAAAATAAGATTATCATACTAGTAGACATCCTATTGGCACATTCCATCATGATAAGCTAGCATTCTTGGATAGCATACTTACAAAAAATTTCTAATCAAATCAAATATTTGAATAACATTGACAAATGAATATATTATTAATAATAGAATTTTGAGTAATAGAATTCTCATTCTCATTCTCACTCTCTTATTTTGCCTTCCAAACGATGGACTGAATTAGGTTGGATTAGCATTTCCATGACTAATAGTCCTAGAACTACAAATCATTTGGATTGTGTATCATATCCTATGTTTGGATTGAGTTAGGATTATAAAGAGGGATTAATAAAATATTATCAAATTTGATATTTGTTTAAAGGGATTGGAATGGATAGGACATGGGACATCCAATATATTGACCATAATATTTCTATTATGGTCATTTGATAAGTTAGTCCAAGACTTTGACTTAATTTCCCAATTTATATCCCACCCCCTATGTGAAATTGAATAGTCCATCATATGTGGGATACCATATTCGGATGGATTGTTAGTCCGTACTTCAATTTTTTAACCAAATATCGAATTGATAATTTTATTGGACTATTAGTCTAATCCCAAATACATGTCCGCCCAAAAAACACATGGCCTAAAAGTATATGCCAAGAGTAACAACTAATTGTGCAACCAAATGCAACTAACCAATTCAATCTCCTCTATATTTTGCAACAACCGAACAAAGTATATGCCAAGAATAACAACCAATTGCAAAGTTGGAGCATAATTCGAAACAAAGAAGGTTTGAGGTTAATGTGTGCTTGTGACTCACACAAAGCTACACCATTTGGCCTCCTAGCTATTAATTCCCTTTCTCAATTTTTGATCCTCACATAACCGAAGAGAAGAAAAATAAAATGTTACAGAAAGAAAATATAAATTCTTATGGATACAGCGAGGGAAAATTTTAAATCGCTTCTCAATCCAATCATCTGGCAAACATGTGGCATTACGACATAAGGTCTACAACAAACAATCTTTATAAATAAAAGTTCATTTGGGAATTGATTTTTTAGTGATTTTTTGACTAAAATATTATGTGAAAAAAATTGACGCGTTTAGGATTGACTTATAAATTTTTAGGAAAAATGTGTAACAAAATAGAGAGAATAAGAAGAACTCTTTTCGTTCAAAAAAAAACTCTTTGACCTTTTTTGTATGACTGGATTTTTAGCTTTTTGAATTTTTTGATAATTTCTTGACTAAATTAACCAATTGCCAAACGATCCCTAAGTGGAACATGAAATCAAAGAATTTAACTTTCTATCTTAATAAATTATGGTGTTTGCGATTGACTCTTTTAGTGATTTTTTTATTTTGTTTTTTTTCTTTTTTAATGAATTTTACTTGACTAAACGAACCATAAAAGTAAAAAAGTTTTAAATTTTTTTTTTAATTCTATTAAATATGACAAAACAATTTGAACTTTTTGCCATTAGTAACTTTTTTTCTTTTCTTCCAAATATTAATAGTTTTATTATCACACTTAAAAAAATAATAATAAAAAAATAAAATAAATAAAATAAAATAGTTTGAATTCCACACTGAGTGATTGTGAGCCTCACTAGTAAATGTGTTAGCGTCACTTACTTGGGATGAACTAAAGAATAAAGCTTGAGACCTCTAATTAGAGGTGCCACTAGTGATGTGGCAGTAGGTCTCATTTACTGTCACAGTGTGTGCTGTGTCTTGTGTATTTTTTTTATTTTTCATTTCCACCTCACTAGTGGTGGATTTAGAGTTCAATATTTAGAGTTCTGAATCATTGCTGATGAACTAAATAAGTAGTTTTTTTTGTTAAAAAAAATTAGGATCTGTTTCATGTAATTTTTTATAAGTTAAAAATTGATAATCAGAAAGAAGAAATCAAAAGTATCTCTCTTCCAGTTTCTAGATAATTAAATTTTTTTAACTTAGGTAAATTACAAATACACCCCCTGAAGTTTGCTTAAAATACAGATTGCCCCTTGTGATTTGAAAAATTATAAATACCTCCTTGTTAGTATTTTTTATTTAATAGAATTAATGAAAAAAATGAAATTCATAATTGTTCTCCTATATAATAATAAAATTACCTAAATTATTAGTTAAAATATATTTCTAACATCATTAAAAACTGTTAATTGACTTGATAATTTATGAATAAAATGGGGCGATTTGTTATGAAATTAGAAACCTCAGGGGGTAAAATGTAATTTCTAAAACTACAAGAGGCGATTCATATTTTAATCAAATCTCAAAGGGTATATTTTTTTCCTAAGGTAAGAAACTATAAGTAAAAGGTACCCCAAACAATTTAGTACATACTCCAAAATTAAAATGCTATAAACAGCAAAATAAGCGTATTTGGGATGACTTTTCCATAATAATAATAATAATAATAGTATGTGTCAATCTAATTGGGATGTATTCTTAAGTTTTGATGCAATCAGTCAAGTCCTCATGTTGTACTTTTTTTTATTGTCAATAAAATCTTTATTTTGCTGATCATAATAATAATAATAATAATTTTGTAAGTAAATTTGTGAAAAGATAATTTTATCCTCAATATTTTTAGAAATTTCATCATAACCACACAATACTATAATGATATATGACCACCTCAAGGCAAAAAAAAAAAAAAATTACATTGGCCGGTCGATCGGCCGGATATCTACCCGGTTGTTCTCCTAGCCAACCGGTGGTTTGATTAAACTCCAAAATCCTCCGTTGGAACACTTGATAAACTAGATTCATTAGAAATATATTCCCCATCATTATCAGAATGGATATTCCTAACAATTGTCCGAAAATTGAGTTTTAATCATTTGTAAAAACTAAACAAAATTTGGGAAAAATTATTTATAAGTCCTATTTGGAAGATTTATTTAATGTGAAATCTTATGAATATTCTTTTAGAGTTTGAAATCCTATTTAAATAGGAATGTGTTCCATAAGGCCCTATGAGTTGTAAATGAATGATATTAGTGTACTATTATACCCCTAATTTATTTTCATATTGTACCTTATTTTCTTATTTATCATATCATGTTTGGAAAGGCTTTTAGGAAAGACAAGTCTACAGGCAACGACCATGTGAGTTCTTTTCGCCTTGATCGTGGAATTCCAGTGCATTTTCAAAATGTTGCTTAAATAGATGTGGATATGGTTGATGATATGATGAAGTTTGAGGGCTGTGTCTTGATTCCTTCGACAGATTTTGATTCCAATTGGTTGAGGGAAAGATGTATGTTTTTTTTTTTTGGTTGAAGTGTGTTGATGTTTGTTAAAGTGTGGATTGTTCATCTTTAATAGGGCATTGACAATCTATTACACTCATTGATAGACACACCTTGGCCAATGTTCTGATTGAATGTGCGTATTTGACATTGTAATGGTTGATATGTTTTGATATGTTCGATGTGTGGCGTAGTGTGTATGGGTTCAAGGGTTGGGTTGGGGGGTATTTGATTTTAGTTGTTAATTAGATGTCGAATGTGAACCACGTCATAGGATGTCAATTGTACATTAGGACCTAAATGATCGTGTTACGATGCATGTTACATTTAGTGTGTAACGTTAAGTCACATACACCATGTAGTAGATGACATTTGTGTGTTTGTTCAGTTGTATATGTGTTTGAATGTGTATTGTGTCTTTGTTGTAATCAGTGTTTACATACATGTTACGGTACGTTGTATAAAATTATTGGGGATTTGGTTTTGTAATTAAATGTAGATTGAATCTCATCGCTCGATGTTAAAGTTACGGTAGGTTGGGGGTGATAGTGGTTCAATACATAGGTTGGGGGTGATGGTGGTTCAATACATAGGTTGGGTTCTCATGAAAAATATTATCTGATTTTTTTAGGAAGAGAAAAGGAAGGCAAGTTTTAATATATTCCTTTGGAAATTGATGAGAGAAATTAGAATGGAGAGATTATGAAATATTTATCTTTCCATTTGAAATCCATAAATTAAGGGATAATTATTATTTCTAAAATAATTAAATAGGTATGGAAGAAGTTGAAAAGGGTATAGGAGAAGTCAAAAAGTCTTGGCAAACATCGATAAGTGCTGAGGTTTTTTCTTTTTTTGATCAAAAAATTAGGAAATTAGGATTGAGATATTGGAGCTCCCACAAGGCTTGTGTCATGACCCGAACCCGCCCTCATGGGTTAAGGTCATAACCGGCCAGTAACCGAGAGATTACCTACGGCCTCAGACCAAATTAGATATATTTTAACAGAGTTAAGGGGCCAAAACGGAAGCAACTTAAAACTTTTGTCTATAGAGCTGTGCTTACATGGCACATCATGACATTTCACATATATTCATTAATAACCCACACCAAAGAAAGTTAACAGATAGCTTTACACAACAGGATCATTCAAGTCATGGTCAACCAATCAAAAGCTTATATACAACCGTAAACCAAAGTTATCGCCAACATAACAGAATATAACAAAAGAACAAAAGGGCGAAAATAAGTTGTAGACACCCCATTTTTGACCGACCTTAAGACTCAGACGTCACCGATTGAGCGCTTGGTGATGTTGCATATCGTGCTCATCCAGAGGTTTCAGAGTCTCGGCCGTGAGCCCTACCTCCGAACTTCCGGGCTTTTCTGTGCCTTGCCTCGGTTTGCGAACCGAGCTCGGTTTTCTCTGTTTCTCTTCCCAAAGGGAGGGAGAGGCCTCGTAGACCATCTCTCAGTGGCCGTGGGCTACATTTCATGGTCATAGGCCATTTTGGCCATTTCGGAGCCCGATTCCCGGTTTTCGGAGCCGTCAGGCTGTGTGCCTCGGTTCGGAACCGCCTAACCACCTCCGTTTGCCCCGGTTTTGGCATGCATCTTGTTTACTCCCTTTTAAGGGACACTGAGGTCCGAGAGACCAACTTTGTGGTCGAATACCACTCCCGGTGCTTAACAGTCAGTTTTCGGGGCCTCGGACTGCGCGTTTCGGCCCCCGAACCTTCATTTTGTATCGGTTTTCGTTCATTTTTGGCAGGGACCTCTGTTTCATCACCAGGAAGGTCATAGAAGGGTGGGAGGCCAGCAATTGTTTCAGCAACCAGTTATATTCCTTCATCGCCCTCCGACGCCCGTTTTTCTCACTTCAAAGTCAATGTTGACCACCCTAGGGCCACTTTCCTCAACCCTAAACCCCATATTTGTGATGTACACATCTGGGAGGCCACCAATATGTGGTGGCTGGCCAGTAATTCCAGTTGACCCTTTTGAACCCCTTTGAAAAGTGGGTTGTTCTCTCTCCTGGTTCACAGTTGCCAATTTTCAACCACAGGGTTTTGTTGAGGACACATGGGAGGCCACCAATCTATGGTGGCCGGCCATTAATTCCATTTGACCTGTTTGACCCTTGGCCGGCCGGCCATGGCCGGCTGGCCACCTGCAACCCCAATACCTGGCCGGCCAGCTTCCTTACACCTGGTGCACCTTAGATATGACCTTTGTTTCCCCCAGATTCTGTATCCGGGGGACAACTTTTGGGGGGAAACTTGGCTTGTTTTCCCCCCATTTTTTTCCCTCCTTTTCTCCCCCTCTTTGGTCTATATAACTGGCCTCCAACATTGGTCCAAGGGTTGAAAAAATTGTCTTGAAGCCTTGCATACATACCTCCATTCATCTCCCACTTCCAAGCTCCAAACATCCAAGTTCTACCCCTTTTTCACACCACCACCTAGCACTACACTACCACTTCCATTTCCAGCAGCTTGGAGGTCTTCTTAGAGGCTAGGAGGCAGCTTTTCTTGGTCCAAGAGGTAGCAAAGGCTTAGTCTTCAAGGGTAAGCATCATTTCCCCCTTTTTTTAGCTCATTTTTGCAAGTTTTCTTAGCCCTCTTTGCTTACTGTTTTGAGCTCCGGCCATAACTGGAAATATCATTTTTTTGAGCTCATGTTTCTGTTTCATTAAGGGTCTTACCCTGTTTGGGACCCCATCTTGCACTTGCTTCATTACCCTTCTTTATGCCATAATTTTGCATAGTATTTTTGGCCTAAGATTAATCTGTTTTGGAGCATGATATAAACTGTAGTTGAGCTTATTTTGAGCCCTTCTTCAACATTGAAGAAGGGCTCACCACTGTTTGGGACCTCCATGTACCACTTGCCATTGTACCCCTCTTTGGTCCCCATTTTTGCATGATTTATTAGCCTATTGTGACTCTGTTCTTGGACTTTGGTCCGAACTGAAAATAGCCCTATTTTGACCCCCTCTTCATGTTTCATTAAGGGTCTATGGCTGTTTGAGACACCCTTTGTATACTTCATGTTATAGCCCTTTTGGTGGCCTCATTTTGCATGATATTTTGAGCCTATTTGTACACTGTTTTGAGCTCGTCCATCAACTGTAAAAAGCCTTATTTTGGGTCCCTCTTCAACATTGTTGAAGGGCCCTCACTTGTTTGAGACCTCCATGCACCACTTGCTTCTTTGCCCCTTTGTTGGCCTATTTCTTGCATAGCATTTTGAGCATACTTGTATCTGCTTTTGGAGTTTGTCATAAACTGTAATACATCATATTTTTGGCCCCTATTCAATATTGTAGAAGGCCCCTCCTCTGTTTGGGGCCAGAATTTGTGACTTGCTTCATTACCTCCCTTGCGGAGCCATTTTTGTATGCTAATTTAGTCCCACTTGTGCTCACTGTTTGGCCATGCTTTAAACTGTAAACATGCTTTTTTTGGGTCTTCCTTGCTTCTGTATTTACACTTCATGTTCAAATTATGCATGCTTTGTATAGCTACAAGTCATTTCATGTGCTTAATCTTGCATTTCGAGATTGATTTTGTGCATCGGGTGCATTTTTGCCATGCTTCGGGGCTGTTTCGCATCTCATTTTGCTACTGAAATTTGCATGTTTTCATATCATATCCCATGTCTTGCCATGTCTTGTTAGAGTGGCATTTCCGTGCCTTAGGGTCGGTCCTCGGTTTGCGTGCACGCGTGCACGCATCTCGAGTTGTCTCATTTTCATCATTATGGCCTCTTGTGTGAGTGCGGCTGAGGTCCACTCATGTCAGTGTAAGTCCATTACGCATTGTGTATGCCATTTCATTCCATAGCATTGTGTATGCTAGGTTGTATATTAGCGCATTGTGCATGCTATCTCACCTCGTGCATCGTGTATGCCATTTTATCACATGTTGCATGTTAGGATGTATCTTAGTCGCATTTCATGCATGTCATGCATATTGCATCGTGTTCGGGATAGGAGTTAGCCCGGGCATGGGAAACAAGGTACGTTCCGTACTCCGAGTGACGGAACGTGTCTCAATTCCCCAGTCACCGACACTCCGGATTGTCCATGATGGAGTTAGGTCTTTGTTGTGTTTTCATGTGCATTCATTCCATATTGAATTGTGCAAATCGACTCCTCGGCCATCATGCATCGAGATGCGTGATTGGTGGCACGAGGATCGAGGCATGCATATATTTGTGAAAATACATTGCTATGCCCCTTTCCTGCTCTCTGTTGCAGCAAAATCAAGAATCAGCAGTCTTCCGAGGCTTGGCGCGCTTTCCAAGAACAATGGCAAAACAGAGGCTAATTGGGGCATCCCAGTGGATTTCGCGCAAGGCAGCCCAAAATACATCATTCATCAGAATCAAGGCAGTCCCTGGCTTGCATGCCAGTTTTTACAGCTTTCTTAGTTAATTTGTTAATTAATTAGGAATTTGTACATTATTTGGACTGTATTATTGGACTGTACTATTCTTTTATTCGGGACTGTATATTTATTCGGACCCTCTGTGCGAGGGCAAAATTGTAATAAGTGTGGGTGAGTGTGATGTATCTCTTCCAACCCCACGTCTTTCTTCCCTTTTATTTACCTGCTTATGATGGTTAGATTAGGGCATGTTTCCATTAGCATACAGTATGATAGCATGTTTGCATTCATTCATCTGTCTTGCATGCACCGGGCTCGGCGCATCATACTAACTGCATTTGTATTTCAATTCCAAATTGAATATTTGTTAGCTGTAGCATTCCATACGCCATGTTTAGAATAGCCGAGCCTGCTATAGTTTGCATCTTTGCATGTGTTGCATTAGGCAATTCTGTGTATCTAGGATCATGCATGATTTCTAATGAGCTTCTGTTTTGGCTTGGAGTACTCGGTGAGTTTTATGCTTTAGCATCCTTGCATGCGTGTGAGTGACTGCCATGAATAGCATGCTTACCATGAGGCTAACTGCTTATGTGATATAACTGCCTTGAATGCCTGTGGGTGGAGGTTGGGTTATTTGGATTGGAACAATTCATCAAGTGTTTTAAGCCCACCCGAGGGTGGCAAAATCTGCATTTTAAGCCTACCTGCGGGTAGCAAACCATCTTTCAAAAAATAAACATGAAATGTTTTGTCCCAATTCAGGCGACCCGGTCTATACTTGTATGCTGTGCACATCACATAGTAAATCTAGGCTAATAACCGGAATAAGAACGCACAATGTTTTCAAAATCAGATATCATGGTTAGTAGAGGCCGGTCTTTGACCGGGCGAGCGGGGGTGCTCACAAAGTGACCTTCCCCAATCGTACGCAAGTTCCCGAGCCGAGGCAACTTTGGTAATGACGGACACGTGGCCTTTGGCACCGAGTCAGGGTTTCCTAAATTTCCCATTAAAAAACATTTAGGTGGCGACTCTGTATCTGGCAAAGCAGTCCATGTTTGGCACTTCTTTTCAAAGAAATCTGTTTTCAAAATCGATTTGTCGGATTTAGACTCTTTGGTTCAAGATTAAGAACCGTGACATTTGAGTCCTTGAACTGTAGTGACCCCAATATGAACGGAACGGGACTTAACCCTCCCGGGGCGTTCGGGGACGTCCACAGTTTCTGGCGACTCCGCTGGGGACTTAGAGAACTTGACTCGAACTCATGATATCTGGTTTTAACTACACTTGTGTGTTTCTTTGCATTGCATTTGCATTGGTGCGCTTAGGACACCGTGTTTGCCATCTGCTATTCCTGAACGGTTTGCCGAAGGCTTGTCTTGTCAAGGCATGACCATAAGGCTGACCGGTTGTGTGGCTCTGCCAGTATGGGAACACCAACCCCGGTTTTACCGGGGCACCCTCTTTGACCATTCGACCTAGTGCATATCGAAATCCGTAGTGACCATTCGAAACTAGGACAGGTCGCTTACCCGATATAGGTTGTTTGAAACCGCTGCGTGCGTAGTGAAACCCTAGTTCCTGACAAAATAGGACAGGGAAACCCTACCCCTACATAGGGGTGTTTTGGCTCTCACTTATCTATTATGTGCTTTAGAGTGCGTCTCTACAGGAATGCATGTATCAGTGTATGAGTTTGGGCATCAGGCCTGCGGGCATCAGTCGGTATTTGAGAATCAGTTATCTGCGGGTATCAGATTCAGTCTTTGGGGAACAGTGATTCAGGAACAGTGATCAGTATTCGGGGGCAGTGTGTATTCAGCTTATCAACCGTGTGTTGTATGCCCGACTATGTGTTATGTATTTATTTTAAGCTGTTATGCTGCCCGTTTATCTGGTTATTTATTTCCTTTTTTACTTTATTTATCTTTTGCTAGGGCAGTTTTTAGCACAATTGCTTCCAACCCATAAGATATTCCCCAAGCACTGTGGACGAGAGGTCGTCGACTCAATCGATCTGAGGATCTAGTTGACGGACATCCAGTGTTCCACTCTCTACCCCCAATTATTAGAAGAAGGCCAAGAAGGCATAGTGTGTCAGAGCAGGGATTACCAGGGCAATGGGCTACTTTAGCAGCAAACAGTCAAGTTGAGGTTTTTGTTTCCGCCATAGAGATACACTTACCGGTCAGTCAGCTAGAAGACCAACAAAATATGGCCGGATAGAGGAAATGATGCGTCAAATGCAAGAGAGCACGAGGCAGATGTAGGAGGATGCCATCTGCCAAGCGGAATTCTCTAAACAACAGGCCACAGTCATGGCCCAACAGGCCGAGCTAATCACTAGGCTGCAACAGCAAAAAATGCGGCATCTGCTTCACATCAAGCTCCTCCTCTAGGGGCCCCATTGCCCGAGCAGGCACCTACTGTTCAGAATACCCTACCAAACACCCAGAACACCTTACCCAATGTCCAGAATATTCAGGAGGACACAAACTTTCCAACGGGGCCAGCTCCGCCCCCACTTCCGCCTCAATTGTCCAAGACCCATACACCTGCCAACCATCCGGACTCTCCCTTCGAGTTCGAGATAGACCATACAGCTCTGAAACTGAGCAAGCTTGAGAAGCTTTTCAAGAAGTCACAAGTAGGTGAAGGCAATTCCGGACATCGAAGATGGATATACCGATGTAGCCGTGACATTGCCAGACAGATTTAAGATGCCGCAAATTGACCGCTTTGACGGGTCCGGCGACCCCATGGTCCATCTTCGGCTATTCTCAGACATCCTGCGGCCAATGGGCCTAACCCGACCACAAAAGCTTTCACTGTTCGGCCGAACCCTGTCGGGTGTCGCCACTATCTGGTACGCGAAGTTAGAGGATGAGGTAAAAAGAAGCTGGGATAAAATGGCTGAGGCCTTTGTTGCACAGTACTCGTACAATACACAGATCGAGATTACTACCCGTGATCTCGAAACGACGAGGCAGGAACCCAAGGAGACTTTCTCAGACTTCGTAACTCGATGGAGGGCGAAGGCATCGATGATGACTTTGAGGCTTACGGACAAAGATCAAATCAGGATGATTGTGCGCAATCTCCAACCAAAATTGATGCAGAAGATGATTGTACTCCCCTTTCCCACCTTCTCAGATTTATATGAGATGGGGGTACAGATCGAGGATGCAATGAAACAAGGTCTGATCGACCAGGATAGGGAGCAACCTAGAAGGACTTTCAACCGTAACAACAACGCAGGCCCGAGTGGCGCTGCAACTGCACGAGCTTCAGAGGTGAGCATGGTCACCACCATTCCCCCTCCCCCAAAACCCATGACAGCCACGCCTTTCTCTGGCGCATCTGGAAGCAATGCCCAAAACACCAAGTATCAACCCAGAGGCCAAAGAACCTTCACCCCCCTATATATGCCCTGTCCAAAGCTCTGGGGGGTTAATCAGGAAGAAGCATTTGACGCCCTTAGAGCCGAGGCCACTGCCAAATCCACTCCTCCCTCTCATGACCCGGCAAAATACTGCGCGTATCACCAACAGCATGGTCATGACACCGACCGTTGCTTTAGATTGCGTCATGAGATCCAGGATCTTATTGACAAGCAGATGATCGCGCCTCCCGAAAAACCCAACGTCACGACAAATCCTCTCCCACCATATAACCAACCCCCTCCTCCCAACAGAATCAACTTCATCCAAACTGGGGTCGTTTCTTACGATCCTAGTATCTATATCACCCCATCCCACCTACCTAAGCCGGAGGTGATCCTTCCCGTCTGCACTGACTTGTGCATGATGGATATCTCCACAACCCAATCTAAGCCAATGGTGGTGACCACTGAAGATGGGACAGAGCAGATTTCAGAGGAAAGAGGAGTTGCTGAGTCTGAGATTGAACAGTCTGGGAATCTTGCTGAAGGAGCTTATGATCCGAGTAAATACATCCAGTCAGTAGGCCAGTCTGAGCTAAGTATGGGGCTGCTAGAAAGAGCAAAGTTATGTGTGATTCAGGGGGACAGATTTGAACGGGGAATAGATAATCTAACAGCTGTGGGAGAGGACTTTGCCAACCTCCAGTTCTTCAGTGACCAAGAATCAGGGAATGCGGCAATCAACTGGTTCGAATATGAGGAGTCGGCAGAAGTTGTCGGATGGTTAGATGATCAACCAGACGTCGTAGAATATCAACCAGAACGTGGCCCGGCAGGGGCGAGAGTATCAATGGTGGCCGGAAGGGCCGAGAGTCAGAATACACTGCCGGAGAGCGCCGGGGCTAAGAATTTCGCTCAAAGCTTGGGGATTGTAAATGCAGGGAGTATTGAACAACCAGCTGTACTGACGCAGTTGGAACAACAAAGATTTGAGGATTCCGAGAGAATCAGAAAAGCTAAGGCCCATGTGGGGGTCGAGAGTGCTGTGTGCACGGGAACAGGAAATGCTGCGAGCATGAAGACTGAAGGTGCTGCGAGTACGATCATACCGGAGCCGGACAGATGTCTGTCGGCTGCCGACGGAATGTGGTGGGAAGACGATGACTTATGTCTTGCCCACACAGATGAGGACTGGGGAGGTAACCAACCAGATGATACCTGGTATATTGACGAGGTCGCTCATATGACAAGAAGTGGGCGGTATTTCAAGCCCCAACACTTAGACCAACCTGAGGCGTCTGGAAAAGACAAAGAAGCTGAGAAACAGAGAGAGAAACAGATTGAAGAAGAAGCTGTGCTCAAGCAATTGAAGAAGATACAAGCAAACATCTCCATTTGGGGACTGCTTATGGCATCGCGGGTGCACAGACAGGCTGTCCTATCTGCTATGGATAAGGCCAAACTCTCTATAGATACTACACCAGAGCAGCTGGTTGGGCTGGTTTTTCCGGGAGGAGGTTCCGCGGCATTAACCTTTTCAGACAAGGAACTACCACCTGAGGGCACAAATCATAACAAATCCCTCTACGTTTCCATGGAATGTAGAGACAAGTGGATACCGGTGGTACTTGTTGATACCGGGTCCGCCATCAATGTCTGCCCAGCCAGAACAGCGTATGCAATTGGGTTGAAGCCCGCGGACTTCACACCAACTACTCAGGTGATCAGAGCATATGATAATACTAGCAGGGAAGTGATGGGGACTGTCAAGATTCAAACCAAGGTTGGTCCAGGACAACACGACATCGAATTTCATGTCTTGACGTTCCCGCAACCTTCAACCTACTCTTGGGGCGGCCGTGGTTGCACCAAGTGAAGGCAGTCTCTTCCACTCTACATCAGATGGTGAAATACCCCTATGGAAAGGGAGTAGCCATTGTGTTCGGGAACTCATCAATCCATCCGCTCCGGCCGGGGTATCTACGCCGGTCCTAAAAATCGAGCATGGCAGAAGACGTGTTTCTTATCAGGGTTCACTTTGGCTGAGGCCCGGGTAGTGCAGAATATTATGGCTGTGAATGAGGGGGGTGTACGTTAGTGCTCAATCCGTCTACCTCATGAACAAGCTACAACACATCCCTGGGATGGGATTGGGAAGGAGCGGCCGAAAAGGCGTCGCAACATTGGCCGAAGTGCCACACAACCCTCATACCTTTGGCTTGGGTTATCTGCCCACCAAAGAGGACTGGGTAAGGAAAGGAAAAGAAATGGCCAAAAGAGCCAGAGCAAAGCAGGCTGGGAAGCCTTTTGAATTAATGCATCGGCCCATTCAGGGTACCCTGAACGGACGCTTTGTCCGGGAGGGGGAGGACTTTCCATTTTGCAGCTTTCCAGAGCCGTGGAAAACGCGGAGAAAAAGCGCGTGCCAGGCTTCGAGATCTTCTTCGACCTGCAACTATCCGGGGATGACGTTGCCACAGAGCAGACAGACCCATCAGCTGAGGCTGAGCAGTGTTAAGGCAGTGGATCCTGAGGGCACAGAATTTGAAACAAGGGGTAGCGCTGGCATGTCTACTCTCTGATCCTCCGATCGACCATAAGTGCTTGGGGGATAACTTCGCGGTTTCCATGATTGGGAATGAAACGGCTGCGAGCCAACCAACAGCTATCTTGGATGCATCTATCGCACCCTCTCTCACTTGGCAATACGATGAGGGATTTTTGTCCAGCAGCACCGGGTCAGGTAGTGAGCCGGAATCTGATTCCACTGAGTCTTGTGAGTCGGAATCAGGTTCCAGCTCGACTGAGTCTGAATCTGGTAATCCTGGGGATGATCACCCGGATGCCACAGTCCTGTCTAGGTCGTCTTTTTCCTTTTCATTTGAGTCTGTTGTAAATGAATCGGACGATTTGGATGTGCTTAATGAGAATCAGGTGACTGTGGTTTCTGAGTATTTTTTTGTGCCCTTGATTTATTGCATTAATTCAGACTTTCAAAACTTTGATGAAAACGACGAGGACGAAGTTCCTCCGATTTTGCAACGTTTAATTGAGCAAGAGCAAGAGAGATTTGTCAAACCTTTAATGGATGAAATCACTCGTGAACATTGGTACTGAGGAGGACCCGCGGCTGGTCCAGATCGGGTCCACGTTGTCTTCGGAGGAACGCGAGCGCTTAGTCGCTTTATTAAAAGATTTCAAAGATGTTCGCGTGGTCCTACGAAGACATGCCTGGAATCGATCCTGAGATTGTACAGCATCGGATCCCCCTTGACCCCGAGGCCCGACCTGTCAAACAGAAACTCAGAAGGATCTGCCCGGATTGGGCTCTCAAGATTAAGGAAGAGGTCACCAAGCAAATCAACGCAGGCTTCCTGCTTGTATCAGAGTACCCGACTTGGTTGGCCAACATTGTTCCGGTGCCGAAGAAAGATGGCAAGATCCGGGTATGTGTGGATTTCAGGGATTTGAACAGAGCTAGTCTGTAATAACCCTCGTCACTGTTACTGATTACCTACTGATTACTGTTACTGAGATGACAGATTGAACATGAAATTGATAATTGAGTTGATTAAAGTACCGAACTGACTGACTGAGATCCGAAACTGAATCGATTGACTGTAACTGTTTAAATGCACAATCTATCTGTTTGATTGCCAAATTATCTGTTCTCGTCTTATGCATTAAACTGCAAATTGAAGGCCTTATCGGCGGCGAAGCCAAAATTGATTAATGTTCTGTGTTCATCATAATTAATGTATTTTATGGCACATTTATCTGAAAATTGATTGGTATGGTTAAATTAGATTAAAAAATGGATAAAATGTAAAGTTTGACTTATTTACCAAAACGCCACTTAGTGGCCACTACTCTACATTTGTTGAGACTTGTATTCATGGAATCAAAAACACTTCATCAGCTCATTTGTGGCCTCTCAACCGAAATTAGAGAGAGAGGGAGGGAATTGAGGGATTTTGGCTATAATTTGATAATCCTTGAGGAAATTGAGGCATATGTTGGCAAATTGAACTTCAAGGCTAGTAATTGAAGACTTAGGTAAGAGAATTTAACCTTTTATTAATGTCTTTGAACTTGTTCATGCTTAGTTCTTGAGCCTCTAGTGATTTGAGCCTTGAATTGGTCCATATAATGTTGAATTAGAGCTAAATTGTTGCATGCATGGCATATTGGCAAGTTTTGAGGTTGTAATCCATCATTCCTCACATGCATGTTCATAATCTTGCAATGGTCCATGTTTTCAACTTGTTTTTGGAACATTTGGCTCACTAGAGCATCAAATTGAAGCTTTGAAATGATTTGAATTCATGCATGTTTGCATGTTCTTCATGTTCTTGAAAATGGGTTTGAGACTTGGATTTAATTGACTCACTCTTGGGCTTTGAATTCACAAATCGAGCTTTGGAACTTGTTGAATATTGAGTTTGAATGTGTTTTCCAGAATTTGGGCTCAAGAGTCGAGTATAGAGTGGAAGAATGCTTGGTTGAGCTTGGGAGGCAAATCTGGAAATTCCAGAATTTGGCTCCTTCGCTCGAGCGAAGGATTCCTCGCTCGAGCGACCAACCTTTACTCTGAGCCACGCTCGAGCGAAGAATTGGTGGCTCGAGCGTAAATTTGCAACATCCAGTACTTTTGCACTTTCGACAGACCGCTCGAGCGAAGGATTCCTCGCTCGAGCGATCCCTTTGATTTTGCAAGCTCGCTCGGGCGAAGGAAGGCTCGCTCAAGCGAGACCCCTGTTTTCAGCAAGTTTTGTAAAATGTTTTCTGAGTGCATCTTTGCATCCTCATCTCATTCTAGGCATTCTTAGGCCTAGTTTAAGACATCTTAATGAGGATATAGATGTAGAACACACCGAGGCAAATTAGGGATTAAGTTATTGATCTTCCCCAACTGTATAGCTTAGTGTGTGTTCAACCTGTATACTGTGTAGGGTTGGCTTACCGAGGGAACGCTCTAGCTTACTGTAGCCCAGAACTCTGTGAGTAACAACTGTGTAAAGATATGTTCAAAAATGATTATCTTCTGAACTGTTTACTTTATTGAACTTTTGCTGAACCGTTCACTGAACTAAAATGTTTACTAAATTGAATTGTTTATGAAACTGCTTACTGAATTGAACTGGTTACTGAATTGTTTACCGAACTGAACTGTTTACTGAATTGATATTGTTTACTGAACTGATACTGTTTACGGAATTGAACTGTTCACTGAACTGATACTGTGTACTGAATGAACGTATGTCTTATATTCTGAACTGTACTGTGCATCCTTGGCACCTACTGTTTACTGTTACTGTGACAGAGATCTCTGTCGGTTCCCAAGTTTGGAACCACTACTGTTTACTGTCATGATGGCCATTCTGTATTTCTGATATGGAACATAGTGCTGTACGGAACTAAGTGCTACACTGTGAGCCACCTCTAGAATCTACGGAACTAAGTGCTACAGTGTGAGCCACCTGTAGAGTTTGTGCGAGACACCTCTTGAATCCACAAGTACTGTACTGTTCTCTGAAATAGTACTGTTACTGTTACTGTTACTGTTACTGTTACTGTTACTGTACTGCTACTGATGGCCATCATTTACTGTTTGTCTGTTAGACCCGGTCTTTTAAGACCTACTGTTTACTGTACTGTTATGCCAATGGATGTACCACATATCACTGCTTTAACTGAATGACTGTTATGACCTGAAATATGAGCCACAAACTGAATGACTGATAAACTGACTGAAATGACTGTTTTCAATACGGAAAGGACATTTATTCTTAACCCCCTTTACGCATTGTGTTATTCACTGGGCTTTAGCTCACTGCTCATATATATATGTAGGTGTACAGACACCAGACCGCAGCTAGGAGCGTCAGGCAAGCTTTAATTTTGTCAAGCCAACCACTGTACCTCACTGCGAGGTTCCGAGCTTGTCAAGCTATGGCTTAGGGGTGTTTAATCTCCCGTCTGTCCCTGTATCTGATTGGTATTATTGTATAGACTGACTGCACTGTACTGTACTTTATATGGGATTAAGTCCCTGTACTGAATGATTGTATATATTGTGCATACTGTTCTGTACTGAATGTCTATATGTATGAAAAATCTTTTTGCATACAGACTGTCACAGCTCATTGTACATTGTTTATTTACTGTTCTGGCTTCCGCCATGCCCCTGTACTCTGTACTACTGTATTACTGTTAAGCAGACCTTCGGTAATCTCGGATTACTGGCCAGTTACGGTGCTAAACCCATAGGGGCGGGTTTGGGTCGTGACATAGTCCGAAGGACGACTTTCCCTTACCGCATATCGATGAGTTGGTGGATTTCACAGCAGGGCATGCTTTGCTCTCATTCATGGATGGCTTCTCAGGCTACAACCAGATAGTGATGGCGCCAGAAGACCGGGAAAAGACTGCATTCACCACCCCGTGGGGGACGTATTGCTACAGGGTAATGCCGTTTGGGTTGAGAACGCTGGAGCTACTTATCAACGGGCCGCGGCCACAATATTACACGACATGATCCACAAAGAGGTTGAGGTGTATGTGGACGACATGATTGTCAAGTCCAAAGAAAGAGAGGCCACTACACCGCCTTGCAAAAGTTCTTCCAAAGGATCAGGAATTCCGGTTGCGGCTAAATCCTCAGAAATGTACATTCGGTGTTACAGCGGGAAAAATGCTGGGTTTCTGATCACACAGAGAGGCATCGAAGTCGACCCTTCCAAAATCAAGGCCATCCTAGAAATGCCCCCACCAAGGACTGAAAAGGAGGTGCGAGGCTTTCTAGGTAAAGTGCAATTCATAAGACGGTTTATCTCAAAATTAACCTTAACTTGTGAACCACTTTTTGGTCTCCTGAAGAAAGGCAAGAAATTCCAATGGGACGGCCGATGTCAAGCTGCATTTTGAACAGATTAAAGAATATTTACAGAACCCGCCCGTGTTGTCACCGCCAGAACCAGGAAACCGTTGATTTTGTATCTGTCAGTAACTGAAACTACAATGGGCTGCATGCTTGCACAAGAATCAGAAGACAAGGTGGAGAGAGCCATCTACTATCTCAGCAAAAGATGCTGGAGTACGAAACCCGCTACACTCCACTGGAAAAGGCTTGCTTAGCCTTGGTATGGGCTACCAGGAAGCTGCGGCACTACCTGTTAGCTCACTCTGTAATGTTGGTTTCACGACTAGATCCCATCAAATATCTTTTCGAGAAACCAGCACTTACAGGTAGGCTAGCTCGTTGGTTGCTGTTGCTCTCCGAATTTGATCTAAAGTATGTAACGTGCAAGTCGGTTAAAGGAAGAGCAGTGGCGGAGTTCTTAGCCGACCATCCAGTAGAAGGGGGTGAAGCAGTCGAGTATTTATTCCCAGATGAAGCCATTTTACACATCGACGACGAAACTTGGACGATGTACTTCGACGGAGCATCAAATCAATACGGGTATGGGATAGGGGTGTTGCTAATAGCACCCGACAATTCCCATATCCCTCTAGCCTTCAAGCTCCGATTCAAAGTCTCGAACAACGAAGCAGAATACGAGGCGTGCATTGCTGGTCTAGAAGCGGCCCTAGAACTAGGGGCAAGACGGTTGGACGTCATTGGGGACTCGAACCTTGTTGTGTCTCAAGCTAAAGGAGACTGGAAAGTAAAAGAGAAAAAGATGATGACGTATCACCAGACCTTGGATTTGCTGATTCCTCGTTTTGAGAAGCTAAGTTTTACTCATCTACTAAGAGAGAACAACAGGTTCGCAGATTCTTTAGCAACTCTATCTTCTATGATAGACATCCCGTGTGGAGTCCGGATGCGTCCAGTCATCATCGACCAGAAATTTGCACCTGCCTATGAGTCGATTGCCGCTTATAGATGAAGTTCAGGACGAAAACCCCTGGTATTACGACATCTGGAACTTCTTGGAGAAAGAAGCATACCCGCCAGGGGTAAATGCCACAGACAAAAGGGCAATCAGGAGAATGGCAGTTCAGTTCACCATCTGCGGGGGTAAACTGTATAAAAGGGGTCATCTAGGAATGCATAAACTGTGCGTTGATGCCGAAGAGTTAAAGCGTCTGATGGAAGCCATCCACGGGGGAGAATGTGGTGCGCACATGAATGGGGTAATGTTGGCACGGAAGATCCTCAGACAGGGTTATTACTGGTCCACCATGGAGGAGGATTGTATTGGTTTCGTCCGCGATGCCACAAATGTCAGATTCATGCAAATCGCATAAACATTCCACCGTCAGCTGTACAACATGACTTTTGCCATGCCATTTTCAGTCTGTGAATTGATGTAATCGAGCAGTTACCAAAGGGGTCGAATGGATGGGCATGAGTTCATCTTGGTAGCGATAGATTATTTTACAAAGTGGGTTGAGGCCCATCTTATGCAGTGTTAAGGCTTCGCACGTCGCAAAATTCATCAGAAACAACATCATCTGTCGCTACGGGGTCCCAAACGAAATAATTTTCAGACAATGGTTCCCACTTCAAGAAGGAGGTGATTGATTTGTTGGAAAAATACAATGTGGCTTTTCATAAGTCGTCTACCTATCGGCCGCAAACCAACGGAGCGGTTGAGGCCGCCAACAAGAATATCAAGCACATACTACAGAAGATGGTGGAAACCTACCGGGACTGGCCAGATAAGCTGCCGTTTGCTCTGTGGGGCTACCGACTTCAATCAGAACTTCTACTGGGGCTACTCCGTATTCTCTGGTTTATGGGATGGAGACCGTTCTACCTATCGAGATTGAGGTTCCGTCATTGCGAGTATTGGCTGAGTGTTAAATAGCCGAAGCAGATTGGCAGCAGAGCAGATTTGAGGAACTCATGCTCTTTGATGAGAGAAGGCTGAAAACACTGTACCATATCCAAGGTTATCAACGCAGAATTGCCCGGGCTTTCAACAAGAAGGTTAAGTCCAGGAATTTAAAAGAAGGAGATTTGGTGCTCAAGGACAACCGAGCTCCCATCCACAACCCAAGGGGCAAGTTCAGACCCAATTGACTGGCCCCTATCATCAAATCAATCTGGTCAGGTGGAGCTGTGGTTCTGATGGATCTAGATGGCTTAGAGTTTTCCAACCAATCAACATGGACAAGTTGAAGAAATATTACCTGAGAGGCTCGCTAGGCCGAAAACCCGAAAGGGCGACCTAGGCAAAACTCAGAGCACAGAAATTTGAAATTATAAAAACTGAGCTCGCAAGGTTGAAAAACCCGCAAAGGCGGCCTTGGCAAAAGTTAGAGCGTAAAAGGAGAGTGAAATACCTACCCGAGTGAACCTGAGCCTGAACTATGTAAGGCTTGATTCCCATCCTTGGGATACGTAGGCAGCTTCATTTTGAAGTTCAGCCACAACCTTTTCCCCGATCAACTTTGCCATATTGATCATCTCAGTCATCTTTGTCCATCAGCATTCATCGTGATCTCCGGTACAGTGCTATTCAACTAGGGCAACTTTCCGTTGCCATAAAAGTGCTGCCGTACCATTCAGACTAAGGCAACTTTCCAGTTGCTAGGATCCGGGGTTGTGCATCTCAGTGACAGATCTCAGGCGTGTCCAGTTCTGATCCATATCGAAAATAGTTTTGAAAAGTTTTAATAAAAGTTGACTTTGTTCAAATTAATCTTTTCACAACTTAGACCATTTTGGACCAAAGCGGAAAATTTTCAGTACCACAACCTTCAATTTCATTGATTTCAAAACAGAGTTCTCCTACTCTTGCATACAATTGAGTTGCTTTTTATTACACTCATAATGAAAACTTGAAAGTACTAATA
Organism: Camellia japonica; assembly: GCA_030407325.1. Taxonomy (NCBI): domain Eukaryota; kingdom Viridiplantae; phylum Streptophyta; class Magnoliopsida; order Ericales; family Theaceae; genus Camellia; species Camellia japonica. Next base: position 150,532,290 of record JAPPVO010000031.1, read on the forward strand.
AAGCAATAAATCTGGGGCATAATCAAGTCAGGTGTCCCTGCGCCCCCTCCAGAGCCAGTTGAAGCCTCTGATGCCAAGCTGGGCCCGGTCTGTGCCTCCTCATTGAGCCATC
>JAPPVO010000031.1:150532501-150575801 GCA_030407325.1 Camellia japonica
ATATCTTAATTTTGGTTCAAAGTTGAGGGGAAAAAAAAACTAAAATACCAAACCATTTTCTAACTATAATATCATCAGAACAATGTCATTTGAGTTTATTAAAAACGTTTTTGAATCATTCACATAGCTTTTAATTGAGAAATTACTTATAAAGTTAGGATTTTATTTTATACTTGGGATTGTTTGGGAAAATGATTTTTGGATAAAATAATTAATAAATATAAAATAAGTTAAAATAGTTAGATAAGATAAAATGTCACATCCAAATCAAAATCATTTTATTTTTTTAATTTTTATTTACAACCATCAAATCAATTACGAAAAAAAAGCAACTATTATCCTAAACACAACTTTTTTAACCAGAATAAATAGTCAAAAAATAAAAAAATAACTAACATAGTCAAGTTCCCAAATGAGTCCTTAGAAATAATCAATTTTTGTGAGGAGTTTGATAGGATTTTCATGTGATTTTAATTTATGTCGAGGCATTAAGTGTGCAATCTCTAACTCAAAAGAGGAATTTAGTTATAGTTACGAGATTAAGTTATGATTAAAACAGTGATATAATGTTAGTATTAGATTGGTTTTAAGGAGAAGTTATATTGTTCTTAGAATAATAAATATTTTTGTATCTTTAGGCAATTCAATGAGATTCTAAATTTCATTTTGGTTCATTGATTTCAACTTATCATTCATGACATCAATTCATTTAGTAGAATTAAGATTTTCTATGACTTGTGATAATAAAATCGAGTCTTTACTTATCATAATAAAATTGTTATAGATATACCACATAATCATCCTAAATGACAAATCTCTTTATGAGATCTTCTTAATATTATTTCTTGTGGTTCTTCTACAACTTTTCATTGGTGGTAATTATATTATGGAGTAATTGATTATTCATTTATTGTTACTATAGCGATCCTGGTTTTTCCTCTCTTTATTTATTGTATTCCGGACTCGGTTCCGTGGATGTGTTATTGTCTCATTCTCGTTTCCATCCTTTACTCTTTGTATTTGAGTCTTGGGTTGTGTTGGGCAAGTTTGAAACATGTTGGTTGTGCTTTGAAACCAAAAGTTGATGCCCAGAATTTGGCCTTCACGCTCGAGCGAGGCTTTTGACGCTCGAGAGGGCCTTTGTTGTTGCTTCTCTCCGCTCGAGTAGGCGTTTTGACATTCGAGCGTGATTTTCCATCTCCTAGTACTTTTTCTACAGGTCTTCAGACGCTCGAGCGGGAGTTTTGACGCTCGAGCGTGACCCTTTGATTTTGTTCCTTCGCTCGAGCGGGGAGTTTGACGCTCGAGCGGGGACCATGGTCTGCAAAACTTCTGGAAATGTGTAATCGACGCTCGAGCGGCGCTTTTCACGCTCAAGCGTGAGTCTGTGTCTGACGCTCGAGTGGGGTTTTCACGCTCGAGCAGGGCGACGTTTATATCAGTCCGAGTTTTGACTTTTTAGATCACTTTTTGATTTCCTTTCTCTCTCTTACTTTTTCAAAACCTCCATTGGAGAGCTTCTCTCTCTAAAACCTCACCTTCTCTCTAAGAAATCATCTAGCCCTAGTGATCTCCCACCTTTGGGCCTTTGTAAAAAGGGTTGATCTTGGTGCGAGCTATCTTTTGATCCGAAAATCTTGGGATTTGAAGCACTTGGAGTTTTCATCATCTTCCCCATTGAGCTCCAAAATTTGAGGTAGGGATTCCTACTCATCTTTATGATCTTTAACCTAAATGTAGAGCTTTTTATATAAATGGTTTGGTTTGGGAAGTTAGGGTTTGTAATGTGTTATGTTGGAAAATAGGGTTTTGTTCTTTTGACTCAAACTTATGGGTTATGGGTCTAAAAAGGAGGTTATTGATGTTGTTGGTAATATTTGAACCTTTGGGTTAATATTGAGAAAAATGAAGAAAATGCCATGTTTGGGTATGTTTGGGTTTATTTGGGTCATTAATGTAATTAATGACAATTATTATGGAAATATGAAATTGAGTTGGAAATAATGAAATTGGCTCATTATGAGATATAATGGTGGGGTTGGATTTATTAATCGTTCATTTTGAAAATGTTGGAATTATATATCTGTTGAGGCATTTATTATCTGTTTAGAAATAACTGCTTTGGGCTATTAGTGGAGGATAGTCTTGATCGTTGTAGACAATGCATGATGAGTAGGCGAACTAAAACTAATCAATTGAATATGTCATCGAATATGACGGTTGGAATAATACATCAAATCTATGTATTGATTGATTATGTATATGATGTGTTTATATACATTGTATGATGTGGGAGGAGATAGGGGATGTACTCCACGGTTTAGGGGAAGATAGGGGATGGACTCCTAAACCGGATGTTATGTGGGAGGAGATAGGGGATGGACTCCATTGATACAGCAGATATGTGTATCTATTGAAGTATTGATACAGCAAAAATGTGTATCTATTGTGAAGTATGGAAGTGTTTTATGTGCTATTGATACAGCAAATATGTGTATCTATTGTGAAGTATGGTAGTATTGTTGATATGAGCTATGGTCTCATTTAAATTGTTTGGCCAGGTTCTGAGCCTTAGTTATGAATTGAGAAATTGGATAAGAAATGGAAAATGGAATGAAACATGGACACATTGTCATGTAATTGAAATGGACTATGAATTTGTTTATGTGAGTTAAACATTTATCAAATGCTAATGTTTTAGTCATTGCTCATATTATGTTTAGCATATCTCTACTAGGTGTTGGCTCACCCTATATGGGACATCATTTTCAGGTACAGGTAGCATGTCACCTCCAAGGACGTAGCTTGAGAGGCTTAGTGGCTGGGACATCTTTTTGTGATTTCCTTTTTGTATTACATATATATCAAGTCAAGGGCTTATTTTGTGTAGAGTTAGCACTCTTCTTTTGTAACCAAGTGTTGACTTGGAAAGTTGTAAGCCCGTAGGGCATTTACTTTTGTTGTCAACATGTAATACTTTTGGACTAAATACTCTGATTAATAGAAATATGTTTATTTCTCTTATGTTTATGGATGTTGCGAATTCATAATTTATGGGTTTATTTTGAGGGCATTACAACTTGGTATCAAAGCGTACCGGGTTTGAATACTTTGGGTACGTGGGAAGTGTTTAGTAACACAATGGGTTTGTCTCGCTTGTTAGAGACTTATGTGTAATGTTTCGTGCTTATGTGATAACATGTTTATGTGATTATTTGGGTATGGGATTTAGTTTCTAGGATGTTGATTGGATCCTTGGGTTTCTGTGAATCTTGTTAGAAAAGCACTTGATCAATGTTGTTTCTAACCGGAACTCTAGTAATGCCTCGGGACTATCATTATCCAGAAATGAAATTCGTAAGTGCTTATGTGATTATGTGCTTACGTGGAGTGAATTACAGTTGTCCATGCATTAGGACACGAGTGTTATAGCTTTGGCACATTTGTGAATGTGCTAATGTTCTTCGTTACCTTTATTAGGATGTTAGGACGAGGACGAGGACGTGGAGGTAGATGTGGTAGGCGTGGTAGGCAAGAGATGCCTTTACCGGATGATATTCCGGCGCAGCAGGAGGGTGTTGGTCAGGCCAATGTAGCCGAGCCGATGGGTCAATAGGCCATGGGTGCCTTAGCCCGCGAGATAGCAAGAGCTATGAGGGAATCCATAGGCATTCTCAAAGCTGAGAATCCAGTTCAGGCCCAAGTTGTTGATGCAGGGCCTTCCTTTATGAAGAGGGAGTTCTTTCGGTCCAATCCGGATGAGTTTGTTGGGGATCCTAAGGAACCACTTAAGGCTGATAAGTGGTTGGAGCAGATGACTAAGACGTTTAAGATGAATGGCATCGAAGACGGGGCATTAAAGGTGACCTTGGCATCTTTCCAGCTTAAGGGGGATGCGGGTCAATAGTAGAAGTTCATGAGAGGTCGTGTTGGAAGGACATATGAGGCTTTTGTAGATGCTTTCCAGGAGAAGTTCCTATCTCCAGCTGTCAGGGACAAGCTGAGAGACCAGTTTTGTCAGCTCAAGTAGCTGAGTTTATCAGTGGTCGAGTTTGAGGCCGCATTTACTAGCTTATCCAGGTTCGCACCTGAGCTTATGGCGTTTGAGGAATGCCGTTGTATCGAGTTTGAAAGGAAGTTGAGGCATGGCCTCAAGATGAGAGTTGGGGGTGCTATGACCCGAGATTATAGGCGTCTTGTGGATGCTGCAGCCCATATGGAGATTATGATGCAGGAGGAGGAAGAGAAACAAAGGGGCTCCAAGAGGAGTCAGGATGGTCAGGGGGACGGTAGAGGGCAGAGGGGTTCTAACCCTCAGCAGTCCCAGGGAGCTTTTGTGAGATTGACCTTTCTAGTACCGAGTTTGGGTTCTGGGAGAGGCAATCAGGGAGACATCACCTGTTACAAATGTGGTTAGCTGGGCCACAAGTCTCCAGCTTGCCCGCAGAAGGGCGGAGGGCAGAGAGCAGTTTCATCTTCGGCTCGACCTCAGAGCCAGAGTCAGGGCAGAGGCTAGCCGCTCTCTTATTACCAGTGTGGTCAGGCTGGGCACCTGAAGAGGTTTTTCCCGCAGTTGAGTGGCACTTCTAGTGCATCTGGGCAAAGGCAAGGTTTTCAGCCAGCTCAGTCAGTTCAGGCCTCGAGGGCCAATCAGGGAGCTTCGTCGTCCCAGTCTGTGCAGCAGTCTTTTGCTCCTAGAGGTGAGCAGGTAGATCAGGGGCCTACAGGGCGTGTGTATGCTGTTACCGTGCAGGATCTAGTACCGGCTCCATCTGTTGTGAGAGGTACCTTCTTGTTTTGCAACTCGGTTGCCATATGTTGATTGATACGGGTGCATCTCATTCCTTTATATCTGCTGCATTTGCATTTGTTTTGGGGTTGGAGTTGGCGCAGTTAGCATCTCCTATTTGTGTTGTATCACCTGTTGGGGGTGAGTTGATTTTGAAACAGGGGTGTCGGGGCTATAATATAGAGGTCGCCGACCGCTGGCTCCCATTTCCTTTTGTAGTTATGCCTATGTCGGGTTTTGATGTTATCTTGGGTATGGACTGGTTATCGTCATACCAGGCTGTTATTGATTGTTATCGCCAGAGGGTCACTGTTTGTACCTTGAGCAGGGATTGTTTCCATTTCTTGGGGGATCAGGTTGGTAATGTGTTGCCACCGGTGTATGATCCGCGAGGGCAGAATGAGCTTAGTGGTCTTCTCGCTAGCCTTATGAGTAGTGAGTGTGATGAGACCTTAATTGTGTTGCCGAGAGTGGTTTGTGAGTACTCGGACGTCTTTCCTGAGGATCTTGTTAGTTTGCCACCTCATCGAGAGATAGAGTTCTCCATTGATTTAGTGCCCGACACGGTGCCGATTTCTATGGCACCTTACCGTTTTGCCCCAGCCGAGTTGAGTGAATTGAAGATTCAACTCCAGGAGTTGCTAGATAAGGGTTTTGTTCGCCCTAGTGTTTCGCCATGGGGAGCACCGGCCTTCTTTGCTAAAAAGAAAGATGGTGCCTTGAGACTTTGCATTGATTATCAGAAATTGAATCGAGCTACGGTTAAGAATAAGTACCCTATGCCCCGTATAGATGATTTGTTTGACCAGTTGAAGGGTTCCCGTTGTTTCTCTAAGATAGATTTGAGATCGGGTTACCATCAGTTGAGGGTTAGGGAGGAGGATATTCCGAAGACGGCATTTCGTACGCGGTATGGCCATTACGAGTTTCTGGTGATGCCGTTTGGGCTCACCAATGCACCAGCAGTATTTATGGACTTGATGAATCGGATATTTCGGGAATTCTTAGATCGTTTTGTGGTCGTTTTCGTAGATGACATTCTGATTTATTCACCTTCGGAGGAGGAGCACGAGGAACACTTGAGAGTGGTGCTTGAGTTACTTAGAGCCCATAGGCTGTATGCCAAGTTTGGGAAGTGTGAGTTTTGGCTAGGAGAGGTCAAGTTCTTAGGCCATGTAGTTTCCGAGGAAGAGGTGTCTGTCGATACATCCAAGATTGAGGCAGTGCAGGATTAGGCACAGCCTAAGAATGTTTTTGAGATCCGCAGTTTTCTGGGATTAGCTGGGTATTACCTCTGGTTTGTGAAGGATTTCTCCAGGCTAGCTTCGCGTTGACTAGATTGACGCGGAAAGCGGTCAAGTTTGTATGGAGTGAGACTTGTGAAAAGTCATTCCAAGAGTTGAAAATTAGATTGACCACCGCTCCGGTCTTGATTATTCCGGAGAGAGGTTTGGGTTATGCGGTCTATTGTGATGCCTCACGAGAGGGTTTGGGTTGTGTGTTGATGCAAGAGGGGAAAGTGGTAGCTTATGGCTCACGTCAGTTGAAAATACACGAGAGGAATTACCCTACACATGACCTAGAACTAGCAGCTGTGATTTTTGCCTTGAAGATTTGGAGGCACTACCTTTATAGTGAGAGGTTCGAGGTGTTTTCGGACCATAAGAGTTTGAAGTATCTGTTTACACAGAGAGACTTGAATTTGAGGCAGAGAAGATGGATGGAGTTCATAGAGGATTATGACTTTGAGTTGCACTATCACCCGGAAAAGGCCAATGTTGTGGCCGATGCCCTTAGTAGGAAATCCATTAGTGATGTAGCTTGTATAGCCATCTAGGAATGGGAGATGTTGGGTGCACTTGGCGAGTTTGATTTGCATCTGGGCGAATCCGTTGAGGTTGCGGCCTTGTTTTCTGTTGTTGCGCAGCCTACACTTGTGAATCGAGTGTTAGAGGCACAGAGATGTGACCTTGAGGTAGAATCCCTTCGAGAGAAGATCTCCAGTGGGAAGGCTGAGAAGGGTTTGTCTTTGTATCCTGACCTGAGTGTGAGATACCGAGACCGCTTGTTTGTGCCGGAGTCTTACCGAGAGGACGTACTCCGAGAGGAGGTACTCCGAGAGTTTCACCATTCACGCCTTACAGTGCATCTAGGAGGCACCAAGATGTATCGTGATTTGGGTCGCCAGTTTTGGTGGCGGGGTATGAAGAAGGATGTGGCAGTTTTCGTGTCTAAGTGCCTTACTTGTCAACAAATGAAGGCCGAGCATCAGAGGCCAGCGGGTTTGTTGCAACCCTTGCCTATTGCCGAGTGGAAGTAGGAGCATGTCACTATGGACTTTGTTGTAGGTCTTCCGAGGACTCAACGGGGTAGTGATGCTATTTGGGTGGTTGTAGACCGGTTGACTAAGACGGCGCACTTTATCCCTATGCGCGTGAGAGAGTCGGTATATCATCTTGCCGACTTATATATTCGGGACATAGTGAGGTTGCATGGGGTCCTAGTGTCGATCGTCTCTGATAGAGATCTACGTTTTACTGCTAGGTTGTGGCAGAGTTTGCAGAGTGCCTTGAGCACTAAGTTGATCTTTAGCACGGCGTACCATCCTCAGACTGACGGGCAGTCCGAGCGTACTATTCAGATCCTTGAGGATATGCTTCGAGGTTGTGTTCTTGACTTTAGTGGGTCGTGGGAGAGGCACTTGCCCTTGGTAGAGTTTTCCTACAACAATAGTTTTCAGTCGAGTATCGGTATGGCACCATTTGAGGCCTTGTATGGCCGACCGTGTAGGTCTCCAGTTTGTTGGGCCGAGGTGGGTGATGCACTTTTGTTGGGCCCGGAGTTGGTGAGAGAAACGACGGAGAAGGTTGAGCTTATCCGTAGGAGGCTTGTTACAGCCCAGAGTCGCCAAAAGAGTTATGCCGACCATAGGAGGAGGCCTTTGGCATTTGAGACGGGTGATCATGTTTTTCTGAGAATATCACCTAGGCGGGGTTTGATGAGGTTTGGGAAGAGTGGGAAGTTGTCCCCTCGGTTTATTGGTCCCTTCGAGATCCTTGAGAGGATTGGCGAGGTTGCCTATCGTTTAGCATTGCCGCCGCAGTTGTCCAGAGTGCATGACGTATTTCATGGTAGTATGCTTCGGAAGTACGAGCCGGATCCATCGTATGTATTGGATTGGACTGACTTAGAGGTTGACGAGGATGCCTCGTATGAAGAGAGGTCGGTTTGGGTCTTGGATAGGTGGGATCAAGTCTTGCGAGGCAAGACCATTCCCTTGGTGAAGGTTTTGTTGAAACATCACGGAGTGGAAGAAGCCACTTGAGAACGTGAGTTGGATGTCCGTGAGAAATATCCGGACTTGTTTGTAAATGTTTAACCATGTATTGGGATTTTGTAATATTGATGAACTTTAAGAGCATTAACTATGTCGTAAGTTGTAAAACATCGTATATGTTTTGATTTATGGAAGTATTTTGAAACTTGCCTTGAAAAGGAGGTTTAATGTAACATTGCATATGTTGAATGTATTGTAGAAATGGAGATATATCATGAACATTGAATATGATATGAAATTGTGAATTATGTGTTGAAATTGGTAAATTTCAAGGGAAAGCATGCTAATAATGCATATTGAGTATATATTGAGAAATGCCTCTTGAATAGAGATGGGATGACCGGTATTGGGTCAAGTTGTTGAATATTGGGTTGTAATACTGTTGAGAATTGAGAAAAACTTGTTTTTGAAAACTTGTACTTAATTTCGGGGACAAAATTCTTGAAGGGGGGAAGGTTATAGCGATCCTAGTTTTTCCTCTCTTTATTTATTGTATTCCGGACTCGGTTCCATGGATGTGTTGTTGTCTCATTCTCGTTTCCATCATTTACTCTTCGTATTTGAGTCTTGAGTTGTGTTGGGCAGGTTTGAAACAGGTTGGTTGTGCTTTGAAACAAAAAGTTGATGCCCAGAATTTGGCCTTCACGCTCGAGCGGGGCTTTTGACGCTCGAGCGGGCCCATTGTTGTTGCTTCTCCGCTCGAGCGGGCGTTTTGACGCTCGAGCATGATTTTCCATCTCCCAGTACTTTTTCTGCAGGTCTTCAGACGCTCGAGCGGGAGTTTGATGCTCGAGCGTGACCCTTTGATTTTGTTCCTCCCTCGTCGGGGAGTTTAACGCTTGAGCGGGGACCATGGTCTGCAAAACTTCTGGAAGTGTGTAAACGACCCTCAAGTGGCGCTTTTCACGCTCGAGCGTGAGTCTGTGTCTGACGCTCGAGTGGGGGTTTCCACGCTCGAGCAAGGCGACGTTTATATCAGTTCAAGTTTTGACTTTTTAGATTACTTTTTGATTTCCTTTCTCTCTCTTACTTTTTCAAAACCTCCATTGGAGAGCTTCTCTCTCTAAAACCTCACATTCTCTCTAAGAAATCATCTAGCCCTAGTGATCTCCCACCTTTGGACCTTTGTAAAAAGGGTTGATCTTGGTGCGGGCTATCTTTTGATCCGAAAATCTTGGGATTTGGAGCACTTGGAGTTTTCATCATCTTCCCCGTTGAGCTCCGAAATTTGAGGTAGGGATTCCTACTCATCTTTATGATCTTTAACATAAATGTATAGCTTTTTGTATAAATGGTTTGATTTGGGAAGTTAGGGTTTGTAATGTGTTATGTTGGAAAATAGGGTTTTGTTCTTTTGACTCAAACTTATGGGTTATGGGTCTAAAAAGGAGGTTATTGATGTTGTTAGTAATATTTGAACCTTTGGGTCAATATTGAGAAAAAGGGGGAAAATGCCATGTTTGGGTATATTTGGGTCATTAATGTAATTAATGACAATTATTATGGAAATATGAAATTGAGTTGGAAATAATGAAATTGGCTCATTATGAGATATAATGGTGGGGTTGGATTTATTAATCGTTCATTTTGAAAATGTTGGAATTATATATCTGTTGAGGCATTTATTATCTGTTTAGAAATAACTGCTTTGGGCTATCGGTGGAGGATAGTCTTGATTGTTGTAGACAATGTATGATGATTAGGCGAACTAAAACTAATCAATTGAATATGTTATCGAATATGACGGTTGGAATAATACATCAAATCTATGTATTGATTGATTATGTTTATGATATGTGTTTATATATATTGTATGATGTGAGAGGAGATATGGGATGTACTCCACAGTTTAGGGGAAGATAGGGGATGGACTCCTAAACCGGATGTTATGTGGGAGGAGATAAGGGATGGACTCTATTGATACAACAAATATGTGTCTCTATTGAAGTATTGATACAGTAAAAATGTGTATCTATTGTGAAGTATGGAAGTGTTTTATATGCTATTGATACAGCAAATATGTGTATCTATTGTGAAGTATGGTAGTATTGTTGATATGAGCTATGGTCTCATTTAAATTGTTTGGCCAGGTTCTGAGCCTTAGTTATGAATTGAGAAATTAGATAAGAAATGGAAAATGGAATGAAACATAGACACATTGTCATGTAATTGAAATGGATTATGAATTAGTTTATGTGAGTTAAACATTTATCAAATGCTAATGTTTTAGTTATTGCTCATATTATGTTTAGCATATCTCTACTGGGCATTGGCTCACCCTATATGGGACATCATTTTCAGGTGCAGGTAGCATGCCACCTCTAAGGACGTAGCTTGAGAGGCTTAGTGGCTGGGACATCTTTTTGTGATTTCCTTTTTGTATTACATGTATATCAAGTCAAGGGCTTATTTTGTGTAGAGTTAGCACTCTTCTTTTGTAACCAAGTGTTGACTTGGAAAGTTGTAAGCCCGTAGGATATTTACTTTTGTTGTCAACATGTAATACTTTTGGACTAAATACTCTGATGAATAGAAATATGTTTATTTCTCTTATGTTTATGGATGTTGCAAATGCATAATTTATGGGTTTATTTTGAGGGCGTTACAGTTACATAACATTAAGTTGTTAAACAACTATATGAACAACAATTTCCTTCAAAATTATGGATAATGATACTTGTACCCATACTTATTGAGTAATCACATTTTATGATTTATCACTTCTACTGATTTCACCATTATTATTAAATTTGATATTATCAATTTCTGCAATTCTTGCACTATGGCCAAGATAGTAAAACTAATACTTTTTGAATTTTTAATATAATTAACAAAATAATCATTGATTATTCTAAAATCCAATTTCTTTTCATATAGATCAATAATTCTAATTTTGTAGACAACCCCAACATGCAGGTATCTTAAGTTCGATTTCCTTCCTATTCACAGTTCAAAATAAATGTTTAGAACTGCCTTACTAGGAATTGGATTCTATATGAAAATAATAGATCATAACGACATAGAGTTTAGCAAATAGATTTATACATTGCATTATCTTTATGATTTTTACATTTTTGTCTAATTGTCCTTCTTCCTTGATAATGTACACTTCAATAGTATCCATTTACTAGAGATCTTTTATGCAATAAACAAAATCATAAAGTGAAAATTCATTTGTGAAAGTGATAAAATATCTTTATTTACCAAACATGAAGTGTCAAAAGGACACATTAATGTCTATTTGGATAATATGAAGAAACCTTGTATATCTTGTGACATTTTATTTAATGTGATTGAATTGATTTTCCTTAATGCAACCTATACTACTCCCACTAAAAGTAATAAAATCTAAATTCAAAAAAATCTTATCTTTGCTAGTTTTTATAACTTTTTTTTTAAAAAAATAGTACAATCTTTTATGCCAAAAGATTGAGGAGTTTTTATTTATCAAGCTATATTTAGGACCAACATAACGATGCAAGATAAATTAAATTTTTGAGAAATCATTAAAATTTTAATTTATACAAACCATCATAAATAATACTAAAATTAACAAAAGAGGTATTAACAATAAATTAAAATTTTATTTTAAATTTTGAAAATAACCATTAAGGTTAATTAAGTTTTACACAAATCAAAAAATAATTTTCAAAATTATAATGAACATAAAATTTAAACAAGTCTTAATAATGATCAATTCCCAAAAAATAAATAATAAATACCAATAATTTCAATTGGAGTTTTAACATAATTGGTTTGAAAATAATCTTGTATCTAATTAAAAAAACATGAATAGCCATTTTCTTTTCTATGAGATCAAAAATCTTGAACAAACTTATTTTCTTTAGGCGGCTATTTCTTTATGTCATTTCCTAAGCTTTCTCCATTTCTTTTCAGCTCTTTAAATTACAAGATCAATAAATGATATCTCAATTACTTAAATTTTGTCTCTTCTTAAATAAACATACTAGTCAATTTATTAACTTCCTACTTACTATTCATAGAATTATAGTTAATATAAATGACTCATACTGAAGAGACAAGTTGTTCAAAATAAATTGCACGAAAATAAATTCATTCATAAATATTCATAAATTCTTTAATTGAGAAGTCAAGTTAGACAATTCAATGAAATACTCGTACATCTTATACATGCCATCGAACTTTATCATGGTAAATTTAACCATAAGTGTCCTAGCAAAAAACTTATAAGCAGTTTAGAATCGTTCTTTCACATTATTTAACATTATCAGTTTAAGGAAGTTAAAACTTAATGTTTGCTATAATCATTCGCATAAACATAAAACTTTATTTGTTCGATCCTTAGCAGTAAATTTCTCAAATAGTAACACTGTCAAAATTCAGAACATCAAGATGAAACTAAACTTGTTATATTCATTTTGACAAATCAAATTTTTTTTTAATTTTTCTTTTTTTAAATCGAAACAAACAAAGTATACAAATATAGTAAAATAAAACTTTAATCAATAATTCATACTCACTATATTAATGTTAAGAGTAATCAATAATTGACAATTAGTCAAGATAAAAACATGTTTAAACAATCACAAATAGTATTACCGTGATCTGCTTTTGGGATAATCTAATAGCTTACTATTTAACAATTATGGTGATTCCCTTTCACCAATATGACTGGTTGATAAAATATTCATAATTAAGTAGGTCTGTTACCTTGGGGTATTCATTCCAATATCAATTATAAATACCTATCAACTATCATATTCCAATTCAACAATTACTTAGAAGTGGTGCACCTTTGGGCCAACCTAATATCTTTGTAATTAAAGAATTGCACTTTGCAAAGTCATTATTTTTTAATACTTGAGAACGGTATTAAATTTCAATTATTTGATTTGATATCTATGTGTCATTCCGATTGGGTCACGTTGGCAACTATCAATTGTATCATAATTTAGATTTCAAATCAAAATAAAAACTTTGCATGGAGATTATTAAATAAATAATAATTATTCACAATTATTCATCATCATAATAATAATGCATATTATTAAATCATAAGAATAATATTAAGATAATAAATATTAACACAATTCATATTTTATATATACCACATAAGAATATCTATAAAAATCAAGCATAATGATGGTAATAACATCATACAAAAATAATTTTTAGAGGTTACAGTTAGATCCATAAATAGTAATATGCCTAGTATTATAAAAATTACAATAACACTTTAATGTGTCTCACATTAAAATTTAATAATATAAAATTCAGCAAAACATGAATAATAATGATTCATTATGTAACACGAATATATTAGGCATTATTAAATCAAACAATACAGTGATCATTACTGACCAATTTTTGTCTCATAATAAGGACAATTAAATCATGCAAAGTATTCAATTATTCAAATATTAATTTATTCAATATATCTGAAAATAATAATTCAACATAATCTTTACCACCAATATAGATGATTGTGAATGGGTCATCAATCAAAAGTGTTCCACAAACCGATGGAGAATATAACTTTATCAAAATAATAGGTGTAATCATAAAGTGTGCATTGTAAATTCATAAATATTATTCATGGAAGATATATATATATACACACACATTAAAAACTTGAACACAATTCCAAAATTATAATCCGTTCAAATTATGTCTCACAACTAATAATAATATACAAACAATCAATGATGGACATAAATTAAAAATCATTAATTTTGTTTAATGAAAAATTATGATGTTCAGTGCTCGGATACCACATGTAAAATTTTTATGATGTTATGTATATAACAATTTTTATAATCTAAAATCGTGAATTGTCAATATTCACAAATAATGACATAATGCGGAAAATAAATAACATACCCAGATCAATTATGCGAAACCTTCGAGTGATCCAAAACGGATTGAACATAAACCTAATAACAATATTAGTGGAAAAATGTTTATCTCTCTTGACTCTCTTCAGAATATGTTATATTTTTGGAATAATTGATGAGTGATCTAAATATACTTTTATAAGTAGAGAGAGGACTCTACTTGCCAATCAAAGTAGGAGACTTGGAAACTATTTCATCTATTGACCAATCCGATAATAAGCTCTCAGGTTGGAAAAGAAGAGTACTGTCATTCGCAGGGAGAGTTGTTCTTATTAAATCTGTTTTGTCTACTTTGCTAATTTATTACATGTCACTTTTTAAGATTCCTGAAACTGTTGCTAAGGAACTTGATAGATTGCAAGCAAATTTTCTGTGGGGAGGTTCAGAAGTTAGGAAGAAAATTCATTTAGTAAAATGGAAGGAGATTACAATGGAAAACCAAAAAGGAGGTCTGGGAATAAGACATATTAGGCTCACAAATCAGTGTATGCTATTCAAATGGTGGTGGAGATATGCAATTGAATATGATGCAATATGGAAAGCTATAGTTTGCTGCAAGTATGGTTATGTTGGAGGGAAATGGTTACTGTCTACTAATACAACAGGCATAACTTCTAAAATATGGAGGGATATAGTGGAAGTATCACAATCAAATCCAAAATTATATACTCTATTTTTGGAGAACATGGATATAACAATAGGAAATGGAAAAAGAATAATGTTTTGGACTGATAATTGGGTAGGGGATTCAAGCATTTGTAATAAATTCCCGAGACTTTATCAGTTATGCACCGCAAAGGAGGCTTCTCTAAATGAGCAGATTTCAAGAAAAGTCAGTTCAGATAGGTGGTGCTTCAGTTTTAGAAGAAATGTACATGCTTGGGAAGAAGATGAGTTAGTTAAACTCAATGATCTATTAGGAACAGGGCCCATGATAGGAATGGAGATAGAGGATTCTGTGAAATAGAAGAGTGATCCAATAGGTGGGTTCAAGGTTAGGAGTGCATATAATTGGTGTGTTATGGATTCTGTACCTCTACTCAGTTCTGCTGGACTGATATGGAACAATTTATCTCCACCTAAAGCCAAATTCATTACTTGGTTGGCATGGAAGGGTAAACTTAAAACAAAGGATTTTTTGCACCGAATTGGAGTGTTGAGGGGGAATATGGATTTACATTGTGTGTTCTACAATTCTGATTTGGAATCTTCTAATCACATTCTATTGCTCTGTCCTTTTGTGTGGAAGGTGTGGGTAAGCATAATTGAGTGGTGGGGGATGGAGTGGATAACACCAGATTCAGTAGACTGTTTAATTCAATGGTGGTTAAGTTGGAATTTTAATATAAAAAAAAGGGATGTTTTGGAGATGTATTCTCTCAGCAGTGCTTTGGTCTGTCCGGAAATGCAAAAATGAGTGTATTTTTGCTGTAAGCATCCAGATTTGGTGGAGTTATGTGAGACAATTAAGGCAAGGTTAGCACTTTGGTGGAAATCACATAATTTTGAGTGCCTTTATTCTGCAAATGATATTGTGAGTAATTTTCAGGTGGTGAAACAAAGCTTGTAAAAGCTGATTGGGTGTGAAGATGTATGGAGAGTAGGAGCAAAAGTCCCAGGAGAGTAACAGCAGCATGGTGGGTGGGTAAGGTACATTCTATGTTCTATATTTCTACAGCTTTCTGTCACCTTCTAAGCAGCAACTGTAGCTATGTGGGTCAGTTTGAAGATCTAATGTTATGGTGGGCTGGGGGTTCTGCTTTGGTTTTTTTCCTAAAGTGTGGTGATCAGGGAGCATTAGTGCTGAGGTTTAGGTGCATTGTTGGGTGCATTAATGCTGCTTGGGCTGTTGCTGTTGCTCTGGATCTATTGTTGCTATGTTTTTCTTGTTTTGGCTGCTTTTGTTTGGTTAGATGGAGTTTGGACCTCGGTTTGATTATGGTGGTTTTGGAGAACATGGTGGAGTTGATTATGGTGGTTTTGGAGAACATGGTGCAGCTTTGCTACTAGGCTTGCTACTGAAGTTCATCCTCTACTAAAGATGATATGAGGCTGCTTTTAAACCAGGCCAGGTTCTGATTCTGTGCTTATCTCTGTTAAGTGCTCTGTGTGATTATCTGGGAGGTAGCAAAGATGCTCTGCTGAGTGCACTAAGCTGCTGCTAATGATTTTGTGGTCAATTTAAACCAGACAAACTGCAGTGGAGTTGTTCTATGCTGTGAGGAATGGAGTGACTCTAGGTAAAGTTTTGTATCACATATGAAGGTTGTAGGAGTAGGTTATGTGGAGTAAGGTTTGTTGCTGATCTGTTGTTGTTCTGTCTTATGGAGTGGAGGTTTTATGTTGTTTTTTTTCCTTTCTCTCTTTTTGGTTCTTTTGATTGGTTCCTCACCAATCATGGGTTAAGTGCTAGCAAAGGATTGTGCTACCTTATCGATACCAACCTAGTTGGAATTGGTAAAGTTAGTTATGATGCTATTTGCACTTTCTTTCTTTATTGATGTAAGTTTTCATATATTTTTTGCTTTTTTCATCAATAAAGTTTCTTTTTGCTGATCAAAAAAATTATAATCTTCTTAAATCTATAATTCATATTGCCATATCATATGGGTCAACATAATGACTAAATAAATATAGTCTTATACTAATAACTCAATTTCATTGCAATGAATACTAACATGATGGGATTAATTAGTATGATGGAATCCCAACCTTGCTTCTTTATCGAGTGAAGTTGATGGGATGACTAGTCCGAAGAGCTTAAAATATTAGCCCTATCATGATCTTGCTTCTTTATCGAGCAAAGTTTTGGATGCTTTTTTTCTTAACAATTGTTTTTTCGAGTTGTGCTTCTTCGATATGGAAAATTATTCCATGTCATTTATTTTAATGTCTCCAAACAAATTTGCACTATATTGTGTCAATTTTTTAGGACATTGCAATAAATGACAACCAATATAGCTTCATTTTATTTTATTTATTTATTTTGAACATATGTGAGTACATAGTCCTTTTTATTTCAGGTCCTTTTTTTTTTTTGGTCTCTTAATCAGTTTTCCACTTATTGTATAATATATTAATTTTAGCCAAAAAAAAAAAAAAAAACAAATACAAAAACAAAATAAAAGTGGTTACTGATTTGTTTCTGAGTAATTCCTTGTAGCCCGAAACTGTAGGCTACAATTTGGCTCAAATCTTATTAGGATATCCACCTCATCAAATCAAAGCCACCTTAGTAATCCTTGTCATCAATAACTTTTAAAAAAATAATAATAATAATAAATAAATAAATAAAATAAAATAAAATAAAATAATAATAATAATAAATAAATAAAATAAAATAAAACAAAATTTTGTAATTATATGCTTTTAATTACAACACTTAGAGCTGAAATAAAAAATAGTTTAGAGTATATTTCTGAATTAGAAAGTGGGTTAAATAAATTAAATTCTCTTTTGACTATTGTCTCTGGACAATCTCTAATAAATTATAGCCAAAGAATTGCTAGTATAAAAAATAAAATATCTTTAGAAAGGCAAGTGTAAATTATCAACAAAAATTATTATAAGAGTTAATATTAAATTAGATCCAGCCAAAATTTGTAAATTGATATCAGAGTCCAGTTTCTCGGCCTTGCCAATAACTCTTGCGTGGGTATTAAATATAGTGAAGAAGTAGAATCTAATAATTTAAATAACAATACTTCTTTACAAACACTAATATAACAAAATAATACCTTAATTAGGCTATTAAAAGAAATTAACGAAAAATTTAGAACTAATCAATTAGAAATAATAAACGAAATTAGACATTTTGTACAAGATCCAGAAAAAACAAGTAGCATTTTTTGAAGAAAAACAAAAAGAATTAGATTTATATCCCTATCCATATAAAGGAAATAATCCAGAAGAGCCTTTTGAATTAATCTCACCTGCAAAACAAAAATGGAGTTAAGTAATTATAGCTTAAAACAATTAGAAGAAATGGTTGAAAAAGAAAATGATAATGAAATAAAATACAAAATAATATTACAAATAGCTGAACTATTAGATATGATGGATGAAGAAATAATAGAAGAAATAAATAATGAAAGAATAGAATTAGAAGAAGATATCTATAAACAATTAGGATTAATCAGCTTGGAAGAAATGAAACACATTCCCCTAGAAGAATTAGAACAAGTAATGGAAAATAATGATGCAGAAAAAGAAAAAGAAAATAACGTGCTAGAAAATTTTGAAGACATAGAAAAAGATAATGCCTTAGAAGAAGAAACTAATAACGTTAATGATATGAATATGACAGTAGTAAAACAAGAAGGAAGTAGCTCGTCTACCCCACATAATCCAAATCATCCAGATTTTAGAAATTTTACTAGGCAACAGCTAGAAAATGATACGAGAAATTATGAATATAGAAGAAGAACGGGACATTACAGTTATCTAAATAGAGGGTCTTTTGCTAGAGGAACATCAAATTATGGTGATTTTACCCCTAGGAAGGAAGTATACTTATGGGGAGGTACCATTAAAGCCAATAAGTAATACAGGGTATTTATTAGATATTGATTGTGCTACAAACACAAGTGAGGTAATAAAACAATGGAAGAGAGGCATGCACCATGTCTTAAATATCCATAGCAACAGTTGGAGCGCGCAAAGTTTCCTAAATTATATTGAACATAGCCTTACGGGTATAGTAGCAAGCTGGTATGACAATCTAAGAGAAAGTGACAAAGAAAAATTAACAACAGAAACTACCCCGGAAGGTTTGTTAAACATATTCGTAAAATATATTGACGAAGAATTCGTAGGAAAAGAGTGAGATGAAGATAAAAGAAAAAGAGAATGGGTTAGGAAACTAAGTAACATAGAAATATGGAATATGGAATATATAGAAAATTATATATGTGAATACTCCTATTATTATTATTATCAAATAGGTAGAAATAAAATTCATTTAACCATGTTTTTTCATAAATTACCATATCCTATAAATGTTAATATAGAAGAAAAATATGAAAAATGGTTAAAAGAATTAGGAGATATCACAAGTGACACATTGGGTCATAGAATTAAATATCTAAGAGAATGGATAGAGCAAGAATGCATGAAAATAAAGCAAAGAAGAAAAATGAAAAAACAATATTTACATTGCTGGCAAACATCTATTTCATGGGGATGTGAGCCTTCAAGAATAAAAACATATAATAAGAAAAAGAAAACATTTTATAAAAGAAAAGTTTTAATAAGCAAAGAGGAGAAAAATATAAAAGAAAATATTATGAAAAACCCTATAATTTCAACAAAAGAATAAGGTTTTTTGAAAAAAAATAATTATTGTCCAGAAGGAAAAAAGACCTGTAAATGTTGGGCATGTGGAGAAATAGACCACTTTGCTAATCAATGTAGAAATAAAAAGAATAATAAAATAATAGAAGCCTTTGGAAGTCTGGATTATGTGGAATTAGAAGAAGAAGAAGAAGCTTTAGAATTGGCTTTAGAGAATAATAAAGGAATAATAGAATTAATTGAAGAAGAAATAGAAATAGAAGACGAAGGCTATAGTGACACCGAGGAAAAGTCAAATTTTGTAACGCCCTGAAAAATTAGGCACGGTATATCTATTTATACAACAAACCCACCTGATAGACAGACACATATATCTAGCTAACTATTTCATACATTCATTTCTATTTAATCCTAAATGCCAGGTTGTGATGACCGGTTTCATTTTTGCGTCATTTCGCTTTTTGTTTTCTTTGGGTTCGCGATGTCCGGAAGCCTTTCTCAAATAAGTTCTTATTCTTGTTTATTTCGGTGTTGACTTTTCTCTTGCTTCGGAGGGTGCATGGCCAAGTCCGGAGTGTCCGGGAGTGAACGAACAGATTTCTAAGCTGTCGGGCCAGGGCCAGGGCCGCACGTGCGGGATGGGGCCGCACGTGCGGAAGAGGATGAGTTGGGAGAGTTTCACACTGCCTAAAAGGCAGGTGTAGACACCCCATTTTTGACCCCCCTTAAGACTTGGGCACTACTAATGGTTTACTTGGTGGAGAAATGTGTGCAGGGAAAAAGTTCAGTTTCTTCGGCAAGGAGAGAGACAAATCTCAACTTCATACCCCTTTTGGACCAAAACAATCTTGATCAAAAGATTTTAGACCTTGAAACCCTCTCTTTCGAAATTTTTTGAAAATAAATTTTCTACGATGTTCCGACACTTGCATTTTGTTAAATGTCGCGCTTTTCGGTAAACCGAGCAAGGACAAAGTGGAAATGAATGAAAGAGAGATGAAATCTTTGAAAAATCTTTCAAAACACTTTGTTTAGGGGTTTGGAGTTGAAGAAAAGAGGAAAAGAGAGAAGAAAACTAGTTTGGGAGAAGTTCGGCATGAATCCGAGTAGGACCAAAACTGCGCGGCTTCACCAAAACAGGCATAACTTTTTTCACAGTTGGAAGTTTGATGCAAGGCTTCCACCATTGGAAATCTTACTTCCGGGGCTTCAATTTGGACTCAAAAATGACCTGAAAAGGAGTCCATATGAAGGATTTATGGCCATTTGAAGTTGGACCTGGAAAGTAGAATTTTCCTGCCGACCAGAAAAACTAGCTGGCCGACCAGAAAAAGTGGCTGGCCGACCACTTTCTCATGAAAAGTGGTCGGCTGACCAGAAAAAGTGGCGGGCTGACCACTTTAACTGGTCGGCGGCCTTCCTGCATATTCTGCAAGTGTTGTGGATGCCAGCTGTGCTAGCTGGAGTGCACAAATTGCATCCTCCATACACGTGTATGGAGGGATTGCATCTAGCTTCAAACTTCTTCAACAAGCTTGGTGCTTGTTTTTCTATAAAAGGAAAGGCTCTCTCTCTTGTCTCAGGTTCTGAAGTTGGCCAAGAGTGATAGATACATCTCCCTCTCTATATTCTTCTCTCCCTTTATATTTTGTGTCTTAAAGAGTGTTATTCCTTTACTTTTGCACTATAACTCCTAGCCACACACCACCATATTTGAGCTGAGATCCTTGGAGGTGGTTTTTGGGTCATAAGAGTTGGTTTTGGGCTGGAGGAATTGCTGTTGTTGTAGTGCTTCATGGGTAACCCCTTTTCTCCTCTTTAAGCTTTGTTTTTGGTTACTCTCCTAGCTATATTTGCATGATGATTTGAGCTTAACTTTATACTAGAAAAAGTTCTGTTTTTCAGTCCTTGTGATGTTTGTTTAAGGCCTCTTGGGTGTTGAGGGTCTTCTACCCTCTTGCATGCCTTATTTGGCCTTGTTTTGTGCCATGCCTTAAGGCCTTCGAGCTAGTCCTTGCTTGGCCTTTTAACCACTGAAATCCAGTA
This sequence comes from Camellia japonica, assembly GCA_030407325.1. Taxonomy (NCBI): domain Eukaryota; kingdom Viridiplantae; phylum Streptophyta; class Magnoliopsida; order Ericales; family Theaceae; genus Camellia; species Camellia japonica. The sequence goes on from JAPPVO010000031.1 coordinate 150,553,842, forward strand.
GATTTTCAGTGGTTGGCATGTGGTTTTGAGGTCCTAAATCAGAGAGGGGTGATCCCCTCTCTTCTTGTTTTGTTCACTTGCATTATTGGCCTATCAAAGGAGCATGTGTTTCTACTATTTTGAGGCTTGGTTCAGGTACTTTTTTGTGACTTCTAGGACATGCCTTGACTCTGTCCATGGCTGGTTTGATCACCTTTTGCATGCTTCTTGTATGTGTAGTGCAACCCCATTTGTGGCTCATCAAAGTAGCATGTCTTTCTAGCATGTATGGGCTCCATTTTAGTAGGTTTTTGGTCATTATTTAGCATGTCATAACTCTATCCAAAGTTGGTTTGATAGCCTCTTGCATGCTTCATGTACTCGTAGTATAAATCTTGCTTACTAGCTTTGTGTCACGACCCAAACCCGCCCCTATGGGTTTAGCACCGTAACTGGCCAGTAATCCGAGATTACCAAAGGCTTGCTTAATAGTAAAACAGTAATACAGAGTACAGGGGCTGGCAGAAGCCAAAACAGTAATAAAAGATGTCCAATGAGCTGTGACAATCTGTATGCAAAATGACTTTTCATAACATATTCACATTCAGAACAAAAACAGTATATAAATACATCATTTACAGACATTTAGGTTAGGGACCAAATCCCCACCAAAACAGTACAGTACAAATATCGTTCAGTCTATACATAACAGAGACATATAGGGTGAATCTGAGACACCCCAAAAGCAGCCTTAGCTTGAACAGATCTGGAACCTTGAAGTGAGGCACAAAGGTTGGCTTGACAAAACAAGGGCTTAGCCTGACGCTTCTAGCAACGGTCCGATGCCTGAACACCTACATATATATATATATGAGCAGTGAGCTAAAGCCCAGTGAATAACATATGCGTAAAGAGGTTAGGAATGAATGTCCTTTCAGTATTTAAAACAGTCATTTGAACAGTATATCAGTTATTCGATCATAGCAGTCATAAGTGGTACATCCAATAGCAAAATAGTACAGTAGGTTTTAACAGACCGAACAGTCAGTTGATGGCCATCATATCAGTAAACAGTAGTGGTTCCAAACATGGGAACCGACAGAGATCTCTGTGACAGTAACAGTAACAGTACAGTAACAGTAAATTGCTATGGATGCCACGAATATAGTTTGCAATTAGGACAACATTTATTCAGTAAGAAATATCATGTCAGAAAGCAGTACAGTTGTTCATTCAGAAAGTATTCATGATTGAACATATCTTTACAACATTGTTACTCACAGAGTTCTGGGCTACAGATAAGCTAGTGCGCGTCACCGAATGCCAACCCTACATAGTTACAGAATGAACACACACTAAGTTACACATTTGGGAAATAATGCCTTAGTCCCTATCTTGACTCGGTGTAGTTCTACATCAATAACCTCATTAAGATGCCTTAAACTAGGCCTAGGAATGCCTAGGATGGAATAAGGATGCAAAGATGCACTTAGAAACACTTTCAAATTTTTGCTGAAATAGGGGTCCCGCTCGAGCGGACATGCAAACAAAAGAGCTCCGCTCGAGCGTGACTCCCCCGCTCGAGTGGACTGTAAAAGTACTAGATGCACGAAATTCACACTCGACGGGAGCTCGACCTCCGCTCGAGCGTGAGACACAAGTCCTCGCTCGAGCGTGCATTCCCCCGCTCGAGTGAACTGTAAACACATGCAAAGTACTGGATACACGCATTTCCCGCTCGAACGTCACTTTCCCCACTCGAGCGGTCTGCATGAACTCAGTGTGTACGCTCGAGCGTGAGTCTAAAATCTGAAATTTCCAGATTTGAACCTCAAGCTCAAAGCTCAACTTTAAAGCATCAAATTCAATCCCCTTGGGCTAATTTTCTGGAAAACACTTGTAAACTCATAATATGACATGTTTCAAAGATCAGTTTGAGAAATCAAAGCCAAAGGTAGTTCAATTAAACATAATTTCAAAGAAGTTTTCATGCACATGAAGAACATATGACATGCATGAATTCTAGTGAATTCTAATGCCTCAAAACATGATCCAAAGCAAGATTAAACTCAAAACCATGATGAACTCATGGACTAGAACAAGAATGTAAACTTGCATGCAAGATTTCATGAAAATCAACTTCAAAATACAAGAATATGTACATGCATGCATGATTCAAGTTTCAATTCAACAACTTAAGCCATAACTTGGCTCTAAACTCCAACAATCCTCTAAACCATGCAAGAACCAACCCAAAATATGAACAAGAAGGTAAATTCTCTACCTTGAGTCTCCAATTTCAAATGTAGAAGCTCAAATATGCAATCCTCTCTTCAAAACTTCTAATTTCAAGCAAGAATTCTAGATGAATTCAATGTCTCCAACACTCTAGCTCTCTCTCACGTTTTTGGTCTTAGAGGAAATGAAGAATGATGCAAGACTAAGCTTCAAACAACATTTGGTGAAGTGGCCCACTAGATGACAAAAGGGTAATAAACATAACTAGTGTAGTTTAACATTATTTAATCTAATTTAATCATACCAAATCAAGTTCCAATTAAATTTACCATAAAAACACATTAATTCTAATTAACAAAAAACACTAATCAGTTCCAGATTCGGCCGCCGATAAGGCCTTCAATTTGCAGTTTAGAACATAAAACATGAACAGATAATTCAATGACAAACAGATAGAAATGCACTTAAACTAATACACTCAATCAATCAGTTCAGGATTTCGGTCAATCAGTCACTTAACATGCTTAATTAGAGTTTAGCACTAATCAGTGGTGAGGGTTGTTACAGTCTCCCCTCCTTATAAAGAGTTTGGTCCTCCAAACTCGAGTTACCTTCATTCTAGAAGAAAACAGGATTCAGTGGGAACAGTTCAGGATATCTCTTGATAATATCGTCTTCCCTTTCCCAAGTGGCATACACGCCACCATGGTTTTGCCAGTCAACTTTCACTAACGGAATCTCCTTATTCCTTAACTTCTTGATCCGTCTGTTCACAATCTGAATAGGCCGTTCTTCGTAAGTGTAGTCATCACTTAGTACTACACGGGTAGGCTCAATCACATGGAAGGGATCCCGGAGGTAATCCCTCAACATTGAAATATGGAACACGTTATGCATATGCTCCATTTCAGGAGGAAGCGCTACTTGATACGCCACCGGATTAATCTTCTCAATAATCTCATACAGTCCGACATATCTCGGCGCTAACTTACCCTTGACTCCAAAACAAGTTTGGCCTTTCATCGGTGTCACTTTAACAAAAACATGATCACCTACTTCATACTCTCTGTCTCGCCTTCGGACATCCGCATAACTTTTCTGCCGGCTCTGTGCGGTTTTCAATCTCTGTTGAATCAGTTTCACTTTTTCAGTAGTTTCCTGTACAATTTCGGGTCCAAGCAAAGGCTCATCTCCAACTTCTGCCCAGCAAATCGGAGATCGACATTTCCTGCCATACAAAGCCTCGAAAGGCGCCATACCAATACTCGAATGAAAGCTGTTATTGTAGGCAAATTCAGCTAAAGGTAGATGACTTTCTCAATTTCCCTGGAAATCAAGAACACACATCCGCAGTAAATCTTCCAGAGTCTGGATGGTTCTTTGTGACTAACCATCTGTCTGAGGATGGTATGCACTACTCAGTCTCAGTTCAGTACCCAATGCTGTCTGTAGGCTTTGCCAAAATCTCGATGTAAACTTCGAGTCCCTATCAGAAACAATGGACACAGGCACTCCATGTAATCTAACAATCTCATCGATATAGATTATAGCCAATTTGTCCGCATTATAAATTGTTTTGATAGGTAAGAAGTTAGCAAATTTAGTCAGTCTATCAACAATAACCCAAATTGAATCCGTACCTTTACTGAAGCGAGGTAAACCAACAATGAAATCCATAGTGATATGTTCCCATTTCCACTCCGGTATCAGTAAGGGTTGCAGTAAGCCTGCGGGTCGTTGATGTTCGGCTTTGACTTGTTGGCAATGAAGACATTTCGACACAAAATCAGCAATTTCTTTCTTCATTCCCGGCCACCAAAAATTCAGTTTCAAGTCTTGGTACATTTTTGTACTTCCTGGATGGATAAACAGTTTTGAATTGTGGCCTTCTTGCAGAATTCTTCTTTTCAATTCAGAATCACTCAGTACACATAATCTTCCTTGGAATTTCAACACATTGTTCTCAAATTTGAAATCCGGCCTCGGTTTCAATTCTCGTTCATCGATGATCTTCTTCAAAGAGTCATCATGTTGCTGTTTCTCTTTAATTTCCTCAATCAGTGCCGGTTGAGCAGAAATAGCGGCTAAGGTTCCACCTTGTTCACGCAAAACAATCTCAACTTCAAATTTTTCAAGGTCACATAGCAATTCTTTCTGCCCGGTGAGTAAACAGGCTAAATTTCCAATTGATTTCCGACTCAGTGCATCGGCAACGGTGTTAGCTTTTCCTGGATGGTACAAAATTTGCAAGTCATAATCTTTTATCAGTTCTAACCATCTTCGTTGTCTCATGTTCAGTTCTTCCTATGTGAAGAAGTATTTCAAACTCTTGTGGTCTGTATACACCTCACATGTCGCCCCATAAAGGTAGTAACGCCAAATTTTCAGTGCAAACACTACTGCAGCAAGTTCCAAGTCATAGGTCGGGTAGTTCTTTTCATGCGGTCTCAGCTGCCAGGAAGCATATGCAATCACTTTATCATTCTGCATTAAAACACATCCCAAACCCTTATAAGAAACATCACTAAATATAGTATAACCATCCGTACCTGAGGGTAGGGTAAGAATCGATGCAGTCACAAGTTGAGTCTTTAACTCTTGAAAAGCTGATTCTCTCTGATCGGTCCAGTCAAATGATGTCCCTTTTTGAGTCAATTGAGTCAGTGGTAGGACAATTTTGGAGAAGTCTTTGACAAACTGTAGACACCCCATTTTTGACCGACCTTAAGACTCAGACGTCACCGATTGAGCGCTCGGTGATGTTGCATATCGTGCTCGTTCAGAAGTCTCAGAGTCGCGGCCGCGCGCCCTGCCTCCGGACTTCCGAACTCTCTTCTGTGCCTTGCCTCGGTTTACGAACCAGACTCGGTTTTCTCCGTTTTCTTTCCTGAGGGGAGAGAGAGGTCCCGTAGACCATCTCTCAGTGGCCGTGGGCTACATTTCGTGGCCGTAGGCCATTTTGCCCATTTCGGAGCCTGGTTCCCGGTTTTCAGAGCCGTCAGGCCGTGTGCCTCGGTTCGGGACCACCCAACCATCTCTGATTCCTCCGGTTTTTGGCATGCATCTCATTTACTCCCTTTCGAGGGACACTGGGGTCTTAGATACCCACTTCGTGGCCGAATGCCACTTTCGGTGCTTAACGGCCTATTTTCGGGACCCCGAACTGCGTGTTTTGGTCCCCGAGTATTCGTTTTGCATCGGTTTTCGTTCATTTTTGGCAGGTACCTCTGTTTTATCATCAAGAAGATCACTAGAGGGTGGGAGGCTAGTAATTGTCTCAGCAAGCAGTTATGCTCTTCTGGCGTCCTCCGGCGCCCGTTTTTCTCACTTCCGGGCTAATGTTGAACACCCTAGGGCCATTTTCTTCAAGCCAAAACCACATATTTGTGATGTACACACATGGGAGGACCCTAAAAACCTATGGCCGGCCAGTAACTCTCTTTGACCCTTTTGAACCCCTCTTTGAATTGGCCTATTCTCTCTCCTGTTTTAGAGTTGCCAAATTTGAACCACAGGGTCTTGTTCAGCACACCTGGGAGGACACCAATCCTTGGTGGCCGGCCACTAAATCACCATGACCTTTTTGACCCTTGGCCGGCCGGCCATAGGGGGTGGCCGACCGGCCACCTGCAACAAAAATACATGGCCGGCCATGCTTCCCTCAGTGCATACTTTACAGCTGTATAGCTGTTTCCTCCAGAAAATATCTGTATCCGGGGGATATTTTAGGAGGGAAAGCTTGGGTGCATTTCCCTCCACCTTTACACCCCTCCTTTTGTCCATAAAAGGAGCCTCCAACACTCTCTCAAGGGTTAGAAAAAATTGCCCTCAAGCATACATACACACCTCCATCTCCATCTCTCTAAAACTCTCAAGTTTAGTGCCATTTCTTCATCATCATCAAGCCCCACCATCACCACTCCATTTCCAGCAGCAAGGAGAGGTTCTTAGAGGCTTAGAAGCAACATTCCTCAAACCAAGAAGCAAAGAAAGAGAGGTCTTCAAGGGTAAGTCTCACTTTCCCCCTTTTGTAGCCCATTTTTGCTTCATTTCTTAAGCCTACTTGCTCACTGTTTTGAGCTCCAACCTTAACTTAAACTAGGTCTATTTTGAGCTATTCTTCATGTTTGTTGAAGGGCTCAATCCTGTTTGAGCCCTCCATCTTGCACTTGTTTCAATATCCTCTTATATGCTATTATTTTGCATTGAATATTTGGCCTATGTGTGATCTGAATTGGAGCATCTCATGAACTGATATTGTACTTATTTTGAGGCCCTATTCAACATTGAAGAAGGGCTCAACCTTGTTTTCATGCTCCATATGCCACTTGCTTTGAATCCATGTTTTACCCTTGTTTTTGCATGCTTTTTCTAGCCTAGGAGTGATCTGTTTTCGAGCATAATGTAAACTGTGAGTGGGACTATTTTGAGCCCCTCTTAAAAATTTAAGAAGGACTCAACCCTGTTTGGCCTCTCTATCATGTACTTGCTTCATAATCTCTCATATTTATCGTAAAATTGCATGATTTGTTTGACCTACATGTAGTCTGTTTTGGAACATGTCATGAACTGTGAGTAAGCTTATTTTGTGTCCCTCTACAACATTTTAGAAGGGATCAATCTTGTTGGGGGTCTCCATGTTATACTTGTCTTTATATCCCTCTTTGACCCCCGTTGTCGCATGCTTTTTTAAGCTTATCTAGCTTCTGTTTTCGGCCATCATCAGAACTGTAAAGAGTCATATTTTGGCCTTCTTGTCATATTTCATTAAGGGTCTTTTCTGGTTTGATGAATGTTTGGGGTACCTCATGTTATAGCCTTGTGGATCCTAGTTCTTGCATGACATTTTTAGCATGTTTTCATACTGATTTGGGGGATGTCATCAACTGTAAATGTTCATATTTTTAGTCCCTTGTCAGTGTTGTAGAAGGGTATTTTTCAGTTTGAGCATCGTATACATCACTTGTTTCAATACCCCTCTCTTGGCCCCCATTTTTGCATGCCATTGTTGTCCTATCTATGCTTACTATTTCGCCATGTTTTGTACTGTAAAAAAATGCTATTTTGGGGCTGCCTTGCTACTGTTTTGCATGTCATGTCCATATCATGCATGTTTAGTATGGCTGTAGGCCATTTCGGGTGCTTAATATCGCATTTCGGGACCATTCCGTACATTTGGTGTCATTTCCCCACCTTTCGGGACTGTCTTGCATCATTTGTGAGTGCTAGAATTCCATTTGCGTGTTTGCATATCATTTCCATGCCACTTCATGCCTTTATGTCATCGCCTCGATTTGCGCGCCCGTGTGCACATATTTCGAGGCACTTCATTTTTCATCTGACGGCCTCTTATGTGAGTGTGGCTGAGGCTCACTCATGTTAGTGTAAGTCCATTTTGCATTCTGTATGCCATTTTAGCATCATTGCATGCCTTAGGGCCATCGCCTCGGTTTGCGTGCCCGTGTGCACGCATTTCGAGGTGCTTCATTTTCATCCATCGGCCTCCCGTGTGAGTGTGGCTGAGGCTCTCTCATGTTGGTGTAAGCCCATATTGCATCGCATATCTCATTTTAGTCCTGTTGCATTCCGTATGCCATTTTCTCGGGTTGCGTGCCCGTGGGCACGCATTTCGAGACATCTCATTTTAGTCTCATTGCATATCATTTCCATGCCATTTCATGCCTTAGGCTCATTTCCTCGGTTTGCGTGCCCGTGTGCACGCATTTCGAGACATTTCATTTTCATAGCATTGTGCATGCTAGGATTGTATTTTAGTCGCATTCATGCATATCATGCATATTGCATCGTATTCGGGATAGGAGTTAGCCCGGGCATGGGAAACGATGCACGTTTCGTACTCCGAGTGACGGAACGGGTCTCAATTTCCAAGTCACCGACACTCCGGATTATCCATGATGGAGTTAGGTTTTATTGTAGCATTCATCTGCATTCATCCTATTGAGTTGTGCAATCCGACTCTTCGGCCATCATGCATCGAGATGCGTGATTGGTGGTACGAGGATCGAGGCATGCATATATCTGTGAAATACATTGCTATGCCCCTTTCCTGCTCTCTGTTACAGCATATCAAGAATCAGTAACTTTTCGGAGTCTGGCGCGCATTTCGAGAAACATTGCAAACAGAGGCCGATCGGGGCATTCCAGTGGATTTCCGCGCAAAGGCAGTCCAGCATACATCATTCATCAGAAGCGAGGCAGCCCCTGGCTTGCATGCCAGTTTACAGCTTTCTTAGTTTAATTTGTTAATTAATTAGGAATTTGTATATTATTCGGACTGTATATTTCGGACTGTATTATTCTTTTATTATTCGGACTGTATATTTATTTGGACCCTCTGCGCGAGGGCATAATTGTAATAAGTGTGGGTGAGTGTGATGTATGCCTTCCAACCCCACGTCTTTCTTCCCTTTTATTTACCCGCTTATGATGGTTAGATTAGGGCATATTTCGATTAGCATACAGTATGACAGCATGTTTGCATCATTCATCTGTTTTGCACGCACCGGGCTCGGCGCATCATACAAACTGCATCTGTATTTTAATTCCAAATTGAATACATGTTAGCTGTAGCATTTCATATGCCATGTTTTAGAATAGCCGAGCCTGCTATAGTTGAATTATTGCATGCGTTGCATTAGGCATTTCTATATAATTAGGATCATGCATGATTTCTAATCGGTTTTCTGTTTTGACTTGGAGTACTCGGTGAGTTTTATGCTTTAGCATCCTTGCATGCGTGTGAGTGTTGCCATGAATAGCATGCTTACCATGAGGCTATATGCTTATATGATATAACTGCCTTGAATGCCTGTGGGTGGAGGTTGAGTTACTTGGATTGGGACAATTCATCAAATGTTTGTTTTTAGCCCACTAGATAGTGGCAAAACCATGTTTTTCTAAGCCCACCTGAGGGTGGCAAATCCGCGTCTTAGCCTACCTGCGGGTAGCACCATCAAACCATTTTCAAATAAACAAACATGAAGTGTTTTGTTCCAATTCAGGCGGCCCAGTCTATACTTATTTGCTGCGAGCATCACATAGTAACCTAGGCTAATAACCGGAATAAGAACTCACAATGTTTTCAAAATAAGATATCATGGTTAGTAGAGGCCGGTCTTTGACCGGGCGAGCGGGGGTGCTCACGAAGTGACCTTCCCCAATCGTACCCAAGTTCCCGAGCCGAGGCAACTTTGGTGATGACGGACACGTGGCCTTTGGCACCGAGTCAGGGTTTCCTAAATTTCCCAAAAAATAAAATATTTAGGTGGCGACTCTGTATCTGGCAAAGCAGTCCATGTTTGGCGCTTCTTTCAAAAATCTGTTTTCAAAATGATTTGCCGGATTTGGACTCTTTGGTTCAAGATTAAGAACCGTGACACGAATCGAGTCCGAGCTGTAGCAAGGTCCCCCGCGGGCTTGTTACACAAACCTTCTGTAATATCCGGCTAAGCCTAGAAAGCTTCGGACTTCGGTGACATTTTTCGGTCAAAGCCAATTCACTACTGCTTCAATTTTTTGTGGATCAACTGAAATTCCATCCTTACTGATTACATGCCCCAAAAACATAACATTGTCAAGCCAAAATTCACATTTTGTCAGTTTAGCATACAGTTTCTGTTCTCTTAGGGTTTGTAGGGCAGTTCTCAAATGGTGTTCATGTTCTTCCGTGCTTTGGAAATAAATCAGAATGTCATCTATAAAAACAACTACAAATTCATCTAGGAATGGTTTAAAAATTCTGTTCATAAGATCCATAATGCAGTAGGTGCATTGGTAACTCCAAAAGGCATAACTAAGAATTCATAATGTTCGTACCTCGTTTGAAAGGCAGTCTTTTCAATGTCTCCTGTCTTGACTTTCAACTGGTGGTATCCAGATCTAAGGTCAATTTTGGAGAACACTTGGGCACCCTGTAACTGGTCAAATAAATCATCAATACGAGGCAATGGATATTTATTTTTCACTGTTACCTTATTCAGTTCATGGTAGTCAATACAAAGTCTCAGTGAGCCGTCTTTCTTTTTTCACAAATAGGACCGGCGCGCCCCACGGTGAAGTACTGGGCCTGATAAACTTCTTGTGTAGCAGTTCTTGCAGCTGAACTTTCAACTCTTTCAATTCAATCGGTGCCATTCTGTAAGGAGCTTTAGATACTGGCTGTGTACCTGGAATCACATCAATGGTGAACTCAATCTCCCTATCAATCAAATCCCCTAGCAAATCATCTGGAAAAACATTTGGGAATTCTCTGACTATAGAAATACTGTTCACATCAGTTTTAGCATCAGTAGGTACAGTCAATACACAACACAGATACCCTTTACACCCTTTTAATCAGTTTAAAAGCTTTCATAGATGAAATCAGATATGGGGGAGGTACTACTCCAACTCCGTTAAACACAAATTTAGGCAGTCTGGGTGGACAGAAAACAACTTGTTTCGTTACACAGTCTATGGTAGCATGATATTTCGTTAACCAATCCATTCCCAATATTACATCAAGTGATCAATATTCAGAGGCAATAATCAATATACAAATGAACATCCCCAACAATAATTTCACATGCAGGGTACAAATAAGCACAAGTCATAGATCCTCCAACAGGTGAAGATACAGCTAACAGATAGTTCATAGGTTCCAGTGGTCTATTTAATTTTCGCGAAAAAGCATGCGATACATATGAATGTGTAGACCCTGAATCAATCAGAACATAAGCATTTTGAGCACAAATTGAGAGTATACCTGACACAACGGTCTCAGTATTCTGTACATCTCCCGGTACAAGTGCGAACACATGGCCTTGCCTCATAGGCTCTTTTCCAGTAGCTTTGGGGTTGGGTTTCGGTGAAGCAGTTGATGCTGCTGCGCTTGGTGCAGCTTTCCTATTGCTTTGAGAAGTGGAAGGGCAATCTTTGACCATGTGGCCTACCTTGCCACACCTGTAACAAGCACCAGAGATTTTATAACAAACCCTCTTATGATTCTTACCACATTCGGAGCAGGGTGGTATAGAACGGTTTCCTTGACTAGAACTGTTGGTTGACCCTGTGTTCTGCTTTTTGTTCAATGAATTGTTCTGGCCTTTCTTAAATTTAAAACCCCGTCTCTTACCACGTCATTCCGACGCTGGTGTTTCAGTCTGTTTCAATGCTTCGATGTTCGACTCAGCCATTATTGCTCGATCAAGAACATCCACGTATTTTACCGATTTCAAAACGTTGATTCTGTCAAGAATTTCTACATTAAGGCCGCCTTCAAACTTCCTGGCCTTTTTGTAATCAGTGTCACCATGTGCGGTGCATATTTGGCGAGTTCAGTAAACTTTGACTCATACTCAGCCACGGACATGGTACCTTGTCTCAACTGTTCAAACTCGGTTACCTTACGGTCTCTGACACACTGTGGGAAGTATTTCTCAAAGAAGGCTCCCTTAAACTGAGCCCAATTCATAGCAGTATTGGTGTCACGGACCAGCATCCACCACCTTCTGGCCTCTTCTTGTAAGGTGAAAGTAGCCAGTAGCACTTTGTGCGCTTCAGAACACGGAAACACTTCAAATAATTTTTCAGTTTCTAGCACCCACGCTTCGGCCTTCAATGGTTCAAGGCCTCCCTGAAATGATGGCGGTTTCATCTTATTGAACTTCTGTGTTAGAGCAATGATGTCATCATTCACATTCTGTTCCGGCTGTACCGGAGGAGGTGGGGGCTGTTGGTTCTGTTGTAGCCTTAAGGCCTCAGTCAGTAGTTCAACTGTTCTTTCTAATCTCGCCATTCTGGCGTCAGATGATTCAGTTTCGTCGACATTTCTTGAGTTATCCATTTCACTATAGACGATTATGGCAATTATAAACATAGGCAGTTGTATACTTTAAACATATTAACACATTGGCACATATATTCATGTCATGGCCACACACACTTTTTCAATGCTCATGCAATGCCCTATTCACTTTTCTAGGACATCCTATAGCTCATATGGACACGTGTGTGTGGTATAACTCGTGGTTTGATATCGCTCTGATACCACTCTGTCACGACCCAAACCCGTCCCTATGGGTTTAGCACCGTAACCGGCCAGTAATTCGAGACTACCGAAGGCCTGCTTAACAGTAAAACAGTAATACAGAGTATAGGGGCTGGCGGAAGCCAAAACAGTAATAAAAGATGTCCAATGAGCTGTGACAGTCTGTATGCAAAAAGACTTTTCATAACATATTCACATTCAGAACAAAAATAGTATATAAATACATCATTTACAGGCATTCAGGTTAGGGATCAAATCCCCACCATAATAGTACAGTACAAATATCATTCAGTCTATACATAACAGAGACAGATAGGGTGAATCTGAGACACCCCAAAAGCAACATTAGCTTGAACAGATCAGGAACCTCCAAGTGAGGCACAAAGGTTGGCTTGACAAAACAAGGGCTTAGCCTGACGCTTCTAGCAACGGTCTGGTGCTTGAACACCTACATATATATATAAGCAGTGAGTTAAAGCCCAGTGAATAACATATGCGTAAAGAGGTTAGGAATGAATGTCCTTTCAGTATTTAAAATAGTCATTTGAATAGTATATCAGTTATTCGATCATAGCAGTCATAAGTGGTACATCCAATAGCAAAACAGTACAGTAGGTCTTAACAGACCGAAAAGTCAGTTGATGGCCATCATATCAGTAAACAGTAGTGGCTCCAAACATGGAACCGACAAAGATCTCTGTGACAGTAACAGTAACAGTACAGTAACAGTAAATTGCTATGGATGCCACGAATATAGTTTGCAATTAGGACAACATTTATTCAGTAAGAAATATCATGTCAGAAAGCAGTACAGTTGTTCATTCAGAAAGTATTCATGATTGAACATATCTTTACAACATTGTTACTCACAGAGTTCTGGGCTACAGATAAGCTAGTGCGCGTCACCGAATGCCAACCCTACACAGTTACAGAATGAACACACACTAAGTTACACATTTGGGAAATAATGCCTTAGTCCCTATCTTGACTCGGTGTGGTTCTACATCAATAACCTCATTAAGATGCCTTAAACTAGGCCTAGGAATGCCTAGGATGGAATAAGGATGCAAAGATGCACTTAGAAACACTTTCAAATTTTTGCTGAAACAGGGGTCCAGCTCGAGCGTGGCTTTCCCCGCTCGGGTGGACATGCAAACAAAAGAGCTCCGCTCGAGCGTGACTCCCCCGCTCGAGCGGACTGTAAAAGTATTGGATGCATGAAATTTACGCTCGACGGGCGCTCGACCTTCGCTCAAGTGTAACACACAAGTCCTCGCTTGAGCGTGCATTCCCCTACTCGAGCGGACTGTAAACACATGCAAAGTACTGGATACACGCATTTCCCGCTCGAGCGTCACTTTCCCCGCTCGAGCGGTCTGCATGAACTCAGTGTGTATGCTCGAGCGTGGAGTTCCCCGATCGAGCGTGAGTCTAAAATCTGAAATTTCCAGATTTGAACCTCAAGCTCAAAGCTCAACTTTAAAGCATCAAATTCAATCCCCTTGGGCTAATTTTCTAGAAAACACTTGTAAACTCATAATATGACATGTTTCAAAGATCAATTTGAGAAATCAAAACCCAAAGGTAGTTCAATTAAACACAATTTCAAAGAAGTTTTCATGCACATGAAGAACATATGACATGCATGAATTCTAGTGAATTCTAATGCCTCAAAACATGATCCAAAGCAAGATTAAACTCAAAACCGTGATGAACTCATGGACTAGAACAAGAATGTAAACTTGCATGCCAGATTTCATGAAAATCAACTTCAAAATGCAAGAATATGTACATGCATGCATGATTTAAGCTTCAATTCAACAACTTAAGCCATAACTTGGCTCTAAACTCCAACAATCCTCTAAACCATGCAAGAACCAACCCAAAATATGAACAAGAAGGTAAATTCTCTACCTTGAGTCTCCAATTTCAAATGTAGAAGCTCAAATATGCAATCCTCTCTTCAAAACTTCTAATTTCAAGCAAGAATTCTAGATGAATTCAATGTCTCCAACACTCTAGCTCTCTCTCACATTTTTGGTCTTAGAGGAAATGAAGAATGATGCAAGACTAAGCTTCAAACAACATTTGGTGAAGTGGCCCACTAGATGGCAAAAGGGTAATAAACATAACTAGTGTAGTTTAACATTATTTAATCTAATTTAATCATACCAAATCAAGTTCCAATTAAATTTACCATAAAAACACATTAATTCTAATTAACACAAAACACTAATCAGTTCCAGATTCGGCCGCCGATAAGGCCTTCAATTTGCAGTTTAGAACATAAAACACGAAAAGATAATTCAATGACAAATAGATAGAAATGCACTTAAACTAATACACTCAATCAATCAGTTCAGGATTTCGGTCAATCAGTCACTTACATGCTTAATCAGAGTTTAGCACTAATCAGTGGTGAGGGTTGTCACACTTTGTATGCTTGTTGTTTTGGCTCATCATTCTAGCATATTTTGGCTATGCTCCAACATGATTTTATTCATATTTTGGGCTGTTATAGGACTGTTTTGGGCTGCCATGGTCATATCACTCATGTTTTGTATAGTTATAGTGCAAATGCTTTGGCTAGTCTTGAGTTTTGAGGTCCCTAGCATGCTATATTTGTGATGTTTGCATACCTTGGCATCATTTGGCATGGAATTTCAAAGCTTATATCTTTGCCATACTCTCATGTTTATCACTCTTTAATTGTATTTGAGAGTTGAGCTTTGTGCCTTGCTTGCGAGCCATCATTTGGGCATGCTTTTTCTTGCTTAGCATGCTATCATTTCAGTCCATTTCAGCCACTTTTTGACCTGCATTAGGTCTGTTTTGAGTGCTTTAGGTCATTTGAGCATTGCTTGGTATGGTTGTAGTGTAAAGCCCTTGACTAGCTTTGTATTTCAAGTCTCTTGGCATGCTTTATTTGAGCTATTTGCATGATATGGCTTCACTTTGCATATAATTTCAGAGCATATAGACTTGCCATGCTCCCACTTCTGTCACCCCTTGAGTGCCCCTAAGGGTTGTGTTCTTGTTTCCTAGCTTGTGGACCAATATGTGTGCATGTGGGTTTTGCCTTTTGGTACCTTAGTCTTGGTGTTATGGCCACTGATTTGGGCATGACTGAGGTCAGTCCATTTTGGTTTAAGTCCATCGAGCATTGTGTATTCCATACAGTTCATTGCGTTGTGTATGCCATGTCCATTCGCATTGTGTACGCTGGTTGTTGTTCATATTGTTGCATGCTTATGTTGTCTTGCATTGAGTATGCATGCATTAGAATAATTTGCATGTCATTAGCTTTGTTAAGTTAATCATGTCACATTGCATCGAGTGGGCCATGTGGTTCTTAGCATTGTGCATTGTGCATGCCATTGGCATTGAGTATGCTAAGTTACATTGCATTGCATGTTTGCATGCTTGTCCCTTGCATGTTGTTTGCATGCTTGTTTTGTTGCATTGCATGTTTGCATGCTGGAGCCGCATTGTGTATGCCATGTTTTGTTGCATTGTGTTTGGAATAGGCGTTAGTCCAAACACGGGAAACGAGGCACGTTTCATACTCGAAGTGATGAAACGTACTTCGATTCCCGGTCGCCGACATTCTTGACTATACATGATGAAGTTTTAGGCTTTACGTGTTCATATGTGCATTCATTTCATGTTGAGTTGCGCAATTCGGCTCATCGGCCATCATGCATCAAGATGCGTGATTGATGGCTCGAGGATCGACAACTATACTCCCTTGAGCTCATGTAATGATAGGGAGGATGGTTGTGCACACATATCTTGCAAATACATTGCCATGCCCTTTCTTGCTCTCTGTTGCAGCAAACTGAAATCTGGCAGCAGAAACTGGTCGGCCGACCAGATAAAGTGGCTGGCCGACCACTTTTTCTGGTTTTTCAGCACAAAAAGTGGTCGGCAGGTGGTCTCCAATGCCAACAACTGGTCGGCAGCCCTCCCACAGGTTCCCAAGGTGGAGTTTAAGCCTTCTGGAGCTTGGTGCAAGCTTCTGAGAACAATTGCAAACAGAGGCAAGTTGGGGCATCACGATAGATTTCTGAGCGAAGCGGTTCGAGCATGCATGCATCCCTCGTCATGAGGCCATTTCAGTACTTTTGTTAGTCTTGAATGCATATTTGTTTCAATTTGGGTTGTGTAATAATTAATTAGCTTGTTAGTTAGTTAATTAGTTGGCTTGTATTATTTATTCGGACCCTCCGTCGAGAGGGCACAACTGTTGTAAATAAGTGTGCATGTGTGTGATGCATGTCTTCTAACCCCCATTTCTTTCTCCCTTTTATTTACCAGCTTACGATGGTTAGTTTTAGGGCATGTTTCAATTAGCATCCTTATGCTCGCATGTTTGCATCCATTCATCTGTCTTGCATGCACCGGGCATGGCGCATCATACTAACCGTATTGTATTTCAATTCCTGTTTGAATACATGTATCAAATTGCATTTCACATGACATTTTAGAATAGCCGAGCTGGTCTTAGTTGCATTTTGTATGTGTTGCATTAGGCATTCTTGACATAGCTAGGATCATGCATTGATTTCTAACATAGCTTTTGTTTTGGCTTGGAGTACTCGGTAAGTGTTTATGCTTTAGCATCCTTGCATGTGTGTGAGTGATTGCCATGATAGCATGCTTGCCATGAGGCTAACTGCTTATATGATATAACTGCCTGAATGCCTGTGGGTGAAGGTTGGGTTACTTGAATTGAAACAAATCATTGATTGCGAGTTTTAAGCCCACTTGAGAGTGACAAATCACCATGTTTTCTAAGCCCACTTGAGGGTGGCAAAATCCGCAATTTAGCCTACTTGCGAGTAGCAAACCGCTTTAAAAAACAAACATGAGATGTTTTGTTGCAACTTAGGCGATCCAGTCTATACTTGTTTACCGTGCGCATAACACAGTAATCGTAGGCTAATAACCGGAATAAGAGCGCATGTGTTTTCAAAAACAACATATCATGTTAGTAAAGGCCGATCTTTGATCGGGCAAGCGGGGGTGCTCATTGCATGACCTTCCCCTCTCGTACCCAAGTTCCCGAGCCGAGGCAACTTTGGTGATGACGGACACGTGGCCTTAGGCACGAGTCAGGGTTTCCTAAATTCCCCAAAAATAAAATATTTAGGTGGCGACTCTATATCTGGCAAAGCAGTCCATGTTTGGCACTTCTTTCTAAAAATCAGTTTTTCAAAACGATTTACCGAATTTGGACTCTTTGATGATTTATCGATCTCGCATTGCACTTTGTGAGATTAGATTCAGAACCGTGACATGGAGTCTGAATTGTAGTGAGCCCAATGAACAAAACGTGATTTTCCCGGGACGTTCAGGCGCGTCTACAGTTTCTGGCAACTCTGCTGGGGATTTAGAGAACTTGACTCGAACTCATGATATCTTGTTTTGACTACACTTATGTGTTTCTTTGCATTGCATTTGCATTGGTGCGCCTAGGACACAGTGTTTGCCGTCTGCTATTCCTGAACGGTTTGCCGGAGGCTGCGTGCCATAAGGCTGACCGGTTACGGGCTCTGCCACGATAGGAACACAAACCCCGATTTTTACCGGGGCACCTTTTTTGACCATTGGACCTGGTGCATATCAAAATCCATAGTGACCATTCCAAACTAGGACAGGTTGCTTACTCGATTGTAAGTTGTTTGAAACCGCTGTGTGCGTAGTGAAACCCTAGTTCCTGACGAAACTAGGACAGGAAAACCCTACCCCTCCATAGGGGTGTTTTGGCTCTCACTTGTTTGCTATGTGCTTTTAGAGTGTGCCTCTACAGGAATGCATGTATCAGTTTGCAAGTCTGGGTATCAAGTCTGAGGGCATCAGTATTTTTGGGGGGAATCAGTTTTTCCTGAGAGGATCAGTTTTACCTGAAGATATCAGTTTACAGACAGAGTTTTGGGCAGAATTGAGTAGAGAGCACAGTTGTTCAGCTATGCTTATACCTGTTCTGGTGAAATCAAGCTGAGATGCTGTCTATTTTCTCTTCTGCAGGGGGGTAGTCGTGGAACTATTGCTTCAGAGGACTCTAATATCCCTCGGGTACATTGGATTCGTACTGGTAGACTTTGTCAGGTCAGAGATTCAGTTCAAAGCAGCCAGTGTTTTCCTTCGCTGAGGCAAGCTAAAGAAAGGCCAGTCAAGGCTTATTGGTTCATCTGATCCGTCAGTCACCAGTCGCATCACCTTCGTCCAAACTTAGTAGACCGTGATGGCACAGAGTTTGGAAGAAGTTGTGGCTATGGTAGCAGCGTTAAACCAGGGAATTGCCATGCATAGTGAGACTGATGTCGAAATGCAACACCCATCTGGGGCACCTACCACACATCCAGTCTCGGAATCCCAATCATCTCAAACCTGTGAACCCACTACTTCTGAGTTGATGAGAATGATTGAAGATCTTCAAAGAATTGTGACAAATCTGGCCTCCGGGACATTGGCTCCCTCATCGACCACATCACATGCTAAGAGTTTCACGACAAAAGGCTCCCCAATCTTGGGACGGGTTGAATTGGAAGAAGGCCAATCCCTTGGCAAAGTGGAGGCAAGAGGTAAGAACAAGGTAGGGGCAGGCATTGATCCCCATGGACACCTTCTGTGGGCTGTGGAGGCTTTGAAAGCGGAAGGGCTAAACAAACAGCAAGTGCTCACAGTTGTTGCAAAGATTGTGGAGGATACTTTCGTCACTCAGAATGAGAGCAGTTCGAAGCAAGGGGAAAACCGGGAGAAGGGCCATCGTACCAGAAACGATCCTGTTAGCTCTAATCCTCCACTCGGAAGAGGTCAGCAAACCAGGCCAGCACCTGCCAATCCCTTTGTTGGTGCGTCCAGCAAAAATCCACAAACCTTGAAGTACCAACCCCGAGGTCAGAGGGTCTTCCATGCCCTCTATATGCCTTTGTCCAAAGCTCTCCAAATCCTTATTGGACAAGGCTACCTCAAACCCCTTGAGCCTCAGCCTCTCCCGAATCCTCTTCCGGCTATGCATGATGTTGCCCAGTACTGTGCCTTCCATCAACAAACCGGTCATGGCACTGACAATTGCTTTTGTCTTCGCCATGAAGTGCAAGATTCGATTGACGACGGGGTCATTGCCGCGCCAAGCTCTGCAAAGTCTATCGGCACTGGATCAGTGAACTTGGGGGATAACGTGACCATGTGATCGGGGGATAAACCACCTGCGGATGGCACTCAGTTCACTCCAGCTGTGGGGATGGCACGCACTATTTTGAGCATTTGTGAATGCTGTTTACTTTACTTTCTGACTTGGGTATTGGGTCAGTCTTGTTGTGTTGTACAGAGTCAGTCTTTTCTTACTGAGTCAGTTGTGTCTGTCTTGTTGTACCGAGTCAGTCCTGTTTTGTTGGAGTCAGGTGATTTCGGGGGTGTTACCTCGGACATCACTTGCTTGTTTTGTGTTTGTCTTTTCGTTTTCTTTTGAGTCTGTTTCTGCCTTGGAGCCAGTAATGCCAACAGATTTGAATAAACAGCAGTGATTTTCACACTCTTGTGTTTGCTTCTGCCTTGTGCTAGTTGTGCCAGAAGTTCTGAATGAGATGGCAGTATTTGACTAAAAACTGTGTCTTTTCTGTGCTTTGAAATCATTACATTAACTTGAGTTTTTCAAAACTTTTTGAACATTGTGATGAAAACAAAGAGGAAGGAATTCCTCGAAATTTGCAAAAAAATTTGATCAATTGAGAGAAAGAGAGGCATGCTAAGCCCTTAATGATTGAGATCATGTTTGTTAATGTGAGTACTGAGAAGGATCCTGGCTTGATCCAGATTGGTTCTGCATTGTCTTCGATGTGAGCGATTAGTCGCTTTCTTAAAAAATTTCAAAAAATGTTTTGCGTGGTTCTACGAAAACCTGTGTGGAATCGCTCTTGAGATTGTGCAGCTTAGGATCGCTTTTAGCCTCGAGACTCAATCCCTTTGCTTCCAAACCTTGAACCTTAATTCAGAATGTTCAACGGTCAACCACAATGTAAGTTCCGTGTGACCGGATCATAAGCAGCCCATGAACTAGGGGCAAGAATATCAGATGTGATCAAAGGAAGCTTGCGAAGCTAGATCAAAAGCAGCCCTTGAACTAGGGGAAAAAATGTCAGATGCCCTGGAAGAGTCAAAGATGAGTCTTTCCTGCAAACCAGGGAAGACTGGCAAGAATGCCAAATCCCAGAAGGGGAAAAGAAGAAAGTATTGCTGAAGGACAACCAAGTTCCTATCCACAACACTAGGGGCAAATTCACCCTCCATTAGATGGACTTCTACATCATCAGCGAACAGCAGCCATTCTCTTGGATTCAGATAGCTCCGAGATCTCAAACCATTCAACATGGACAAAGCTAAACTTTTACCCTTGAGAGGCTCGCTGGGCCGAAAACCCAGAAGGGCGACCCAGGCAAAAGTTAGAGCAAGAAAAAGAAGAAAAAGAAGAAAAAGAACAAAAAAAAAAAAAATGCAAAAAGAAAGAACAAAAAAAAAAAGAAGAAAAATGAAGAAAATGAAAAGAAAAGATGAAAAAGAAAAAAGAAGAAAAGAAATGAAAAGAATTAAAAAGAAAAGAAGAACAAAGCTCGTAAGGTTGAAAACCCAGAAAGGGCAGCCTTGGCAAAAGTTAGAGCGCAAAAGGAGAGGTTAATACCCGAGTGTACCTTACCACCCGAACTACGTAAGGCTTGATTCCCATCTTTGGGATACGTAGGCAACTTCATTCTGAAGTCCATCCGTAAAACACTTCAAATTTGACTGTGTCCATGTGATGGTTCTGGTCATCTTTGTCTTCTCTGTATCCGAGAATTTGGTTGTAATTGTCACTATGAGGATTGGTTGCCATGTGCTGCGGCGCTATTCAGACTAGGGGCAATTTTTTGTTGCCGTGCAGTGCTGTGGTGCTATTCAGACTAGGGGCAACTTTCAGTTGCCATGCAGTGCCGTTCAGACAAGGGGCAATTTTCCATTTGTTTTGGATCTGAGATTGTGCATCTCAAGAGTAAATTCTGCGTTGATTGAGCAGTGGCCATTTGCAAAAATAGTTTTTGACAATTTTTAATGAGGTTGACTAATTCTCTCAAAAATTATTCAATTTTTCTAAAACTGGACCATTTCCTGGACCCAAAAAAGGAAAATTTTCAGTGCTCATAACCTGACTTGCATGATTTCAAATCAGAAAATCAAACAAGTGTGTTAATCTAACTCTCATTTTGGTTAAAATTGTTTTAGCAGAAGCCAAAAACAAAAAATGGTCAAAATGATGAACTAGGGGCACAGTTGAGTTAGGTGTTCTGTCTTTTCCCCTTTGTCATCATACCTGCCGGAAAAGGGCACCACTGAAGCTGACCGCAAAAATACTGAAAGCTATCTCATCCTCCGAGCAATGAGGTATCAAGCCAAGTGCGAAGCACGAACTGGAATGGGGCAAGATATTCCACTCCCTCATCTGGACAGATCTGATCACGTCCAAACTCTCCAACAGAGCATCGTCAACCGATGTCAGCTGCAGATTTGCTACACACCCAGTTGTAGCGCAGCCCCTCTGTGGGAGAAACTCACTGTTGTGAACAAGAAGAAGAATCTAGCGGAATACCAGGGGCAAAAGCCCATAACTTCCTGCTTATCCATCAACCACCCAGGGGAGGGATAAAAAAATGAGAGAT
>JAPPVO010000031.1:150575901-150671995 GCA_030407325.1 Camellia japonica
AATTAAGTGTACTGAAACATAATTGTGAGATTTTGGGAGTCATGTTATCACTATTCTAAAACTTCTTTTTCACTCATCGTGAAGGTACAATCGGAGTGAAAGAGTTCCAAGATAAAAATCCATTTTGCTCACAACGTTCCTCATCTAATGTTCACGACAACCAAGAGGCTTGAACCATATCACAAACCAGAATTACCTAAAATACAATATAAAATATATAGAACTCTCATAAAACATTTCATCTCCCAAATCATCTTTTCAATCTCTTCTTGTGTCTTATGCATCTTCCAACTCATACAAAACTATATACTTATATAGCACTATTAATAATTTATATAATAAAAATTCACTTAATGATAACAGTAAACCACCATTTAACATTATATTAAACAAAGAAATAATGATATATATATATATATATATAAAACCATTTGTAACTCACAATTTATTGAATTTATTAAAACAATATATTATTTTATTTTTGTTAAAAATATCCCAACAATCCCCCACTTTTAATAAAAAAAATAATTTTAATATGTTTACAAAATTTGTAACATATCCCCACATTTCAAAACTACAATTCAAAATAATATAAATATGGAACATATATAATAGGCAACATATATTGTGTATAGGTGTAGGTGTCTTCCAGAATTGAATCTCACTTAGTGATAACAGTTTCCTTCAAAAAATCATAGTGAATTAAGTCTTAAACTAGACTCTTTGAACCGAAGGTTAGCATGTCACACACACAACACTGGTGTTGGACAATAGTTCACGGATTAGTATTTTTAATGGCCATGCACTCTGATCTTGATTCTCATATAAATTTTAGAGACTAGCCCAAGTTCCACAATCGCGGCCTCACGACGGTTCCCATTTATTAGAATCCTTCAAAGGTACAGTTACGGGATACACCTTATAGAAGATTGCTTGCCTTGATTTCATTCAAGATAAAATCCTTTCTAACCAGTCACTTATCAACATTCTATAGATACCCCATTTTTGACCGCTCTAAAGACTTGGATGCCTCAGGTTGATCACTCAATGATGAAAAGTTAAGCTGTACAAATGTTTGATTTCTTCAACAAGGAGCCTCGGTGTTGAGTTTTAGAGCCAAAAAAACCTTGTACCTCCTTTGAGCCAAAACCTAATTTTTCCACACCTAACCACCCAGAGGCTTGCTGGCCAACAGGTGGCAGGCTGTCCCTCACCTAGCTGGCTGGGTAGGTTTTCCAGTAGAACAGATATTTGTTGCCAACTGTCTCCCCATGTGCATGCACTGCACCAGCTGGCTCAATACAGATATTTCCAAGATAGTAACCAGTTATTCTATATATAGAGGACCATACCATATGTTTTTAGGTTAGAAAAAATTGCCAAGGCTCAAAAACTTGCAAATTACTCTGTGTGTGTGTGTGTGTGTGTCTTGCAACACACATACATTATCCAAACACTTCCTAAACCAATATTTTAGCTCTCTTTGTTGAGGTTCTTGAGTCTAAATTTCAGCTCTTGAGGGTGATCACTTGTTAGTTTGTGAATCAAAGAGTAACCTCTCTTCAAGAGGTTTAACTTCTACCTTCTTTGCACTACTTCTTCCTTCTCTTTCCTTACTATTTTTATACTGTTTTTGAACTATTTTTATGGGTTGAAACTTGTGGCTTAAAGCTATCAAAGGTAGAGAGATTAACCACCCTTCTTTGAACCTTGTTCTCTAAGCGTTTGCCCTTGTGTTTCCCACTCATTTCTCAACTCTTTTTTTTCCAACTTTTTATCACTATTTTTTAGAGGCTAAAAATGTGGTTTTGAGGTCCAAAAGGTGGAGGGGTTAGCGACCTCTCCTTAGGCTTGCTTACTAGATTTATTTCTCTCTTATTTTGGCTCACTTTTTCTAACTTTTTCATACTAATTCTAGCACTGTTTTAGTGTGTTTATTTCATTTATACTTTGCATAGTATGCTTGTAGTGTTGTAGTCCACATAGGTTTGGTGGTTTAGGCCTTAGACACCAACCTATTCGAGTTGATAGCTTTCATTTTATGTTTTTCATACATGTGTTCACACTTACAATAACCATCTCTACACTCTTCCTCATTTCTTGGTTTTATTTGTTTGAGAGTTGTTTCAAATGAGTGGTGTTTAAGGCATGTGAAAGAGACCCTTCCATGCTTAATAGTTTAATCTCTTCGAATGTTCATTACCATGGCATTACATCTCTTTCATGCCATTGTTTGACACTTTTCTTCATTTAGTGGACATAACTCTCATTTTTGGACTAAAATGATTAAAGAATGGAAAGGTAATTAAAAGGGCTAATAAAATCAGACTAAACATTCACTGGGATCGATTCTACTATTCTCTTGATCAATTTCATGATAGGGAGAGGTAGAGAGGATAAACATTTCCTGGGAACACTCTATTTTTGCTTTGTTTCTTTTCTGCTACAGTAGGGCAACACCTAAAATAGAGGCCGGCTGGCCACCCTACCATCTGGCCGACCACTTTCCTTGGCCGGCTGGCCACCTTTTGTTGAGCAAACAATGGAATTTTTCTTGCAAAACAGAGCAGAAGCTAAAGCAAAAACATAATTATTTTCTAATTGCAAACAAAACAGAACTAGGCAGCAAAACAAAGACATTTTCCGAAAGGATATTCTTGGTTGCACGTGTGATTCCTCAGCTCCCGTGCAAATTAGATTTCATACATAATATGTTGTAATTAATTTAATTTTTTGTTGTAATTAATTAATTAATTAGATTCATTCAATTTATAATATTTAGTTAGTGGAGTTAATTTATTTGGTGTTGTAATAGCTAGTTTAAGTAGGACATTTATTCGGACCCTCCTGCGCGAGGGTGAACTTGTAATATTGTGTATGTCTTCCAACCCCCATTTCTTTCTCCCTTTTATTTACCTACTTATAATGGTAGTATCATATTTTAATTTCATATCATTACCATGTGTACATATCCATGTTTGCATGCATAAGGGTTCGGCTTATCATACTAATCAATGACAATTTTAAATTCATTGCTCAAATTTGTGCTTTATCGAATGCCTCGAATTGACTCACATGCCATACTAATAACCGAACCTATTAATTGCATGCTGAATGTGTTGCATTAGTCATATTGCATTGCTTAAGATCATGCATTTTTCTACTTATTTTTGTTTTCTCTTTGGCTTGCCTTGGAGTACTAGGTGAGCAATTTTGCTTTAGCATATTGTATGAATGTTAGTGTTGCCATATTAAGCGTGTCTACCATGAGGCTAAATGCTTAGGTGATATATCTCTTGAATGCCTGTGGATGGAGGCTTTTTCGGTTAAGTTGGGATAATTTGATTAATGTACATATGAGATCACTTTTTCAAGTGGTACTTATTCAAAAGACTTTTCAAAATAAACATGAAATCGAAGCGTTCCAACTTTTGTGAATTAGTATATGCTTGTGTACATCACATAGTAAAGATAGCATAATAGCCAAACAGCAGCATATAATTTACATAGGATTCACATGATAATTAGTAGAGGCCGATCTTTGATATGACCTTCCCCTCTTATACTTAAGTTCCCGAGCCGAGACACTTTGGTGATGATGGATAAGTGGCCTTTGGCACGAGTAACGGGTTTCCTAAATTTCCCGAAAATATTTAGGTGGCGACTTTGAAATCTGGCAATGTAGTCCATTTTTGGCATTTTTGATTCAAAATTGATTTTCTAAAAGATTTGCAGGATTTGGACTCATTTGTGATTATCTATTTTGCATTGCACTTGTGAAATCAGATTCAAAACTACGGGAGTCCGAACTGTAGGGCTATCGTATCTGAGGAGACTAAACCCTTCCGAGGAGCATGAAAAGCAAGCTACACATTGCTGCCTTAGGGATGGGTAGGAGAACAACTTTTATAGTGTCTCCTAAAATATTAAGTGCTGGAATTAAATCACGTTTTAAGGATTGTTTCTACCCATTGAACCTCCTTCATGAGGTTACCAATCACAGAGGATGGGTTACTTCCTTAGGGCTTTGCCCATCCCCCTTGATTAATAAATATGGATCTAGCCTTGCTAATCTAGAGGTGATAACTCCTCAAGTTTATCAATAATCTTTGCCTCAATATGTAACTTCTCAAGTCATAATAATTTTGAGCTTCTCAAGCTTCAAATTTCACATATCAGTTGATCAATAATTTTATCCATTACATGAAATATCTCATAATAAAGCCCCATTTTTATTTATTGCGCGCCACAAGTTTCCCTTTTAGGGTTCATCAGGTAAACATTTTAAATTGGACTCATCATGCAAATATATCCAATTTTTTTATCAAGGCAACATGGATCCATCAAGCAAATATGATCCTTATATTTTCCGAACCAAGGCAACATGGATCCATCAAGCAAATATGATCCTTATATTTTCCGAACCAAGGCAACATATTGAATCCATCAAATATATTTGTTCCAAGTAGTCAATAGCCATACTATTAGGAATTACAAATTTTCATAATCAGTAGCCTATTATTAGGAACTACACATTGTGGCCAGTGATCTCACATTCAATAGGAGTCACTAGTTTCTTTTCATTTTGTTTTCCCCATGATACGAACCTGAAATAAAATATTTTTCACCGTTTAAAATTCTTTATTTTTCTTTTCACAAATAAGTTAATTATATTTTTATAATAAAGAATTTGAAAACACACATATATCATTCACCCCCACAATATAAATCTTTAGAAAGTCAAAACACAAACAATCATTTTTTTCCAAGAGATATCTTCTTACTCATGCTTATAGAAAATTGAAAAATATTTCCAATATTTCTCTTTTTAAAAATGTCACACAACTTAATTTTACTTACAAATAACTCACCACCACATTCCAATCTTCTTTTTTGTTTTTGTTTTTATTTTATTTTTATTTTATTTTTGAGTAAAATAAAAAAAACCTTTTATTATATATAACAAAAACAATACCGACCATATAGCGATCCCGGTATTTCTCCATTTGATTACTGTATTCCGGACTTGGGTTCCGTGATGTTGATTGTTGTATATATCATGTTGTCGTCCGTTAATTCCATATATTTGAGTTATAGGATGTTTTGGGCAAGTTTGTTACAGGTTGGGTGTGATTGGGAGCAAATGGTTGCTGCCCAGAATTTTGGCTCTTCGCTCGAGCGAGCTTTTTGTTTTAGATCCTTCGCTCGAGCCAGGGTTCCTTTGCTCGAGCGTGCGTCTGCGTCTAAGTTTAGACCTGAGAGTTGCATTTCTTGGCTCGAGCGAGATTTTCTTCGCTCGAGCAAGTGAGGTGTATGTTTTGAATTTCTTCGCTCGAGCGAGCATTTTGTCGCTCGAGCGTGCTTCTGGGTTCCAGACTTGAAGCTTCGATTTGTTGGCTCGAGCGAGGCTTTCTACGCTCGAGCGAGAGTTTCTTGTGTCTGGTCGCTCGAGCGACCAATCATTCGCTTGAGCGAGCCTGTGTTATATCAGTTGGCAGCAGCGGGTAAACACTTCACTTTTTGATCTCTATTTTCTTTCAAACCCTAGATTTGTCCTCTCTCTCTCTCTCTCTCTCTCTACACACCTTCTCTCTAGGGATTGATCCTACTTCTAGTGTGTTTCTACCCTAACCTCTTTGAGAAAAAGATAGAGGGTTGTGTGGGCTACGTTTTAATCTGACAATTTGTGAGTTTGGAGCACTTTGGATTTTCACCATCTTCTCCATTTGGTCTCTCCATTTCGAGGTAGGGATACCCTACTCCATTTTATGAGTTTTGTCTTTAATTTTGGTCATCATGATTAGTTGGTGATGTTGGGTAATTTTGGGAAAAGTGAGGGTTTGGTTTGTAATTTATAAAAAGAGGGGGGGGGTTTCAAATATTAAACTCCATGTGTATGTAAGGTTTGGAAAACGGAACTATTGTTGTCAAATTGTTGATTTTGAGCCTTTGAGTTGTTATGTGATAAAAGGGGAAGAATGCCCTAATTATGGGATAAATTAATTTGTGTAATTAATTTTGGAAAAATGTGGAAATGTAGAATTGAGTTGAGAATAATGAAATTGGGAAATTATGGAATTGAATGGTGTAGTTGGATTAATTTATCACTCACCTATGGAAATTAAGAGATTTTATCTATTTGATGCATTTATTATCTGTTTAGAAATAACTGTTTTGGGCTATCGGTGGAGGATATTCTTGATTGTTGTAGACACTGTATGTTGATTAGGGAAAGCTGAAACTAATCACATTGTGTATGATGGTTGGAATAATACATCAAATATGTGTATTGATTGAACATGTATATGATAAACGTTTATATGCATTGGATTGTGTGGGAGGAGATAGGGGATGTACTCCACGGTTTAGAAGGAGATAGGGAATGTACTACTAAACCGGATAATATTTGGGAGGAGATAGGGGATGAGCTCCAATGATACAGCAAATATGTGTATCATAATGAAGTGTTAATACAGCAAATATGTGTATTAAATGGAGGTGTTAATACAGCGAACATGTGTATTATTTGAAGTATGGAAGTGATTAAATTGTGAGTTGTAAACTCATTTGAAATGTGAATCAGGGAACTGTTCTTTTTATGTGAGATGTAGTCTCACTTAACTGTTTGGCTAGGTTCTGAGCCACGTGTATGAAATGATTTGGACAAGTAAAGAATAATGAAATAAAACGTGGACTTAATGTCATGAAATTGGATGATGTTGTAAATTTTTTTATAAGTGTTAACCATCTATCGAATGCCATTATTTTAGTCATTGTTCATATTTGGTTTAGTATATCTCTACTGGGCTGTGGCTCACCCTATATGGGACATCATTTTCAGGTACAGATGGTATGCCACCTCCAAGAACATAGCTTGGGAGGCTAGAGGCTGAAAGACTCTTTTTGATAGATTTTGTTGTTTGGATATTACATGTAAATTCAAGCCAAGGGCTTAAAGTGTATTTGAGTTAGTACTCTCTTTTGTGACCAAGTGTTGGCTTGGAAAGTTGTAAGCCCATAGGGTATTTACTTTTGTTGTCAACATGTAATATTCTTGTACTTAACTACTCTGATGAATGGAAAGATGTTTTATTTTCTTATATCTATGCATGTCTAAAATGTTGGGATTATGTATTATTTTGAGGGCGTGACAACTTGGTATCAGAGCGTACCGGGTTTGAATACTTTGGGTACGTGGGAAGTGATTAGTATCACAATGGGTTTGTTTTGCTTGTTAGGGACTTAGATGTATTGTTATGTACTTATGTGATAACATGTTTATGTGACTATATGGGTATGGAATGTAGTTTCTAGGATGTTGATTGGATCCTTGGGTTTCTGGGAGTCTTGTTAGAAAAGCACTTGATCAATGTTGTTTCTAACCGGAGCTCTAGCAACGCCTTGCGACTATCATTATCCAGAAATGAAATTCGTAGGTGCTTATGTGATTATGTGCTTACGTGGAGTGAATTACTGTTGTCCATGCATTAGGACGCGAGTGTTATAGTTTCAGCACATTTGTAAATGTGCTGACGTCTTTGTTACCTTTATTAAGATGTCAGGACGAGGACGTGGAGGTAGACGTAGTAGGCCTAGGAGGCAGGAGATGCCTATACCGGATGAAATTCCGGCGCAGCAGGAGGGTGTTGGTCAGGCCAATGTGGCCGAACCAGTGGGTCAGTAGGCCATGGGCGCCTTAGCCCGCGAGATGGCAGGAGCTTTGAGGGAATCCATGAACATCCTCAGAGCTGAGAATCAAGTTCAGGCATAGGTTGTTGATGCAGGGCCTTCCTTTCTGAAGAGGGAGTTTTTCCGGTCTAATCCGGATGAGTTTTTGGGGGATCCGAAAAAGCCACTTAAGGCTGATGAGTGGCTCGAACAGATGACTAAGACGTTTGAGATACTTGGCATCGAAGAGGGGGCATTGAAGGTGACTTTGGCATCTTTCCAGCTAAAGGGGGATGCGGGTCAGTGGTGGAAGTTCATGAGGGGCCGTATTGGTGGTACTTGGGAGGCCTTTGTAGTTGTTTTCTAGGAGAAGTTCTTGTCTCCAGCTGTCAGAGAGAAGTTGAGGGATCAGTTTTGCCAGCTTAAGCAGCTGAGTTCTTCAGTGGCCGAGTTTGAGGCCGCATTTACTAGTTTATCCAGGTTTGCACCTGAGCTTGTGGCGTTTGAGGAACGCCGTTGTCTGGAATTTGAGAAAAAGCTAAGGAATGGGCTCAAGATGAGAGTTGGGGGTTCTATGACTCGGGAGTATGGGCGCCTAGTGGATGCTACAACCCATATGGAGATTATGATGCATGAGGAGAAGAGGATGAGAGGTTCCAAGAGGAGTCAAGATGGCCAGGGGGATGGCAGGAGACAGAGGGGTTCTAACCCTCAGCAGTCTTAGGGTGTTTTTGTGAGGTCTACCTTTCCAGTGCCGAGTGCAGGTTCTGGGAGAGGCAGTCAAGGAGACATTACTTGTTACAAATATGGTCAATTGGGCCACAAGTCTCCAGCTTGCCCGCAGAGGGGAGGAGGTCAGAGAGCAGCTTTATCTTCGGCTCGTCCTCAGAGCCAGAGTCAGGACAGAGGTCAGCCACTGTCTTGTTAGCATTGTGGTCAGGCAGGGCACCTAAAGAGGTTCTGCCCGCAGTTGAGTGGCACATCTAGTGCGTCTGGTGCGAGGTAGACACAGAGTTTTCAGCCAGCATAGTTAGTTTAGGCCTCGAGGGCCAATCAGGGGGCATCATCATCTCAGTCTGTGTAGCAGTCTGTTGCTCCTAGGGGTGAGTAGGTTGATCAGAGACCTTTAGGGCTCGTGTATGCTGTTACCGCGCAGGATATTGTACCTGCTCCATCTGTTGTGAGAGGTACCTTTTTGTTTTACAACTCGGTTGCTAATGTGTTGATTGATACGGGTGCATCTCATTCCTTTATATCTGCTGCATTTGCATCTGTTTTAGGGTTGGAGTTGGCGCAGTTAGCTTCTCCTATTTGTGTTGTGTCACCAGTTGGGGGTGAGTTGATTTTGAAACAAGGGTGTCGGGGCTGTGATATAGAGGTCGCCGACTGCCGGCTTCCATTTCATGTTGTAGTTCTGGCTATGTCGGGTTTTGATGTGATTTTGGGTATGGACTGGCTATCGTCATACTAGGTTGTTATTGATTATTACCGCCAGAGGGTCACTGTATGTACCCCGAGCAGGGATTGTTTCCATTTCTTGGGGGACCGGGTTGGTAGTGTTTTTCCACCAGTGTATGATCCACGAGGGCGGAGTGAGCTTAGTGGTCTTCTTGCTAGCTTTATGAGTAGTGAATGTGATGAGACCCAGACTATATTGCCGAGAGTGGTTTGCGAGTATTCAGATGTTTTTCCCGAGGACCTTGTCAGTTTACCACCACATCGAGAGATTGAGTTCTCTATTGATTTAGTGCCCAGCACGGCGCCGATTTCTATGGCACCTTACCGTTTTGCCCCAGCTGAGTTAATTGAGTTGAAGATTTAGCTCCAGGAATTGCTAGATAAGGGCTTTATTCGCCCTAGTGTTTCACCGTGGGGAGCACCGGCCCTTTTTGCTAAGAAGAAAGATGTGCCTTGAGACTTTGTATTGATTATCGGAAGTTGAATCAGGCTACGATCAAGAATAAGTACCCTATGCCTCGTATAGATGATTTGTTTGACCAGTTGAAGGGTTCCCATTGTTTCTCTAAGATAGACTTGAGATCGGGTTACCACCAGTTGAGGGTCAGGGAGGAGGATATTCCGAAGATGGCATTCCGTACGCGGTATGGCCATTATGAGTTTCTGATGATGCCTTTTGGGCTCGCCAATGCACCGGCAGTGTTTATGGATTTGATGAACCGGATATTCCGGGAATTCTTAGACCGTTTTGTAGTCGTTTTTGTGGACGACATCCTGATTTATTCACCTTCAGAGGGGGAGCACGAGGAACACTTGAGAATGGTGCTTGAGTTGCTTAGAGCCCATAAATTGTATGCCAAGTTTGGGAAGTGTGAGTTTTGGCTAAGAGAGGTCAAGTTCTTAGGCCATGTAGTCTCCGGGGAAGAGGTGTCTGTTGATACATCCAAGACTAAGGCAGTGCAAGATTGGGCACAGCCTAAGAGTGTTTTTGAGATCCGTAGTTTTCTGGGATTAGCTGGGTATTACTGTCGGTTTGTGAGGGATTTCTCCAGGCTAGCTTCGCCGTTGACTAGATTGACGCAGAAAGGGGTCAAGTTTGTATGAAGTGAGACTTGTGAAAAGTCGTTCCAAGAGTTGAAGGTTAGACTTACCACCGCTCCGGTTTTGATTATTCCGGAGAGAGGGTTGGATTACGCGGTTTATTGTGATGCCTCACGAGAGGGTTTGGGTTGTGTGTTGATGCAAGAGGGGAAAGTGGTAGCCTATGGCTCGCGGCAGTTGAAAATACATGAGAAAAATTACCCTACACATGACCTAGAGTTAGCAGCTATGATCTTTGCCTTGAAGATTTGAAGGCACTACCTGTATGGTGAGAGGTTCAAGGTATTTTCGGATCATAAGAGTCTCAAGTATCTGTTTACACAGAAAGACTTGAATTTGAGGCAGAGGAGATGGATGGAGTTTATTGAAGATTACGACTTCGAATTGCATTACCATCCGGGGAAGGCCAATGTTGTGGCCGATGCCCTTAGCAGAAAATCCATTAGTGATGTAGCTGGTATAGCCATCCGGGAGTGGGAGATGTTGGGTGCACTTGGCGAGTTTGATTTGCTTCTGGGCGAATCTATTGAGGCTGCAGCTTTGTTTTCTGTAGTTGCGCAGCCTACACTTGTGACTAGAGTGTTAGAGGCGCACAGAGAGGTGACCTTGAGGTAGAATCCCTCTAGGAGAAGATTTCCAGTGGAAAGGTTGAGAAGGGTTTGTCTGTGTATCTTGACTTGAGTGTAAGGTACTGAGATCGTTTGTTTGTACCGAAGTCTTGCCGAGAGGAGGTACTCCGAGAGTTTCACCATTCACGCCTTGTGGTGCATCTGGGAGGCACTAAGATGTATCGTGATCTGGGTCACCAGCTTTGGTAGCGGGGTATGAAGAGAGATATGGCTATTTTTGTATCAAAATGCCTTACTTGTCAGCAAGTGAAGGCCGAGCATTAGAGGCCAGCGGGTTTGTTACAACCCTTGCCTATTGCCGAGTGGAAGTGGGAGCATGTCACTATGGACTTCGTTGTAGGTCTTCTGAGGACTCAGCGGGGTAGTGATGCTATTTGGGTGGTTGTGGACCAGTTAACTAGCCGGCGCACTTTATCCCTATTGTAAACAAGCCCGCGGGGGGGCCTCGCTACAGCTCGGACTCGATTTGTGTCACGGTTCTTAATCTTGAACCAAAGAGTCCAAATCCGGCAAATCATTTTGAGAAAACAGATTTTTTGAAAGAAGTGCCAAACATGGACTGCTTTGCTAGATACAGAGTCGCCACCTAAATATTTTATTTTGGGAAATTTAGGAAACCCTGACTCGTTTGCCTAAGGCCACGTGTCCGTCATCACCAAAGTTGCCTCGGCTCGGGAACTTGGGTACGATTGGGGAAGGTCACTTCGTGAGCACCCCCGCTCGCCTGATCAAAGATCGGCCTCTACTAACCATGATATCTAGTTTTGAAAACATTGTGTGTTCTTATTCCGGTTTTTAGCCTAGATTTACTATGTGATGCGCACAGCATACAAGTATAGACCGGGTCGCCTGAATTGAAACAAAACATTTCATGTTTGTTTTTGAAAATGGTTTGATGGTGCTACTCGCAAGTAGGCTAAGACATGGATTTGCCACCCTCAGGTGGGCTTAGAAAACATGATTTTGCCACTATCTAGTGGGCTTAAAACAAATAGTTGATGATTCGTTCCAATCTAGACAACCCAACCTTCACCCACAGGCATTCAAGCAGTTATATCACATAAGCAAATTGCCTCATGGTAAGCATGCTATTCATGGCAGTCACTCACACGCATGCAAGGATGCTAAAGCATAAAACTCACCGAGTACTCCAAGCCAAAACAGAAACCGATTAGAAATCCATGCATGATCCTAAGTATACAGAAATGCCTAATGCAACACATGCAAAAATGCAACTATAGCAGGCTCGGCTATTCTAAACATGGCTTATGGAATGCTACAGCTAACATGTATTCAACTTAGAATTGAAATACAAATGCAGTTAGTATGATGCGCCGAACCCGGTGCATGCAAAATAGATGAATGAATGCAACATGCTATCATACTGTATGCTAATTGAAACATGCCCTAATCTAACCATCATAAGCGGATAGATAAAAGAGAAGAAAGACGTGGGGTTGGAAGACATACATCACACGCACGCACACTTATTACAACATTGCCCTCGCACAGAGGGTCCAAAAGAATAATATACAGTCCCGAATAGTACAGTCCAAATAAATAATACAGTCCAAAATATGTACAAATTCCTAATTAGTTAACAAAATTAACTAAGAAAACAATAAACTGGCATGCAAGCCAGGGACTACCTTGACTTTTCTTCAGATGATGAATGATGCATGTCCGGGTTGCCCTTGCGCGGAAATCCACTGTGATGCCCCAATTAGCCTCTGTTTTGCAATAATTTTTGGAAAGCGCGCCAAGCCCCGGAAGACTGCTGATTCTTGATTTGCTGCAACAGAGAGCAGGAAAGGGGTATAGCAATGTATTTTCACAAATGTATGCATGCCTCGATCCTCGTGCCACCAATCACGCATCTCGATGCATGATGGCCGAGGAGTCAAATTGCACTACTCAATATAGAATGAATGCACGTGAAAACTCAACTAAAACCTAACTCCATCATGGATAATCCGGAGTGTCGGTGACTGGGGAATTGAGACACGTTCCGTCACTCGGAGTACGAAACGCACCTCGTTTCCCGTGCTTGGGCTAACTCCTATCCCAAACACAATGCAATATACATGACATGCATGGATGCAACTAAGATACAACCTAACATGCACAATGCTATGGAATGGCATACACGATGCACGAGATAACATGGCATACATAATGCGCTAACATACAGCCTAGCATACACAATGCTATGGAATGAAATGGCATACACAATGCATAATGGACTTACACTAACACAAGTGGACCTCAGCCACACTCACATAAGAGGCCATTAGGTGAAAATGAGACACTCGAGATGCGTACACGCGTGCACGCAAACCGAGGACCGATCCTAAGGCACGAATGCCACTCTAACAAGACATGACAAGGCATGGAATATGGCATACTAGCATGCAAATTTCAGCAGCAAAAAATGATGCAAAACAGCCCCAAAAGATGACAAAATGACACCCGATGCATGAAATGAATCCCGAAACATGAAATTAGGCGCATGGAATGACCTATGGCTATGCAATGCATGCATTATTTGAACATGAAGTGTGAAGACAGAATCAAGACAGCCCCAAAAAAAGCATATTTACAGTTTTAAGCAAGGCCAAACAGTGAACACAGATGGGGCTAAGCTAGCATGCAAAAATGGCCCCGAAAGCGAGATAATGAAGCAAGTAGCAGCTTCTGACCTCAAACAGAGAAGGGCCCTTCTACAATGTTGAAGAGGGGCCCAAAATATGATATTTTACAGTTTATGAAAAGCCACAAAAATATACACAAGTATGGCTAAACTATGATGCAAGAAATGGGCCAAAAGGGAGACAAAGAAGAAAGTGATGGCTTGCGGCCCCAAACAGATGAGGGCCCTTCAACAATGTTGAAGAGGGGCCCAAAATATTACCTTTTACAGTTTATGACCAGACCCAAAACAGTGCACAAGCATGCTTAAAATACTATGCAAAATAAGGCCTAAAAAGAGGTTTAAACACAAAGAGTAAAAAGGAAGCCTCAAACAGAAAAAGACCCTTGATCAAACATGAAGAGGGGGTCAAAATAAGGCTATTTACAGTTCAGACCAGAGCCCAGGAATACAAGCACAAGGAGCTAACAAAACATGCAAAAATAAGGCCAAAAGAGGGATAAAGAGGCAAGTGACAGATGGAAGTCTCAAACAGTGAAGAGCCCTTCAACAAAGTGGAATAAGAACTCAAAAAAAGCCATTTTACAGTTTGTCTTGGAGCCCAGAAATGCTTAAAAATAGGGCTAACATATCATGCAAGAATAGGCCCTAAAAGAGAGGTAAAGAACAAAGGGGGAGAAGAAGACTTCAAACAGCAAAAAGTTCTTAATAAAATATGAAGATGACCTCAAAATATGATCTTTTTCAGTTTGGCTCGAAGTCCAAAAATACTTGCAAGTAAAGCTAAACAATCATGCAAAAAAGTGCAAGTTTAAGGGAAATAGGGACTCACCCTTGAAGAACAACTTTCCAGCAGCTTTTAGTCCAAAAATCTGAGCTTTCAACCTCTTCAAATGTCTTCCAAGGTACTAAAATGAGTAATGGAGGTGATAGGCTAGGGGTTGTAGTGCAAATGGTGCAAGAAAATGGATGTTTGAACTTGAAAATGGAGAGTTATGGAGAAGGAGGAGGGTTATGAGCCTAAGCCAAAAGTGTCTAACCCTTAAAAATGGAGCTCAAGGGTGTATTATATACAGGGACTCATCTTTCAAACTCAAAAAAAAGGGGGGAAAAAAGAGGGGGAAAAAAAAGAGGGGGAAAAAAAACCAATTTAAATGGAGCAAAACAAGGGGGGAAATTTCGGAAGTGGCGTTTTGACCACGAAGTTGGTCTCTCGGGCCACAGTGTTCCTCAAAAGGGAGGAAACAAGGTGTGCGCCAAAAATCGGAGCAAACGGAGGTGGTTAAGCGGTCCCGAACCGAGACACACGGCCGACGGCTCCAAAAACCGAAAACCGGGCTCCAAACGAGAAAAATGGCCTACGACCATGAAGTTGGTCTCCCAGGCCACAGTGTTCCTCTAAAGGGAGAAAACAAGGTGTGCGCCAAAAATCGAAGCAAACGGAGGTGGTTAAGCGGTCCCGAACCGAGACATACGGCCGACGGCTCCAAAAACCGAAAACTGGGCTCCAAACAGGAAAAATGGCCTACAACCACAAAGTTGGTCTCCCAGGCCACAGTGTTCCTCAAAAAGGAGGAAACAAGGTGTGCGCCAAAAATCGAAGCAAACGGAGGTGGTTAAGTGGTCCCGAACCGAGACACACGGCCGACGGCTCCAAAAATCGAAAACTGGGCTCCAAACGGGAAAAATGGCCTATGACCACAAAACGTAGCCTACGGCCACTGAGAGATGGCCTATGAGACCTCTCCCTCCCTTTGGGAAGAGAAAACAGAGAAAACGGAGCCTGGTTCGCAAACCGAGGCAAGACACGAAAGAGCCCGGAAGTCCGGAGGCAAGGCTCGCAGCCGAGACTCTGAAACTTCTGAACGGGCACAATATGCAATATCACCGAGCGCTCAATCGGTGACGTCTGAGTCTTAAGGTCGGTCAAAAATGGGGTGTCTACACCTATGCGCGTGAGAGATTCGGTAGATTATCTTGCTGACTTGTATGTTCGGGACATAGTGAAGTTGTACGGGGTCCCAGTGTCGATCGTCTCGGATAGAGATCCACGCTTTACTGCTAGGTTGTGGCAGAGTTTGCAGAGTGCCTTGGGCACTAGATTGACTTTTAGCACGGCTTACCATCCTCAGACTGACGGGCAGTCCGAGCGTACTATTTAGATCCTTGAGGATATGCTTCGAGGTTGTGTTCTTGACTTTAGTGAGTCGTGGGAGAGGCACTTGCCCTTGGTGGAGTTTGCCTACAACAACAGTTTTCAGTCGAGTATCGGTATGGCACCGTTTGAGGCCTTGTATGGCCGACCTTGTAGGTCTCCGGTTTGTTGGGCCGAGATGGGTGATGCACCTTTGTTGGGCCCGGAGTTAGTGAAGGAAACAACGAAGAAAGTTGAGCTTATCCGTAGGAGGCTTGTTACAGCCCAGAGTTGCCAAAAGTGTTATGCCGACCATAGGAGTAGGCCTTTGGCGTTTGAGGTGGGTGATCATGTCTTTTTGAAAATATCACCTAGGTGGGGTTTGATGAGGTTTGGTAAGAGTGGGAAGTTGTCCCCTCTGTTTATAGGCCCTTTTGAAATCCTTGAGAGGATTGGCGAGGTTGCCTACCGTTTAGCTTTGCTGCCACAGTTGTCCGGGGTTCATGATGTGTTTCATGTTAGTATGCTTCGGAGGTACGAGCCGGACCCATCGCACGTGTTGGATTGGACCAACTTAGAAGTTGATGAGGATATCTCGTATGAGGAGAGACCGGTGCGGGTCTTGGATAGACGGGATCAAGTCTTGCAAGGCAAGACCATTCCCTTGGTAAAAGTTTTGTGGAAACATCACGGAGTAGAGGAAGCCACTTGGGAACGTAAGTGGGAGGTCCGAGAGAAATATCCGGATCTATTTGTGGATGTTTGAGCATATGTTGTGTATTTTGTTGTATTGATAAACCTTAAGAGTATTGAATATGTCTTAAGTTGTAAACCAATATACATGTTTCGGTTTATGGAAGTATTATGGAACTTGCCTTAAAATGGAAGTTTATCTTAACATTGTGTATGTTAAATATGTGGTAGAAATGCAAGTATGTCATTAACGTTGCATATGTTGAATGTATTGTAAAAATGGAAATATATCATGAACATTGACTATGATATGGAATTAGGAACCTTGTATATTGGAAATTGTTGGACTTGAAAGGAATACATGTTGGTAATACATGTTGAAAATTATATTGTGAAATGCCCCTTGAATAGAGATGGAATGACTGGTAATGGGTCAAGTTATTGAATTTTGAATTGTAATGTTATTGAGAATTGAAGAAAACATATTTTTGAAAATTTGTACTTAATTTCGGGGACGAAATTCCTTAAGGGGGGGAGGTTATAGCGATCCCGGTATTTCTCCATTTGATTACTGTATTCCGGACTTGGATTCCGTGATGTTGATTGTTGTATATATCATGTTGTCATCCGTTAATTCCATATATTTGAGTTATAGGATGTTTTTGGCAGGTTTGTTACAGGTTGGGTGTGATTGGGAGCAAATGGTTGTTGCCCAGAATTTTGGCTCTTCGCTCGAGCGAGCCTTTTGTCGCTCGAGCGAGCTCTTTGTTTTAGATCCTTCGCTCGAGCGTGCGTCTACGTCTGGGTTTAGACCTGAGAGTTGTATTTCTTGGCTCGAGCGAGCGAGGTGTATGTTTTGAGTTTCTTCGCTCGAGCGAGCATTTTGTCGCTCGAGCGTGCTTCTGGGTTGCAGACCTGAAGCTTCGATTTGTTGGCTCGAGCGAGGCTTTCTACGCTCGAGCGAGCCTGTGTTATATCAGTTGGCAGCAGCGGGTAAACACTTCACTTTTTGATCTCTATTTTCTTTCAAACCCTAGATCCGTCATCTCTCTCTCTCTCTACACACCTTCTCTCTAGGGATTGATCTACTTCTAGTGTATTTCTATCCTAAACTCTTTGAGAAAAAGATAGAGGGTTGTGTGGGCTACGTTTTAATCTGAAAATTTGTGAGTTTGGAGCACTTTGGATTTTCACTATCTTCTCCATTTGGTCTCTCCATTTTGAGGTAGGGATACCCTGCTCCATCTTATAAGTTTTGCCTTTAATTTTGGTCATTATGATTAGTTGGTGATGTTGGGTAATTTTGGGAAAAGTGAGGGTTTGGTTTGTAATTTATAAAAGGGGGGGGGGTTTCAAATATTAAACTCCATGTGTATGTAAGGTTTGGAAAATGGAATTATTGTTGTCAAATTGTTGATTTTTAGCCTTTGAGTTGTTATGTGATAAAATGGGAAGAATGCCCTAATTATGAGATAAATTAATCTGTGTAATTAATTTTGGGAAAATGTGGAAATATGGAATTGAGTTGAGAATAATGAAATTGGGAAATTATGGGATTGAATGGTGTAGTTGGATTAATTTATCACTCACCTATGGAAATTAAGAGATATTATCTATTTGATGCATTTATTATCTGTTTAGAAATAACTACTGTGGGCTATCGGTGGAGGATAGTCTTGATTGTTGTAGACACTGTATGTTGATTAGGGAAAACTGAAACTAATCACATTGTGTATGACGGTTGGAATAATACATCAAATATGTGTATTGATTGAACATGTATATGATAAACGTTTATATGCATTGGATTGTGTGGGAGGAGATAGGGGATGTACTCCACGGTTTAGGAGGAGATATGGGATGTACTCCTAAACCGGATAATATTTGGGAGGAGATAGGGGATGAACTCCAATGATACAGCAAATATGTGTATCATATTGAAATGTTAATACAACAAATATATGTATTAAATGGAAGTGTTAATACAGCGAATATGTGTATTATTTGAAGTATGAAAGTGATTAAATTGTGTGTTGTAAACTCATTTGAAATGTGAATCAAGGAAATGTTCTTTTTATGTGAGATGTAATCTCACTTAATTGTTTGGCCAGGTTCTGAGTCACGTGTATGAAATGATTTGGACAAGTAAAGAATAATGAAATGAAACGTGGACTTAATGTCATGAAATTGGATGATGTTGTAAATTGGTTTATAAGTGTTAACCATCTGTCGAATGCCATTATTTTAGTCATTGTTCATATTTGGTTTAGTATATCTCTACTGGGCTGTAGCTCACCCTATATGGGACATCATTTTCAGGTACAGATGGTATGCCACCTCCAAGGACGTAGCTTGGGAGGCTAGAGGCTGAAAGACTCTTTTTGATAGATTTTGTTGTTTGGATATTACATGTAAATTCAAGCCAAGGGCTTAAAGTGTATTTGAGTTAGTACTCTCTTTTGTGACCAGTGTTGGCTTGGAAAGTTGTAAGCCCATAGGGCATTTACTTTTGTTGTCAACATGTAATATTCTTGTACTTAACTACTCTGATGAATGGAAAGATGTTTTATTTTCTTATATCTATACATGTCTAAAATGTTGGGATTATGTATTATTTTGAGGGCGTGACAGACCATCACAATCTAAATTTACAAATTGACAAAACCACCACACATCTATTAGCATGCTATTAAGAATATATAGAAAGCAACTTGCATGTGAGTGTGCCAATTCTAGATAAAGATTTCAATAGAAGTAAAATTATATTTGCACCATAAATAAATTTTCCATTGATTATGACTACGCTTAAATTTTCTATTACTTCTTCTTCTTCTTCTTCTTCTTCTTCTTCTTATGTAGGAAAATCTTGGAGGTTAAAGAGCAGTTAAGACAAGTTTTGAAGATTCAAGGGATGGAAGACGCATGTCATTGTAAGAAAGAAGATGGAAGATTTAGGAAGTTAAAAGTAATTATTTAGGAGGTGGTTAATGGAAGTTTTTTCCTTCATCTTTTCTATAAATTGCCATTAATGGCTCTATTGTAAGACACCAACAAATCAATACATGACTTGATTTCTATTTATTTTCTATCCTAGGAGTAGATCTAATCTACATAGTAGCAGTTTAAACTTAGATATGAGTAGTCTTAATGTACTTTACTTATATTTGATTGTTCATTCAGTCATTTATATCGTCACCTTCTTCTTCTCTCTTTCTCTTTTTCTTGTTTGTATTGCCATTATTTTTACTCCAAGAAAGTCCTTGAACTTTCAAGGCGTAGACCCTCAACACAATTGCTTAATTATTGTGTTATTTGATGAAATTTTTGTTAAGGCTCTATCGATCTAAGCCTAACAAAAATTTCGCTAACAAATTCTAAGGAAGAATAATTTGAATTGGGAGTTTAGAATAATTTATGTATGAAACCATCCAATATAAGAATTTAGGCAATCGAGTTTTTCTCTAGATCAATTGAGATGACATACAATCAAATAGAATAACATTCTTTAATCTCAAAGTAATAATGCACCATACGTAACAAACAAATAATTGTGCTATTAAAAAGTCACGGAAAGTAACTATTCCAAATAGAAGTAGTTTTTTTTTTTTTTTTATCAGCAAAAGAAGAAGCTTTATTGATGAAAAAATGATTACATCAATAAAGAAAAGACAGAAAGAGAAAGGGTGCAAAAACATCAAAGCGAACAGAAGGATCCCAACTAGGTTGGCACCCAAGAGCACACCAACAATCAAATAACTGCCAGATTAGAGTTGCTGTAGCAATTCACCTCAGAAACCAGAACAATCAAAAACCCAAAAAAAACAAACCAGCAGCAGAGCCAAAGCAACCAAATCCGAAGCATAGCAAACTAGCAGCACAGAACCCATCATAGCCCTAACAACCAAAACAAACAGAGTTAACAGCAACCAGCTATAGCATAGAAACAGTATAGATAACA
Organism: Camellia japonica; assembly: GCA_030407325.1. Classification (NCBI taxonomy): domain Eukaryota; kingdom Viridiplantae; phylum Streptophyta; class Magnoliopsida; order Ericales; family Theaceae; genus Camellia; species Camellia japonica. Next base: position 150,596,193 of record JAPPVO010000031.1, read on the forward strand.
TCCAACCAAGCATGAACAAGCACCAAACACCTCCAACCCTTAAAGGTGTTGACTCACCCATTTTATATTTGAGACAATCTCTTGAATGGAGTAGAAACATCCCATATCATAAGACTTCAACCATATGGCCACTCTAACTTTTATTACCTCACGTAATTCATCAATATCAGGCTGAGTACTGTTAAAAATACAGTCATTTCTGTGTATCCACAGAGACCAAACAATAAAAATGAAAACAACTCTCCAAACTTGCTTTTCCTGTTTCCTGAACTTCCACCCTAGCCACCAATGCATCAAGTCTTCGAGAGATCCAGGTATTACCCATTGAATTCCCCACCAGGCCATATTTTTTTACCAAACATTCCATGCAAAATAACAAGACAAAAGAAAGTGATTGGCAGTTTCCACCTCAGCTTTGCACAACACACGGGGCAACAATGTAGAACCTGATAATACTCCAATTCTGCTATGAAATGAAGATGTTTTCAGCCTATCCCTCCATGCAAGCCAGGTAATAAACTTAGCCTTAAGAAGAGCAAAATTATTCCATACTAAATCTGGTGAGCTATGGACAGAGCCAGGACTTTGCTCGCACCAATTATATATAGCTCCAACTTTAAACAACCTTGACTGCTGAGCCTTCCATCTAATGGAATCCTTCTAATTACTAAGTAGGCAAGGCCCTGCTCCCAACATATTTTGCAGCCTTAGCACCTCATCTTCTTCCCAACCAAAAAGGGGCCCTCTAAAATTAAAGCATCAATTATTGGTGCTATCTTGACAAGAAAGCTGAAATTTTAGGGGTGATCTCTTTGTTTAAAGTCAGCTGGTACAACCTAGGAAATTGGGATTTAGGACTTGAGGATCCCCTACAGATATCCCAAGACTTCACCCTATTCCCATCACCAATCCTAAGCTCCACATTTTCCACAAAGAAATTATACAACCTAGGATTTACATGTACCACAGCAAGAATATCTCTCCAGATAATAAAAACAGACCCAAAACCATTCAATGAAGGGAATCAACTACCTCCAGATACACCACTATATTTGGCACAAATCACTGATTTCCACAAAGCCTCATCTTCCAAGGCATATCTCCACTACCACTTGAGTAACAAGCACTCATTAGTCATGGGAGATCTCATATTCCATGACCTCCTTGATTCCTAGGCAGCTGCACCTCATTCCATTTTACCAAATGAATTTTCCTTCTAGATTCATCTTCTCCCCACAAAAACCTAGCTTGAATCTTATAAATTTCTTTAGCAACACACACAGGAATCTTAAATAAAGACATATAATACATAGGTAGGGAAGACATAACAAACTTAATAAGAGTGACTCTCCCGACATAAGAGAGCATCCTACGCTTCCAACCAGATAATTTCTTTTTAAACATGTCCACCACTGGCTGCCATACTTGTTTCCTACCTAGGTTAGCACCAAGTGGCAACCCAAGATACTTTAGAGGAAGTTTATGACTCAGACAATTCAGTTTGGCTGCAAATTCTTCCACCAACCCATCTTCAACTCCCACACCACAAATCATACTTTTATGAAAGTTTATCTTCAACCCCGAGACCACTTCAAAGCATCTCAGAATGCATTTCACAGCCACAATCTCAGACCAATCAGCCTCACAAAATATAATAGTGTCGTCAACGAACTGTGGATGAAATATATTAACCTCTCTACCACCCACTACCACTCCTTTTATAATTCTCAACTCCTTAGCTCTGGACAGCAGTATATTAAGCCTTTCAGCAACAACATTAAACAAAAAAAGTGAAAGAGGATCACCCTGTCTAAGCCCTTTTTATGGACAAAATTCAATGGACGGTGAGCCATTGACCAAAATAGAAATTCTAGCAGATTCCACACATTCTTTCATCCAATGAATCCATCTTGATCCAAACCCAAAACTGGATAACATCTGCAGCAAACAATTCTAGTTAACAGTGTTGTAAGCTTTCTGGAAGTCCAGTTTGAGAATGAGGCCCCTTCTTTTTTGATTTTTTCTACCAATCCACCACCTCATTTTCTATAAGCACTCCATCCAAAATATTTTTTCTCCTCACAAAAGCAGACTGAGCCTTATCAATCACACCAGGTAGGACTTGCTTGAGTCTATTGGCCAACACTTTGGACAACACTTTATAGGGAGAATTTATCAAGCTAATAGCCCTATAATCAATAAGAGAGTTAGGATTTTCCTTCTTGGGGATAAGAGTAACAAAAGAACAATTTATCCCAATTTACTGTTACTGTAGAACTCCTTCATGAACTTCATGATGTCATCTTGCAAAAATTTCTAGTCTTTTTGAAAAAAAGGAATATTAAAGCCATTAGGGCCCGAGGCTTTGTTTCCATCACATTCTTTTATAGTAGCCCATATTTCTTCCACTGAAAACTCTCTCTCCAAAATGTCAACTACCTAATTAGCCTTAATCTTCTTGAACTCTCCACCAATTCTTAGCCTATACCACCATTGTTTAGTAAATCAACTCTGGAAATGGTAGCAAGCTGCTTGTTTGACCTCACTAGGTTCTTCAACCTCTACCCCATTAACCTCAAGAGAAGCAATCAATTTCTATTATGTCTCTTCGTAGCCATAGTATGGAAAAATCTAGTATTTTTGTCACCTTTAAGAGCCCAATCCATCCTAGATTTTTGCACACACATCCACTCTTTCCTTTTCCTCAGCTTCCAAATCACACCCCTTACCTCCTTTCTTCTATCCTTTTTCACCTCATCCAACTCCCTCACAGATTGTAAATCCAGAGAGTGTAGTTCAGTTTCAGCTTCTTTCAACTTTGAGTCCACATCACCAAACGCTGTCATATTCCATCTTTTTAGAGCAATTTTCCAAACTCTCAACTTCTCCATAATTACGTAGCTTGCCCATCCTTGTACCTTTGTTGAATCCCAAACTCTTTTCACTTCATCAAGAAAAGTAGGGTGTAAGACCCAAGCATTTATGAACTTAAAAGGTTTTAGATCCCAATTCCTATCGTCCTCCATCAACAGAATGGGGCTATGATCAGAAAAAAGTCTAGGTAACCCCCAAACTTTATATTTGTACCATTCCAACCACTCAGGGTTAACTAGAAATTGGTCAATCCTACTCCAACTTTGAGAGTTACCCCAAGTGTACTTCCTACCCAACATTGGGATATCAACCAGTTCAAGGGTACTAATAAAATTACCAAATTCTCCTATACCTTTGTCCCTCCTAAAACACCATTTTCTTTCACTAATATTTTAACTTCATTAAAGTCCCCCCTTAAACACCATGGATCAGGGAAAGCAGACTTCAAATTAACTAAAATGCTCCACAACCTCCTCCTATGCACATCTTCGTTTGGTGCATAAATGTTACCAACTACACAATTAAGGGAAGAGTGCATACTACCTCCCAAGAGGATAAAACTTCTAAAGCAGCAACACTCTTTTAAGGAGAAAACCTCAGGATTCCAGATGCATAGAAGTCCTCCAGCACTACCATCCGCATCCACAACCATGAACTCCACCGAATCAATAGGCCACAAAGATCTAACGACACTGACATCAATACTTGAATGTTTTGTTTCTTGAAGCAAGACCATGTCTACTCTTTTTAACCTCAGAAATTCCTTAACCCTTGAATGTCTACCCAACCCTCTAACATTCCAGGATAGAATCTTCATAACAACATAAAAATTCACTAAAAAACCCCCTATCAAGTGCTAGAATGAAGCACCTGGCCCGACCCCTTGACCTTTCACTCTATCATTGTCTTCGTTTTCCATCTGAATTATCCGTTCAACAACTCCAGCTTTATTCACAGTCATTGCTAGCCCCAACTTGATTCCCATCTGCATTGTGATCTTTGTCTCTTTTCTAATTTTCTTTTGCTTGCATACATCGTTGCTAATAGAAAGAGCTGATGAGGTAGCCATTACTGCAGCTCGAACCAGGGCAACTCGTTGAAAGCCATTTCTGAATAGAGCCCCTGATTTCTCCATTCTTCTCCAGAATTTGCCCTGAACTCCAACATTGTTAATCGTATCCTTCTCACTGAACCCCTTTTGTGTTCTTTTCCTATTACTTTCATTGAATTGGGCCTTTATTCTGTTGGCCCAAACAAATGCACCAAGTTGAGCCACTTCTCCTTCTTCTTCGCTTAGGCTAAGCTCATCATCACTGTCTCCAACTTCTTCAATTGGGCTTTCCTCCTCAGCGAAAGCTATTGATCATTTTCAGGGCCCTTACTGTTCCCATCAAAATGGGCTTCATCCAGAACCACTTCCAACGATATGTTGGGCTTAAGTAGATCTCTTTCACTTAAGCTTCTCATAAGCCCATTCAGTCCATTTGATGCCTCCATTGTGTTAACTGCTCGTTTTCCACTCCCCTCAACCTCCCGCAATAATGATGTCTGCATGCCGAGATTGGGTATAGGGTCATCCTCAACAATATTACAAATTCTCATTTCTACACCTGTCTCATTAACCATAGAAATAGAGGCAGAATTACACGTGTGCTCAAACCATGCCCCCACCAGCACATCATTACTCTTCTTACTATCTTCCATGTCACGACTTTTTGCCACATCAGCCACAATGTTGTCCACATCATCATCTTCCTTCCTACTTTTATGGTACGTTGCAGAGCTAAGATCTCCACCTCACATGGATTTTGCTAGCAAATTCTCAACTTCGACTACACGAACAAGATAAATACTACTATCTTTTTCCAGAATAACTGTTTCATCGATACGTTCCAGTTGAGATGTACAAATTCGAACTTACCCGCACTTCAATGACTCCATGCTTAAAACATTATGATCCAGCTCAACAACTTCACCACAAGCTTCACCAATTTTTCAGAAATTATTAACATTCCAAAGATGTGGAGGCACACCAAAACAACTTACCCACACAATTCTTTCCTTATCTGTGATGCCCCAAAATTTAAGGACATCATAATAAAATTTAGAACTTAAAATCAATATTGCTACCAATATTACTAACATCCATTAATTAACAGCCCAAAATTTAAAGTTCTTACATCACAACTTTGTCTTAGTACATAAAAGAAATGACACAAATATAAAAAGAAAACTAGAGAAAAACTAGAAATTTTAGAAAATAGTTCATGGAACTTGGCACTCTTCAAGCTAACCAAGGTTGGATGTCACCTTGCAAGGCCTCGGTGTTTTCTTTGGTTTCTTCGGTACCTGGCATAAAACGCCAGGGCAACGGGAATGCCAATGAGCGACGAGCTCAATAAGATACTACAACCCGAAAGTATCCACTCCGATAATAATACTCACAATTTATGAATAATGTGTAGTAACAGAATAACAAGTAATATTTAGTAAGCATAAAAGGAATGCTATCAGTTGAAATAATAACAACAGATAAAAATAAAAATAAAACTATAACAAACGGAAACGGTATTTCATCATAAGAAATATGCCCACCTTTCTTTATTTTTATTTTTTTTTAAACTTTCATAGATTTAGCTTATCAGATAATTTAAGTAACTCCTTGCGGAGCACTATTTCCACTCAACCGCTAAGCAATGGCCACAAGCAATTTTGACTCCCCCTTGGTCAAATATTTAAATGTTACTTACTGTAACTACCAATGATGCCCACGTACTAGAGTTACGTACCCAAGTCGTGACATCGTGGTCTGCCCCAAGGGAACGATCTATGTTGTGACACCCGCACTACCAACCTTATATCGCCTACACCGATAAGAGCTGAAATACCTTCCCGTGCTATGTTAGGGTTCGCAACTCACTTGTGCAAGATTCTAAACCGGGCTCACCCCATGACTTTTACATTTTAATGTATCATTGGTTAAATTTCGTGTTTGTTTGCTTGTTGAGATATTCACAATAATTCAAAATTTAATTACCAATAATGTTATACCAACTCATTAAAATCCCAACATAAAATATTACATATGTCACACAATAATAAATAATTGTACAAAATTTAAATAAACAATTTATTTAAACTATGGTATGAAATAATAATGTAGATACTAAAAAGAAATAAATCATAATCACACACATGCATGGATTTTTAATCTACAAGATTAGATTAGCACAATATTAAATTTTAGTCCAAAGAAACAATTGAAGAGATAATTTTTGATTCCTCCTTAATCTGCCAAAATTTTCAGAATGTATATCTTGCAAATAAGATTATAAATAAATTACTTATACAACTCTAAAATTCATATCAATCTACAGAATACTCAATAAAGATGTTATGGTCATTTTTTAGAAAACATTTTCCAAAAATAAATTATAAATAATTCTTAAAAATTCCAAGAATGTTCATGACACAGATTTATCCCATTTTCTTAAATTAATTCCATACTTAAATTTAAATCAATTCTACAATACAAAAGTTTATTATGAAACTAGACTTCTCAAAGTTCATTTTTACTTAGAAATTACCAGATTTGGTTTAATATAAAAGTTTTAATGATTTTTCAAACACATAGTAAAATCTGCCTATAGCTCCAGATTTGGTTAAAAATCTGTATAAATTCGTACAAAACTCCATAATTGTTGGAAAATTTGTGGATGAACTAGACATCATTCTCAACAACTTTGTAGAAGAAATCTTCTTCAAATTTTGAGTATAAAATTGTCTAAAAATTCGTACAATTTTTCTGGCAGATTCAAGGACGAAATAAATTCTTCAATCCTCTTTATAATGGTATGAACTACACATGCAAGCCTATTTTCACAATAATACCATGATTTTAAGACTACCAATATCTTCAAATATTTGATATACACATCACAAAATTTACATACATATATATAAAAAAAAATTCTATCTATAAATCAGTCATTTTATCATATGAATAAAATCTGAAAATTTTAACAATAAAAAAAAAAAATGAGAGGGTTGAGAGGGTTTTCTTACCTAAAATCTTCAATTAATGAATCCTTGACAAAATCTTGAACTCCTCTTCAATCCTTCACTTTTCCAAGCTTTTTCCTTAGCCTTACTTTACCATTTCCAGCACATGAGTTCTAAGCTTTGAAATCTCTCTCTTTACAATGTCTCAACTCTTAAACCCATTTTTTTTTTTGGAAATGCTCTCGGCAGAAAGATGAGCCATATACACACCCACTTCTCTTTCTTGTACTTGAATTTTCCAATATACACATAGCAAGATGGACCCCCTTCTTTTTGACTTTGAAAAGTTTCTCACCAAGTGATATACACTCTCAGCACAATGCACAATACATACACCTCATTCTTCCATTACACACCACGTGTGCACATGGACACTAGCACATTTCATTGAGGCTCCAGCACATCACTCACATGCACACACACAGAGCAGATTTCTCAATACACCCACACCCATAAACACTCTCACTTCTAGACTCTTACATAATTCAATTTATGTTTTTGCTTAATTTAATTGAGCAACATTTAATTTTAATAAATCTTGATTAGCACATAATTAAATTAATCAAACATAATCACAAATCCCACATAATTTAATTGGTTTAATTTGACTTCCATTAAGGCCCAATTAATTTTGTTTAATTTATCATTCTGAATCAGATTTCAAATCAAACCCCCAAAAGACTCCAAATATCAAATTAAACTTATTGAGCTCATCAATGTTGGTTTCTCAAACCTTTAAGGCCTTCAATTTTAGATCAAACTCAAAATCTCCATCTAAATTATATATTCAATTGAGCACCTCATAAATAAATTTAGTTCATAATAATCTAAATTCTCAATCCTCACAACTCAATTAACTCCAATTCGGACCCAATTGATCAAACCTTAGTTTTATTAAATTGAATCGAATATTTAATTACACTTTCATAGGGTCCAATACTTGAAATTAAACTGATTTAACTTATCAATTTCACCTCCTTAGGTTATTTGGATGTTCAATTTCTAATTCTAAAATAAATCCTTAATAAAATAATTTATAAATAACAAATATTGAGCACCCACAAAATTATTATTATTATTATTATTTATTTTTATAATATCTTTGTTAGTGATTGAATTGAGTTAATTTAAAACTAACTTTTATACTAATACATATTTCAGATAGACTCTGGATAAAATTAATTAATTAATTAATTAATTAATTTTCTTTTAAGAATAATAAAATGTGGGTTTTCATAATCTACCCTCCTCAAAAAAAAATCGTCCTCGAAATTAATTCGTACCTTTAGACTCGAAAAGCTGAGGGAACTTGGCACGTATCATATCTTCTCGTTCCCATGTTGACTCTTCCGTCTCACGATGTCTTCAAATTTTGAGTGCGTGAACTATAGCTGCTAACTCCAAGTCATGGGTGGGTTATAAGTAAATTGTAACGCCCCAACCCTTCACATATCATCGATATTGTCCACTTTGAGCCAGGCTCGCACGGATTTGTTCTTCCCAGTGGGTCACCCATCCCAGAACTACTCCAGCCTAAGTACACTTAACTGGGGAGTTCTAATAGGGATCTCACCATCGGGAAAAGGCCTCGATGCTATAGAAGGGTCCAGGTTTTTACTTTTATAGCCTAGGAACTCCCCCTTGATTCCCAATGTGGGACACCAAGGCCTTACAATCCACCCCACATAAGGTTGCACGTCCCCGTGCAGTAGCTTGCCAACTCGCAAGCTCTCCCATATGCACTGAGAGATGCCAGGGGCCCACACTTGATACTCTGGAGAGTCGGCACCGATACCATTTGTAGCGCCCTAACCCTTCACATATCATCGATATTGTCCACTTTGGGCCAGGCCCGCACGGATTTGTTCTTTCCAGTAGGTCACCCAACCTAGAACTACTCCAGCCTAAGCACGTTTAATTGGAGAGTTCTAATAGGGATCTCACCACTCGGGAAAAGGCCTCGATGCTATATAAAGGTCTAGGTTTTCATTTTTATAGCCCAGGAACTCCCCCTTTATTCCCGATGTGGGATACCAGGGCCTTACATAAATAACCAAATAAGCACCCCCAAGGGTTTACAATCTCCCAAGGCTTAAGCCCAGTACACAAAATGGTTATTCAGACCCACACATACATAGCCCTTAGCTTATAAATAGGATCACAGCAAATGAGAACTTTAATGCTCTCAACACACACATTTCCACGCCCTCAATTAGGCAGATTCACCACGTCTTTTCCTGCACAAAAATCCGGTAGGGTGAGCATAAAGCCCAGTAGGAAATCCTTAACAAAGTATATATATTTTATACAAGTCTCAAGAGATGAATGCACATGCTATGCCATGCCTTTTTAAAAATAAAACACATCTTCAGCTTTTGAAAACTATCATGCTCAATGATGTTATGTAACTTCAACTGTTCAAAATTTATCAATTTAAGTAAAGGGGGTGGTAAATACAACTCTGGTAATCCCTAGGTCGGTGTCTGCAAGTAGGCTATACGAGTACTACCAATTGTCATTTTTATCGGTATTAACTGGAAGGCTCGACACCTATCTGCGCGACTTTCTAGTCTTTCACCAAAGACACTCAGGCCAACTTAAACAATTTCATTTACACCACCTATCAAGACTTACCACCGTATTTACCCCAAGACCATTTCATGAAAACCCATTTCCCAACATTCTTTTCTCAATGCAAATTTCCAAAGCTTAACATAGTCCATGAATTGAAATGCCAATGTATGCTTAATAATGCAATGCAACATTACTTCCATATTCAATTGTTCCACACAATATACCATTATGATCAAAATTCCCAATCTTTTTTTCAACACAATTCCACAAGATAAATATATATATATATACTTTTATATCCAATTCATTCAAGAGAATAACGTAATTCCCACATTTCGAGCAATCTCAACAATTTAGTCAATTCAAGACTAAATCAACATTTTGACAACAATTTCCAAAATAAACAACATTTCTCATTTTTTTTTTTCACAAAATTCTTCATTTATATGTAAATAAATAATTTTCAAAACATCCATTTATTTTGGTTTGCAAAATAAATATGACAACATCTTTCAAGGATTTTTAACATCTTTCAAAGAAAAGACCCAATTTCTAGGTTTTCTCACCAAAACCATTCATCTCCAAAATATTTAGAAGAATCTCCCCAAAATCATCTTTCTTCAATCAATATGGTTCAAAACCTTCAATTTCTATTTTAAAAGGAAAATAAATTAAACCCTCTTTCAAAATCACTCATCTTCTTGAAATCAACAATCAATTTCTCAATGCTAATCAAAGGATGATTTTGAAAATCATCTAGATCTTGCAAAAACATATATATAACTCTAAGAAAATCCCTACCTCAAGTTTTGAAGAGAAATGAGATGAAACCCCCAAAATCAACGATGTTGAAACTCGATCTTCACCGCACACAACGAAGCCCTCGAGATGATAACCAACTTTGGTGAAGAACTTAGGTCTAAATCCTAATGGATTTGGAGAAATAAAAGAGAGAAGATGACTTATAGAGATAGAAGCTCCCGATCTGGAATTCTGGAGAGTTTTAGAGAAAGAGAGAGAGGACTAAAAAAGTGATATGAAATATCAGATTCATGAACTGATATAACATGGTCTGCTCGAGCGTGGAATGCCCCGCTTGAGCGTCAAATACACTAATCCAGTACTTTTGCAGACAGGTCAAACTTCTGAAACCAAACATTCTCCGCTCGAGCGCATAAACGGCCGCTCGAGCGAGCAAGCAACTTTGAATGCATTTTGTATTTTTGTTTTGGGGGCGCTGCCCTAGGACCCACCAAGGGACACTGCCTCCTAGACCCCCGCAAGCTGACAGGGAGCTCAACCCCCGCCAGGGCGCTGCCCTTGGACCCGCCAAGTGGCGCTGTCCCCTGGACCCCCGGGAGCTAACCGGGCAGCTCGACCCCTGACCGGCCTAGTCAAAGTGGCAAAACATGAAAGAAGGATCGAAACTGGGATCACTACAACCTTCTCCCCTTAAAGAATTTCATCCCCGAAATTTCAAATCAAACTACCCAAACAAAGGGGTTTCTAGCGATCAAAGCCATGCTAGTTCATTTTCAAATCACAATACTAACTCTCAACCAAATTCCACCATTTCCACCATGGTTATCTCATTAACAACAACCTCCCAAATATGCATAAACATGAAATTTCTCAAAAAGTAATGACAACTTTAGACAACCTTATGCTTAAAACAACAGCGCACATATCAACATGTGGTTAACAACATTAAATACGTTTTCCCTCAACCCTAGGGAATATTACAAAGAAAAGCAACTTACACATTTTCAAATAAATTCGGATATTTGGAGCGAACTTCCGCCTCTCGTTCCCACGTTGCTTTTTCAACCCCATGGTGTCTCCACGACACATTTACCAACGGTATAGTTTTGCCCTATAGCACTTGCTCCCGGGTATCTAATATTTGAACCGGCCGTTCTTCGTAAGAGGCATCCTCATTTACCTCCAAGTCAACCCAATCAAGAACATGAGAAGGGTCGGGTTCATACTTCCTAAGCATAGATAATGAAATACGTTGTGAACTCCCGAAAGTTGTGGCGGTAAAGCTAACCGGTATGCCACTTCCCCAATTCGCTCTAAGATCTCAAAAGGCCTAATGAACCTTGGAGATAATTTACCACTCTTACCAAATCTCATCAAACCCCGCCTTGGTGAGATTTTTAGAAACACATGGTCACCATCTTCAAAAGATAAAGGTCGTCTCCTCTTAGCGGCATAACTCTTTTGTCGGCTTTGGGCCATAGCTAACCTCTTCCGAATAGAACAACTTTCTCAGTTGTCTCTCTAACAATTTCCAGACCCAGTAACGGTGCATCACCCGCTTCGGCCCAACAAACCGGTGATCTACAAGGTCGGCAATATAAGGCCTCAAATGGTGCCATCCCAATACTAGCTTGGTAACTATTGTTGTACGCAAACTTAATCAATGGTAAGTGCCTTTCCCAAGGACCCTTAAAATCAAGGACACAAGCTCTAAGCATGTCCTCCAAAATCTGAATGGTACGTTCCGACTGTCCATTGGTTTGAGGATGATAAGCGGTGCTAAGAGTTAACTTAGTTCCCAACGCCTCTTGAAGGCTTTGCCATAACCGGGCAGTAAAACAATGATCCCTATCCGACACAATAGTCATAAGGACTCCATGAAGTCGAACTATCTCTCTAATGTACAACTCTGCCAAGCGTTCAATTGAGTCACTAGTGCACATCGGAATGAAATGGGTAGACTTAGTCAACCTATCAACAATCACCCAAATGGCGTCATTGCCTCGTTGTGTTCTAGGAAGCCCAACTACAAAATCCATGGTAACACGCTCCCATTTCCACTCGGCTATTGGTAAGGGTTGTAACAAACCCGCTGGTCTTTGGTGTTCGGCCTTCACTTGTTGACAAGTAAGGCACTTCGATACAAATAAAGCGCCATCCTGTTTCATACCCCTCTATCAAAACTGACGACTAAGATCATGATACATTTTAGTGCCTCTCGGGTGTACCGCAAGGCGTGTGTGATGGAACTCCTGAAGTACTTCCTCTTTACAAGATTCTGGTATAAACAAACGATCTAGGCAACATACACTCAGATCCGAGTGAACGTTCAAACCTTTCTCTTCCTTCCTATTGGAAATCTTAACACGGATTGGTTCCACATTATGGTCTCCTCGTTGTGCCTCTATGACCTTACTAACCAAGGTAGGTTGAGCATTCAAAGTAAACAAGGTAGCACTATCTCCGGACTCACCCAAGTGCAAATCAAACTTGCCAATAACATCTAGCATATCCCATTCCCGAATGGCCATACTTGCCAAACCACTCACAGATTTTCGACTCAAAACATCGGCCACCACATTCGCTTTCCCTGGATGATAGTGTAACTCAAAGTTATAATCCTCCATAAATTCCATCCACCTTCGTTGTCGTAAATTCAAGATTTTTTGAGAAAACAAATACTTTAGACTCTTATGATCAGAGAAGACTTCAAACTTCTCACCGTACAAGTAATGCCTCGAAATTTTGAAAGCAAAAATCACTGCTGCTAATTCTAGATCATGGGTGGGGTAATTTTTTTCATGAGTTTTCAATTGTCGTGAACCGTGGGCCACAACTTTTCCCTCTTGCATGAAAACACAACCAAGTCCATCCCTAAACGCATCACAATAGACAGTGTAATTCAAACCCCTTTCCGGAATTATCAAGACCGGTGCGGTGGTCAATCTAGTCTTAAGTTCTTGGAATGAATTTTCATAAGCCTTACTCCACACAAATTTGATACCCTTTCTAGTCAACCTAGTCAAAGGTGCAGCTAGTCTAGAGAAGTCCCTAACAAAACGTCGATAATACTTCGCTAACCCCAAGAAACTCTGGATCTCAAAAACATTCTTGGGCTGTTCCTAATCTTGTACGGCATCTATCTTTGAGGAGTCTACTATTACTCCCTCTCTTGACACTACGTGCCCCAAAAATTTTACCTTGGTTAACCAAAACTCGCATTTCTCAAACTTGGCATACAAACGGTGTTTCTCAAGAAATTCAAGCACTACCCATAAGTGAGCCTCATGTTCCTCCTCGGAGGTTGAATAAATTAAGATGTCATCCACAAAGACAACCACAAAACGGTCCAAGTATTCTCGAAAAATTCTGTTCATCAAATCCATAAAGGAAGCAGGCACATTGGTTAGCCCAAAAGGCATTACAAGGAATTCATAGTGGCCATAAAGCATACGAAGGCCATTTTCTGAATGTCCTCCTCCCGGACTCTCAACTGATGGTACCCCAACCTCAAATCTATTTTTGAGAAGCAACGAAACCCTCTAAGTTGGTCAAACAAATCATCTATTCTGGGTAGAGGATACTTGTTCTTAACTGTAACTCTATTCAACTTGCGGTAATCAATACACAACCGCAATGACCTATCCTTCTTCTTCGCAAAGAGAGCCGGCGCTCCCCAAGGCGATGTACTAGGGCGAATGAAGCCCTTGTCTAAAAGTTCTTGGAGTTGAATCTTCAACTCATGCAATTCAGCGGGTGCAAATCTATGCGGTGACAGGGAAATTGGTGCCGCGCCAAGCACTAATTCAATGGAGAACTCGATCTCCCGGTGATGTGGTAAACTAGTAAGATCTTCTGGAAAGACATCCGGGTATTTACAAGCTACCCTTGGTAACTCAACACGAGCCTTGTCACTCTCACTATCCAAAAGAGTTGCAAGAAGGCCGCTAAGCTTGCTCCTACTACGAGGGTCAACAACTGGCGACAAGGCTCTATCAACTCGGTTCCTCCGAAAATGGAAACGATCACCACCTGAAGTGTACGCTGTAACTCTCTGACGGTAACAATCAATCACAGCTTGATAAGAACACAATCAGTCCATGCCTAAAATGACATCAAAACTTGACATATCTAGCAACACAAAAGCAAACGGAAGTCTATGCCCGGCAACTTCTATTTCACAATCAAGATAACCCCGGTGTAAATCAACTGTACCCCCAACAGGTGACTCTACTCTAAGTGGAGGCACTAACTGTGCTACCTCTAACCCCAATGCAGAAACAAATGCAGTAGATATAAATGAACGAGACGTACCAGTGTCTACCAATACGTTAGCCAAAGAATTACACACAAAAAAATACCTCTCACAACTGAGGATTTTGGCAACTGCTCTAGCACGGTAACAGCATACACGCGCCCCTGTGGCCCCTAATTAACTTGCCCCCCTCTCGGAGTATAGGCCTGTTGTACCGACTGAGCTGAAGTGGCTCCCTGATTAGCTCATGAAGCCTAAGCTGAATGAACCTGCTGGTGGCTCTGAGTCTGCTTCGACCCTGATGCGCCAGATGCGTCTCCTAACTGAGGGCAAGTTCTCTTCATATGCCCCGGCTGACCACACTGATAACAATTAAATCCCTGGCCTCCATTCTGAGACTGAGACTGACTCTGAGATCAGTTAGGTGGTTGTGGTGGTGGTGGCAACATCAACTATCCTCCACCCTTCTATGGGCACGAAAATGCTTTGTGGCCCGGCTGGCCACACTTGAAACACGTGAAGCCACTAGATGTACTTTTTCCTGGAATCGCATTAGGAAAAAGAAAAGTGGATTTTGACTGTTGTGGTTGTGATTGGAATGAAAAAGTACCCCTGCTCTTCTTATTCTTCCTATAGTCTCCTTGAGACTCTTGGCCCCTAGGCCTCGAACTCTGAAGCCTCTCTTCCTCGGCTTGTATGGAATTCTCAACGTATGCTGCCGACTCTACAAGACGGTCATAGTTCCGAATCATGTTCCCAACAATCTTAAAGAAATTTTGGTTTTCAACTTTTCCTCGAATTCAATGCAACGGCGCTCTTCCGTTGCCACCAACTCTGGTGCAAACCTAGATAAACTGGAGAAGACTGCCTCGAACTCGGCCATGGTCATGTCAAGTTGTTTGAGGTCTTTGAACTCTTGCCTCAATCTCTCCCTAGTAGCGGGAGGTAAATACTTATCTTGGAAAACAACCACAAAGGCTTCCCATGATCGCTCCACCCTACCATTGGCATACTTTCACCACTGACCCGCATCCCCTTTAAGGTAGTAACTCGCTAGAGTCACCATCAACTCACTATCATCTATATGAAGCATCTCGAATGTCTTCACAGTTTGTTCGAGCCACTCATCCACTTTCTTGGGCTCGGAGCCACCATGGAATTCATCTAGTTTGGCCTGTAAAAACTCTCTAGTAAGGAAACTCGTCCTTGACTCCACGGTGTTCTCTCGGTCTTGATTCTCCACCCTCAACAAGTTGATAGACTCTCTCAAAGCCCCCGCCATTTCTCGGGCTAGGGCCCCCATTGCAGTTTGACCCGTTTGTCCCACTTGCTTGGCCACATTAGCTTGGTCTGCTTGCTCGGCCATATTAGCTTGGCCGAACCCTTCTTCTTGCATCGGAACCCTATGGACCGGTTCCTCATGCACACCTCGGCGAGCCCTACCACGCCTCCCACCTCTACCACCACGGACTTGACCCCTTCCTAACATCCTAATAAAGGACACAAGAGAAATAATTCAGCACATTAACTCATATGTGCTCATAACTTGACTCACACATTCAACTACAACAATTCCATATATTTCTCTACCATATACACAATTCAATTTCACTACACATAAGCACTTAGTCATGTAAACACATACAGATCATTCTTTCATGATGAAGTTTGTCCCACGAAAAATCAAGAATTCTTAGTAGAACGAGTATTGATCAAGTACCCTTCTAATGAGACCTCAAGGAATTTAACAGGTGCAAACAACATCCCAAAAGTCCAATCCCATACCCATGTAGTCACATAAGCATGTTATCATAGTCTCAAAATACATAACACTTCCTAAGCATGCTAGATGAACCCATTGTGGTTAAACAACCACTTCCTACGAGCTCTAAGTATTCAAACCCGGTAGCTCTGATACCAAGTTGTAACGCCCCAAATTTCTAGCCCAAATGATAATGCAATAATCATGGCTCTCTTAAAGGTAAACCAAATATAACTTCCCATACTTGCATTACATAATAATAATAGTTCCTCATGCGATATTACATTGATTCAACAACAAGTAAATAACCAAATAAGCACCCCCAAGGGTTTACAATCTTCCAAGGCGTAAGCCTGGTACACAAAATGGTTCTTCAAACCCACACATACATAGCCCATTGTAGACACCCCATTTTACCGTTCTTAAGACTTGGACGTCACCGTTTGAACGCTCGCTGATCATCCCTGTTTGTGTTTGTTTTGAGTTCCCGGAGGTCTCGGCTACGCGCCTTGCCTCAGGATCTCTCGACTTGCCTGTTCTGTGCTTGGTTTTGCACCAAGGACTTGTGTGTTTTTGTACCTGAGGGTAGAGAGTAGCTTGTTAGCTATCCCTGACCCCCACCGGCCTTGGCTTGAGGCCACCGGCCGTGTATTCTTGCTACCGGCCATTGGTGAAATATACCATTGGCCGGCCAGCACTTGGTATGGTCGACCGGCCTTATATTTGGCCGGTGACCTCCTTTTCTGGCCGGTATTACCCTTTTGCACCTTGCAGGCATGGTGCATGCCAGCTGTGCCAGCTGGGATGCACAGACCCTACCCCCATACACGTGTGTGGCTGTTTTGCACCCTTTGCACCCTTTTACTCAAGCTTCTTGGAGAAGCTTTGCACCTTTTGCTCAAGCTTCTTGAGGAAGCTTGGACCTTTGTCTTAGCTTCCTCAAGAAGCTTGAAACTTTGGGTTAGCTTCTCTTGGAAGCCTTGACCCCCTTGACCCTTCTCATTTAGCTTCTCTTGGAAGCTTAGTCATTTCCCTTGCCTATATAAGGAGGCAAGCCCTCTTCTTTGTTTTGGTTCAGCAAAATCAGACCTAGAAGATATATATTCTGATACATACATCTTCTCTCTCTATATCTCCCTCTCTCTCTTCATTTGTGTGTGTTTCAAGGCCTAAAAGGGTGATTTGTTCTTACTTTTGCACTAAGACACACACCATTACACCATACTTCGACTTTGGGAGGTGTTGAGGGCTTATTCTTGAGGTTTTGAGCTGGTTTTGATCAGAAGAAGGTGGCTGGACTTGCTGTTCTTGAGGTGTTCTTCAAGGGTAACACTTTTACTTTAAATTTTCCAATCTTGCACTAGCTTTTGACCTACTTTGCATACTGATTTGAGCTTCGTGTATAACTGAAAAAAGTCTTGTATTTGCATGCTTAAGATACTTCGTTAAGGTTGTTTTGGTGTTAGGGGTCGACCTCCCCCCTTTAGGCCTTGTTTGGCCCTTTTTGTGCTTTCTTTGTTGAGCCTTGGTTATCTTTGTGTGTTGGCCTTCTCACTACTGAAATCTAGTGGATTTTTAGTGGTGAAGAAGAGGTTTTGAAGTCTTTCATAGGGGAGGGACACCCCCCTCCCTTGGTCTCTCTTTTGTTTGCATTTTTGGCTCATAAGGGTAGCATGTGTGATTAGTTGTTCTTGGCTCCATTTCAGAGGTTTTTGGGTGTTATTTGGGCATATCTTACCTCTTTTTTGGTCGGATTAAAGGTCCCTTGCATGCCTAATATACTTGCTTTGTGTTCCCCCATTTTGCCTAGAAATGCATCTTGCCATTAAACCATCATGCTTGCATATTTTTGCCTAGCTTTGTGAAGTTTTTAGTCATATTTTTCCATGCTTGAGGTCTGTTGGGTGTTGATTTGGTCATGCATTTCATGCTTTGTATAGCCCCTTTGCATTCTAGCATGTTGGCATCGGGTGTGTGAGTCATGAGCATGCTTGAGTTGGCCTATTTCAGTGATTTGGAATCACTTATGATGTCATTTCAGTCCATGTTTTGTGCTTACATGCTTGCATTTGTTACCCTTTTAAAGCCTTGATGAGATGTGGTCTCATGCTCCATGTTTAGGCCTTAGTGCATGCCTTGTATTTAAGTCATTTGGGCTGCCATATCAGTGGGTTTTGGGGCATATTTTGATGCATGGACACTCTGTTTTTAGTTGTGTAGCCCATGCCATGAGTGGTTGAGGTGGTTGTGGCACAATGCCCTCTTGTTGGTCTTGAATCCACCTTTGTTTTGCATCCATTCCTTAGCATGATTTGGCCATGATCTATGCATACTTTAGTCTTGTTTTGGAATGCTAAGGGACTGTTTTAAGCCATTTTGGTCCTTTGGGGTTTGATTGACATAGCCATGGTTTGGACCTTTTTGCTTGACTTCAAGTTTTAGTCATCATGGCATGCCTTGCTTGCATAACATAGTGGATTTTGGCATTACCCTTTTACATATTTTCGGAGCTTGTTATGCTTGTGAGTTGTCCATGCTTGCATCTCCTTAATGCGCTTGAGAGTTGACTTCTTGCATGCTTGAGTGTTGGACTTCCTTATGTGTGTATTCAAAGATGTTTAGTCCACCATTTCCATGCACTTTGGCCACTGCTTATGGCAAGGCTGAGGTCTGTCCTTTATGGTTTAAATCCACCATTACATGCTTGTCACATGTTTATTGCATATTTGACTCATTTCGTGTGGCCACATGCTAGTCCCATTGCATATTTGTCCATGTTTGCTATGTTGCCTGTTGCATACTTTGGTACATTGCACATTGGCATGTTTAGTTTGCATTGCATTTGGCATGCCTTGCTTACTTAGTTTCATGTTGCATATTTGACTCATGTTGCATATGTGAGGTCATTGCATACATGCATTGCATTGCTTGGTTTGGGGTGTCAAACCAAGCATGAGGGGTGAGGTGTGTTCGTACTCAAAGTGACGAAACACGTCTCACTCCTTGGTCGCCAATGCCCTTGATCTCAAGCATGATAGGGTGTAAGGCATTCATCTCTTTCTTTGCATGCATTTTACATTGAATGGCAAGCTTGGCCTCTTAGGCCATCATGCATCGAAACGCGCAATTGATGGCCCAAGGGTCGAGGGCCACACTCCCTTGAGTCCATTACATGATTGGGAGAGTGGCCATGCACACATTTGCTTGAAAATTCCATGCCATGCACTGCTTGCCCTCTGCTGCTGTCAACTACAAGATTCTGCAGGAATGAATGGCCGACCAGCCATCAGCTCCCAGCCGATGACACCATATTTAGCCGATAAGCCCATTCCCATGGCCGGTGGTCTCCTGTTCTGGCCGGTGACATCCCAGAGCACTCAGGAGGAAGTTCAAATCAGTTCTGGAGGCTTCCATAATTTTCAGATGGGTGAGGCAGTGTAAACAGAGGCAACAGTGGCATGGTATGGGTTTTCGAGCGAGATGGACTCGAGCATGCATCATCCACGCATTCCGAGGCAGGGCTGCAGCCTTTTTTCCTTCTGCATTTAATTTGTCAATTAAATTAGAAGTTCTGTAATAATTAATTTAGTATTACTCATTCGGATTGTAATATTTATTCGGACCCTCCGAGCGAGGGCAACTGTGTAATAAGTGTGTGTGAGTATGTGTATGCTTTCCAACCCCCACTTCTTTCTTCCCTTTTATTTACCCGCTTTCAATGGTTAGTATTAGGGCATATTTAAATTAGCATACCTTATGATTGCATGCGTGCATCATTCATCTGTCTCGCCTGCACCGGGCTCAGCGCACCATACTAACTGCATTGTATTTCAAATTCCAAATTGAATACATGTTGTCTGTTGCATTTCACATGCCATGTTTAGAATAGCCGAGCCTGTCTAGATTACATCTTTGCATGTGTTGCATTAGCCATTTTAAACATGAAACTAGGATCATGCATATGATTACTAACTAGTTTCTGTTTTGGCTTGGAGTACTAGGTAAGCTTTTATGCTTTAGCATGCCACATGTGTGTGAATGTTGCCATGATAGCATAATTACCATGAGGCTAGCTGCTTATGTGATATAACTGCCTGAATGCCTGTGGGTGAAGGTTGGGTTATTTGAATTGGAACAATGCATTGAATGCGGATTTTAAGCCCACTTGGAAGTGGCAAAACCATATTTTCTAAGCCCACTTAAGGGTGGCAAAATTCATGTCTTAGCCTACTTGCGGGTAGCATCATCAAACCCTTTTTAAACAAACAAACATGAAACGTTTTGTTCCAATTCAGGGGACCCAGTCTATACTTGTTTGCTGCGCGCATAACATAGTAAATCTAGGCTAATAACCGGAATAAGAACGCATAATATTTTCAAAACTAGACATCACGGTTAGTAGAGGCCGATCTTCGGATCGGGCGAGATGGGGTGCTCATAGCTGACCTTCCCCAATCATACCCAAGTTCTTGAGCCGAGGCAACTTTGGTGATGACGGACATGTGGCCTTAGGCAAACGAGTCAGGGTTTCCTAAATTTCCCCCAAAATAAAATATTTAGGTGACGACTCTGTATCTGGCAAAGCAGTCCATGTTTGGCACTTCTTTACAAAAATCTGTTTTCCAAAACGATTTGCCAGATTTGGACTCTTTGGTGATTTATCAATATCACATTGCACATTGTGAGATCAGATTAAGAACCGTGACAATTTGAGTCTGAATTGTAGTGAGCCTAATATGAACAGATCGAGATTCATCCTCTCGGGACGTTCGGGGGACGTCTACACCCTTGGCCTACAAATAGGATCACAGCAAATGAGAACTTTAGTGCTCTCAACACACACATTTCCACGCCCTCAATTAGGTAGATTCACCACGTCTTTTCCTGCACAAAAATCTGGTAAGGTGAGCATAAAGTCCAATAAGAAATCCTTAACATTTTATACAAGTCTCAAGAGATGAATGCACATGCCATGCCTTTTCAAAAATAAAACACATCTTCATCTTTTAAAAACCATCATGTTCAATGATGTTATGCAACTTCAACTGTTCAAAATTTATCAATTTAATTAAAGGGGGTGGTAAATACAACTCTAGTAATCCCTAGGTCAGTGCCTGTAAGTAGACTATACGAGTACTACCAATTGTCATTTTTACCGGTATTAACCAGAAGGTTCGACACCTATCCGCGCGACTTTCTGGTTTTTCACCAAAGACACTCAGGCCAACTTAAACAATTTCATCTACATCACCTATCAAGACTTACCACCTGTAGACATCCCCGAACGCCCCGGGAGGAACGAGTCCCCGTTCTGTTCGATATTGGGCTCACTACAGTTCAGGACTCAAATGTCACGGTTCTTAATCTGAACCAAAGAGTCCAAATCCGGTAAATCGTTTTGAGAAAACAGATTTTTATAAAAGAAGTGCCAAACATGGACTGCTTTGCCAGATACAGAGTCGCCACCTAAATATTTTATTTTGAGAAATTTAGGAAACCCTGACTCGTTGCCTAAGGCCACGTGTCCGTCATCACCAAAGTTGCCTCGGCTCGGGAACTTGGGTACGATTGGGGAAGGTCACTTCGTGAGCACCCCCGCTCGCCCGATCAAAGATCGGCCTCTACTAACCATGATATCTATTTTTGAAAACATTATGTGTTCTTATTCCGGTTATTAGCCTAGATTACTATGTGATGCGCACAGCATACAAGTATAGACTGGATCGCCTGAATTGGAACAAAACATTTCATGTTTATTTGTTTGAAAATGATTTGATGGTGCTACCCGCAAGTAGGCTAAGACGTGGATTTGCCACCCTCGGGTGGGCTTAGAAAATATGATTTTGCCACTATCTAGTGGGCTTAAAACACACATTTGATGAATTGTTCCAATTCAAATAACCCAACCTTCTCCCACAGGGATTCAGGCAGTTATATCACATAAGCATATAGCCTCATGGTAAGCATGCTATTCATGGCAGTCACTCACACGCATGCAAGGATGCTAAAGCATAAAAACTTACCGAGTACTCCAAGCCAAAACAGAAGCTATGTTAGAAATCCATGCATGATCCTAACTATACAGAAATGCCTAATGCAACACATGCAAAAATGCAACTGAGATAAGCTTGGCTATTCTAAACATGGCACATGTAATGCTACAGCTAACAAGTATTCAACTCGAAATTGAAATACAATGCAGTTAGTATGATGCGTCGAGCCCGATGCATGCAAGACAGATGAATGAATGCAAACATGCTATCATACTGTATGCTAATTGAAATATGCCCTAATCTAACCATCATAAGCTGGTAAATAAAAGGGAGAAAGACGTGGGGTTGGAAGACATACATCACACTCACGCACACTTATTACAATTGTGCCCTCACTTGAAGGGTCCGAAAGAATAATATACAGTCCCGAATAAATACAGTCCGAATAAATACAAAATCCTAATTAATTAACAAATTTAACTAGGAAAGCAATAAATTGGCATGCAAGCCAGGGACTGCCTCAACTCTGATCCGAATGATGGATGATGCATGTTTGAATTGCTTGGTGCGGAAATCCACTGCGATGTCCCAATTAGCCTCTGTTTACAGTTAAACCCAGAATGTTGTGCAAGGCTTTTGAAGCTGCTGATTTCTGATTTGTTGCAACAGAGAGCAGGAAAGGGGCATAGCAATGTATTTTCACATATGTATGCTGGACTACTCTTCAGGGAGTGTAGTCCTCGATCCTCGTGCCACCAATCACGCATCTCGATACATGATGGCCGAGGAGTCGATTTGCACGACTTAATATGAAATGAATGCACACATAAACACAACAAGACCTAAGCTCCATCATGGGTAATTTAGAGTGTCGGCGACTGGGGAATTGAGACACGTTCCGTCACTCGGAGTACGGAACGTACCTCGTTTCCCGTGCTCAGGCTAACTCCTATCCCAAGCACAATGCAATATGCATGACATGCATGAATGCAACTAAGATACAACCTAACATGCACAATGCTATGAAATGGCATGCACGATGCACGAGGTAATATGACATACACAATGCGCTAACATACAACCTAGCATACACAATGCTATGAAATGAAATGGCATACACAATGCATAATGGACTTACACCAACACGAGTGGACCTCAGCCACACTCACATAAGTAGCCATTAGATGAAGATGAGACGCTCGAGATACGTGCACACATGCATGCAAACCGAGGACCGAACTTAAGGCACGAATGCCACTCTACCAAAGCATGGCAAGGCATGGAATATGGCATACAAACATGCGAGTTTCAGCACTAACATATGATGCTAAATGATCCCGAATCATGGATATATGGCACCCGATGCATGAGATGAACCCCGAAACTCAAAACTAGGCATACGCAATGACCTATAGCTATATAAAGTATGCATTATTTGATCATGAAGTCTAAAGACAGAGCCAAGTCAGTCCCAAAACATGCACATTTCCAGTTTAGAGCATGGTCAAAAAGTGCTAGCAAGATAGACTAAAATAGCATGCAACTTTGACTAGCAAACATAGTTTACATGGCACGTATATGAAGCATATGGAATCTCACCAAACCAGCAAAAACCAGTGAATAAAACATGCCAAAATACGCCCAAATAACCGCTGATATGCAGCCAATGCATGCAAAAATGATGAGCTCCTTTAGAGGGCTATGCAAGGGATTCTTAAGCATATACAAGATGGACACTTAGCAAGACCAAATCAACTCTGGAAATGGAATATGAGGGTCCTAAAACCCACTGAAAAAGCTCTGAAATCAGTCTCGGAAGCATGCAAAGAAAGGCCCCTTTGAAAGACCTTGAATGGGATTGCTCTACACATGCATTGTAGACATAAAATATGGCCAAAAGGCCTTGGACAGAGCCAAGGCAGACCTCAAAACCCTCAGAATGAGGCCTGGAAAGTGACCTCAATGCATGCAAAACAAGGGTCTCTTTGGAAGGCCCAAAAGACCACCAAACAAGACAAGGAGAGAGGGGGTCACCCCCCTCTGATTTTGGCCTTCAAGAATGCACCTAAGTCACTGAAAATCCACTGGATTTCAGTGGCTAAGAGGCCAAAACAAGGCCAATGCAAATGCTCACATGTATGGCTCAAAGCATGGAGAAATAAGGCATGCAAAGAAGGAGATGACTCCAAACAGAAATGGAACCTGAAACAAACTTGAAGAATAGGTCAAAACAAGATTTTTTTTAGTTTAGGTCGAGGTCCAAAACAGCTCACAAATAAGGCTAATATGTCATGCAAAAACAGCCCTAAAAGAGAGATTAAAGACAAGGGGCAGCAGATGGCCTCGAACAAGAAAGAGCCCTTCAACAAAGTTGAAGAGGGGCTCAAAAAAAGGCACTTCACAGTTTATAGAAAGTCTCTAAAATGATCACAAGTAGGGCTAAAATAACATGCAAAAATGGCCCTACGAAGAGAAATAGGAGACAAGATGTAGTAGATGGCCTCAAACAGAGAGGAGCCCTTCAACAAAGTTGAAGAAGGGCTAAAAAAAAGTCACTTTACAGTTTGGGTCGGAGCCCAGAAATGCTTGCAAGTATGGCTTATAAATGAAGCAAAAAGAAACGCAAGTTTGAGGGGAAAAGAGACTTACCCTTGAAGACCAACTTTCCAGCAGCTTTTGGTCCAAATTTCTGAGCCTTCAACATCTCCAAATGTCCTCCAAGGTGCTGGAATGAGTGATGGAGGTGTTGTGCTATTGGTTGTAGTGCAAATGGTGCAAGGTCAAGGGTGTTTTGGAGCTTGGATGGAGGAGATATGGAGGATTTGTATGCAATGCTCCAGCTGGTTCTTCTCTAACCCTTGCAAATGGAGATGAGAGTTTGTTTTATAGAAGACAAAGGGCCAAGGCTTGGAGAAGCCTCAACAAAAGGGTCAAAGCTTCTCAAAGAAGCTTAAGCAAAAGGGTCAAGCTTCCTGGAGAAGCTAGAGCAAAAGGGTCAAGCTTCTTCAAGAAGCTAAAACAAAGGGTTCAAGCTTCCTCAAGAAGCTTCAGCCAAAAAAATAAAAAAAAAATAATAAAAATAAAAAATTGATGGCCGACCGACCATGCCGACCGACCACCAAGGCCGACCACCAAAGGTGCCGACCGACCACCAAGACCGACCACCAAAGGTGCCGACCGACCACCAAGGCCGACCACCAAAGGTGCCGACCGACCACCAAAGGTGCCGATCGACCACCAAGACCGACCACCAAGGCCGACCACCAAAGGTGCTGACCGACCATCAACGCCGACCACCAAAGGTGCCGACCGACCATCAAGGCCAACCACCAATGGCCGGTGGCAAGAAAAAAAATCTGCTCTGAAGGTCCAACTTCAAACGGACCTAACTCCTTCATGTGAACCCATTTTCAGGTCATTTTTGTGTCCAAATTGAAGCCCCAGAAGTTAGATTTCCAATGGCTCAAACCTTGCATTAAAATTCCAACTGTGAAAAAAGTTATGCTCGTTTCGGTGAAGCCGCGCAGATGTTTTCTCTCCTTCCAGATTCATGCTGAACCACTTTTGACCAAAAACAGCTGGTCGGCCATCTGATTTGCTGGTTTTCCATGTGGCCACATTGAAGCCCCAGAAGTTATCTTTCCAATGGCGCCAACCTCGCATCAAAATTCCAACTGTGCAAAAAGTTATGCTTGTTTTGGTAAAGGTTGCTCAGTTTCGGTCCAACCGGATGATGCCCAACTTCAACCAATCATATCTCCCCCATACGGACTCGGCTTTAGGAGATTCTTGAGTGAAAAATGAAGCCCCGGAAGTCTTCTTTCCAACGGTGGTGGACTCATAGCTTAATTACAAGTGCATAGATAGATAAGCCTGATTTAGCGAGGACCACTCGACTCTCTCTTAGCGATTCATACCCAACTTCTTCCCCAGCTAGGTTTCTTCTCTCTTCTCCTCTTTTCTTCAACTCTAAACCCCTAAACAAAGTGTTTTGAAAGATTTTTCAAAGATTTCATCTCTCTTTCATTCATCTCCACTTTGTCCTTGCTCGGTTTACCGAAAAGCACAACATTTACCGAAATGCGAGTGTCGGAGCATCGTAGGAACTTTATTTCAAAAAAATGTTTTGAAAGAGAGGGTTTTAAGGTCTAAAAACCATTCAAAATAGTTTTGGTCCAAAATGGGGTGTGAAGTTGAGATTTGTCTCTCTCCTTGCTGAAGAAACTAAACCTTGGCCCTGCACACCTTTCTCCACCAAGTAAACCATCAGTAACGCCCAAGTCTTAAGGGCGGTTAAAAATGGGGTGTCTACACCACCGTATTTACCCCAAAACCATTTCATGAAAACCCATTTCCCAACATTCTTTTCTCAATACAAATTTCCAAAGCTTAACATAGTCTAATGAATTGAAATGCCAATGTATGCTTAATAATGCAATGCAACATTACTTCCATATTCAGTTGTTCTACACAATATACCATTGTGATCAAAATTTCCAATCCTCTTTTCAACACAATTCCACAAGATAAATATATATATATATATATATATATATTTATATCCAATTCATTCAAGAGAATAATGTAATTTCCACATTTCGAGCAATCTCAACAATTTCCAAAATAAACAACATTTCTCATTTTTTTTTTTTTTCACAAAATTAATCATTTATATATAAATAAACAATTTTCAAAATATCCATTTATTTTGGTACGCAAAATAAATATGACAACATCTTCCAAGGATTTTCAACATCTTTAAAAGAAAAGACCCAATTTCTAGGTTTTCTCACCAAAACCATTCATCTCCAAAATATTTAGAAGAATCTCCCCAAAATCATCTTTCTTCAATCAATATGGTTCAAAACCTTCAATTTCTATTTTAAAAGGAAAATAAATTAAACCTTCTTTCAAAATCACTCATCTTCTTAAAATCAATAATCAATTTCTCAAAGCTAATCAAAGGATGATTTCAAAAATCCTTTAGATCTTGCAAAAACATATATATAACTCTAAGAAAATCACTACCTCAAGTTTTGAAGAAGAAATGAGATGAAATCCCCAAAATCAACGGTGTTAAAACTCGATATTCACTGCACACAACGAAACCCTCGAGATGATAACCAACTTTGGTGAAGAACTTAGGTCTAATCCCAATGGATTTGGAGAAATCAAAGAGAGAAGATGATTTCTAGAGAGAGAAGCTCCCGATCTGGAATTCTGGAGAGTTTTAGAGAGAGAGAGGACTGAAAAAGTGATATGAAATATCAGATTCAAGAACTGATATAATATGCTCTGCTCGAGCGTGGAATGCCCCGCTTGAGCGTCAAATACACTAACCCAATACTTTTGTAGACATGTCAAACTTCTTAAACCAAACATTCTCCGCTCGAGCGCATAAATGGCCGCTCGAGCGGACAAGCAACTTCAAATGCATTTTGCATTTTTGTTTTGGGGGCGCTGCCCCTCAACCCCACTAGGGCATTGCCCTAAGACCCGCCAAAGGGCGTTGCCCCTTGGACCCCCGCAAGCTGACTGGGAGCTCGACCTCAACCAGGACACTGCCCTTGGACCCGCCAAGGGGCGTTGCCCCCTGGACCCTCGCGAGTTGACCGGGTAGCTCGACCCTCGATCGGCCCAGTCGAAGTGGCAAAACATGAAAGAAGGATCTAAACTGGGATTGCTCCGTATAGATTTCTTATTCTAAAATTCCATTCAATTATATTTAAGCATAGATTACGTATTTTCTAATCACTCACATATAACGATAATCAAATGTTACTTGAGGATGCTAGCAAATGATAGGATATGCATTTTAGTGCCAACTTTGTTCGGATGATCTTGTTCATTGTGATGTCTTTTGCAGTCGCCTTCCTTTATTGATGTAATTGTTTTTGTACTTTGTACTTTGTTTTTTCGTCCATAAAGTCTTTTTTTTTTTTTTGTTTTGCTAATCGATATATATATATAGATTTCTTATTCTAAAATCCCATTCAAGTATATTTAAGAATACATTACATATTTTCTAATCACTCACATATAATGCTAATCAAATGTATTGCTATTACATCAAGTATATGACTAATATAACAAATGAAAACCAAAACAAGAGAGGTTCACTGACATGCAAAATTCAATTTGGACATTTAAAGATCGTCAACAAGTACCATGCAAACATGGAGTTACAGAGAAGATATTCTAACAATGAATTTCTAGCATACCATTGACATTTAAATGTTCAATTAGAACATGACAATAATTTTTGGTAACATAAAAACGATTACAATTTTCCAGAAGAATGATCAAGAAAACCGACACTATACATGTGTGTTTTATTTTATCATTTTTAAACCAAGAAAACATTAATTATTTTATGAAACAATCCGCCAAACAATATATTAAACAAAATCAAATAACACAATGCTAGATCTACTAAAATTTAGAAAGAAAAGTTGTTTTAGATAGTTAGTCTAACAATATAATAAACAAGACAATTAGTATGAATTATATAATATCAATGACAATAAACAATAATATATATAGACAAAATTAAGTGTAGTGAAACATAACTGTGAGATTTTAAGAGTTGTGTTATCACTGTCCTAAAACTATTTTTCCTCCCCTTGTGAAGATACAACCAGAGTGAAATAATTCCAAGATAAAATCTATATTGCTCACAGTGTCCCCCATCTAGTATGCACAACCAACAGAAGGCTTGAACCATGTCACGAACCAAACTTGTCCAAAATACTTATGTAGCACTCTTAGTAACTTACATAATAAAATTCACTTAACGATAACAATAAACCACCATTTAACATTATATTAAATAAAAAAATAATGAGATATAAAACCTTTTATAACTCACGATTTATTAAATTTATTAAAACAATATATTATTTTATTTTTATTAAAAGTATCAACATGCACCACATCAAAGCCAAAGGAATAACTTTCCAAATCAACCAATCAAATTTCTTGAACTTAAATCCAGCCCACCAATTAAACAACCCCTCTATTGACCCAAGCATCACCCATTGGACCTTACCAATTTAACAAATTGGCCCAAACCTTCCAAATTGATAAGCATAGCAACAACACATGATCAACTGATTCAACTTCCGAATTCCAGAAAATACAATTGATGCTAGCATTCATACTAAGAATCCCAATTCTTTGTAAATAAGCAACTGTTTAGACCCTTCCATTCTAAGCCAACCACCCAAAGAATTAAGCTTCAGGAGGAGAAATTTTAGACCATAAGAGGGATGGAACATCATATATACAATCATGCTTATAATGTGGGGAGTAGTTTTGCTATAAAAAATTATTGGTTAGTTCAGGAGTGTCACATGGCCATACTCTTAGCCAATTACAAAATCCTATGCCCCCTTATATTTCCTAATTGTGGAACACAAAATTGTGAATACACATGGGATATCACGTGATTGTATCTGTATGGGGAGGAAATATTCGCCGCTTTCTGTACTCCTCGTGTCCAAGCTTTGCTTCTTCCTGAATGACTTGAGAACACAAAGGCGGTGAGCTACCCGGTGGTGTACTGCCGGAAAAACCCTCCAACAATCAAGTTAGCACACTTAGAGAGGAGAAGAGAGAAAGAGAGACAAAGGGGTAGGTAGCTCTGATAACCAAATGATCCAGACTTGTGCATGGATACGTAGCACTGTTTATATAGCTTCTGCGCATCCTCTCTGTTTGTCCTCATTTTGACACGTGGATATGTTCCCCTCTTACATTCCTCCACGTGTATGTGCAGATACTGCTAAACACCAAATGACAAAACCACTAAATGGTATTAATGTGTACGGACGAAGGAACCTCCTTCCCGCAGCTTTACTACGCCAATTGCACTTCATACTAAGTTGTGTCCAGCACAGCGCCACGCCTTTTTCTTGGGACCGCGCTACTTGGCTGGTCTCTTCGGTCGAACCCAAACGAAGGCTTCAACCGAGCTCCACAGTTACGACCGAGCTCCCCCTCGGTCTGGTCTCCTAAGGACAAATTCTGTCCAACTCTGCAGAACACACATCTCTACTAGGCTAATAACCCGAAGTTGTCCTAACTTGACCGGATTAAGTCTCCGATCCAACGCGTTCCCAATGTCTGACCAAGTAAAGACCCTAACTCTAACCCAAACTGGCTCGGCCCATTATCAAGTCATAAATCTCTCTCTCAATTGCCCCTTAATTCTAGTTGCACTAGTATGACTGGGATTATATTCTTTGGTTGAACTCATTCTCTTGCATGGTCGTTATGTGCTCGGTCAAGCGCCTCACTACCTGCACTCCCGAATTGGTGCATAGTCTCCTACCGTGCTATTCCTTATGCTCAGTTTTATCGCTTGCTCGGTTGTCGTTTGGTCTTCTTAGCCTATCTTCTCAAGACTGACACCAGTCTCGTCATACACACGTGTCGTTTTCCCATTAGCCTCGTATAGCCAACCCAGCTGTCCAACGCCATCTCTTTAGATTCAAATTTTTTGGTGCCCCTTCTTATTCCATATATATCACCAACGTACCCAACTCTACATTTCCACTATTCATCACTCCTTCTACGACGATCCCGAGCAACAACGTATCCAAGCCCTATCCTCTGTATTTCTTTTCCTCGTCACGGTGTCTTCGCTGTAGATCGTGCACTGTCCTCGTCATTGGAGCCCTCGCCCGTCAATTGGAGCTTCAATTTGAGCCTTACCTTGTAAGTTTTCATATTTCTTCATATTTCTTATCTGTTCTTCGTGTCTTTCTCACATTTTTGGACTCCAACTCCCATATTCGTATTTAGGGCATGATAAAAAAATAGCCAAAAATAGGACTAGGGTAGGGTTGTACCCCCCTTTATGGTGTCGAAAAGTGATCTCGCCCCCTGTCCCCAACACTATTCATCATCTCCTGTGATGAACAGGTGAGAATCTGGGACAGACAGGGCTATAAACCCCCATTTGATTCAAAATCATGATTTGATCGAGCAAGTTTAGTGTTTTCAGAACTTAGAGATAAAAATCGAGCTAGTAGATGTGTTGGGTTGCGTAACCGGGCTAATATCTGGTTTGCTTGAGCGACCGAGCTATTAAGCTTACCCATCGAGACCGAGGTGCAATTGCGCCCAAAGTGACTGAGCTAAAATCGAGCTCATTTGCACGACCGCGCTATCATTTACACTTGGTTTTTAACTACAAAATCCTAGGGGACCAGGCACACCAACATAAGGGCTCTCAAAGACCGAGCAGCCATCGTACACAACTTTGCCAACTTAATCCTGCCGATCGAGCTAAACAAACTAGCATCCCATGGGGCGCTATCACTTCTTTGTAAACACGCCAGGTGCCCTGGCTGCGTTCCGAGAGGAGTACGGCGTCCCAACCGACATACACTTAGAGCTCAGTGAAGAGGACATAAACTCGTGGGGCAGATTAGAGTCCTGTTCCTTCACCGTGCTAAGCATAGTCGAAGGGGGACTATGCTTTCTGGTGCAGTCCTTAATCTACGAATTTCTAAGACGCATCAGACTAGCTCCGACACAAGTATCCACCAATACATACCGAATCATAAACGGAGTAGTCGAGTTGAACCACCGGCTTGGTCTGAATCTAGGCCTGGTCGAGATCTTACGCCAATACACGTTCGGTCACACGGCAAACGGGTATAATTATTACCTGAAAATAAGGCCGGGCCGAGAATGTCTAGTAACCAGTACACCGGACAAAGATATGCACGATGACGACTTCTTCTGGGTGTTTGGCAATTATGAGACCGCCGATGTGCTCGGTTAGTACATTAGCAAGGACTTCGGTTCTTCTTGTAAGCCGAGCTCTTTGACTTGTTAACTTTTCAATATCGTTATACCGAGCTAATTACCTTCCTTTTGTAGTTATCGAAGAGTTACAAGCCAATTATCTCTATCGGAACAAATAGGCGAATAAGGCCGCACTAAGATATTGACACCGAGATTGCCACAAGCTTTTTGGCTACGTACCAAGCTACCGATATTTAGCACCCCGAAAGAGCAAGGTTACCGACTTCCTTCGGGTGCCTTCTCCTCCACCTGACCCAACTTTGCCCGACTTGCCCCTAATCCGGGTGACAGAAGAGCAAGAAATAGAAAAGAAGAGCCATATTAAGAACCTTACCGCCACTTCCGCAGAGCTACCAAACAACCCACCTCCTGCACCAACTGCTGGCTAGATCTCGGGGACTGTGATCGCCTTGGCTTCCATGGCTGCTCAAAATGTTGAGCAATACTGGGCTGGCAAGAGGGCCCGCTCGGCTGATCCCTCAATTGAGCTAGCAGCCAAGCTTAATACCGAGCACGCAGTAACCGAAGTCGAACTGGTTCCAACTTAGCAGCCGAGGTTGAAATCCCAGGAAGGCCCTATCCCGACCAATGCTTCTGTGAAAGGGGACAAGGAACATCTCCTTGCCTTCGATCTTTCCAACTCTCTGCTTCTGCCGAAAGACATGATAGGGACCGAGTACGTTCCTAACACCCAGCTTGTCAAGTCCGTGATGAAATTGATGATGAGGGTAAGAGCTTCAAATTTAAAAATTTTCAATTGTTTGCTTGGTTTTTGCTTGCTCGAGCTAATTTTCTTCTGGTTTTTTGCAGTCCATTCAGAAAACTCACCTCGTTATGGACCGCATTCTCAACTTGCGGCAAAAAGTGACCAAGCTAAACGCTGCTGGGAAGAATGTCTCGGCTAAGTTGGGCCGAGCTAAGGCTTCGCTTGAAATCGTGAATGCTGATAATGTGAGGCTACTTGGTCAGCTTGGCAGAGCCGAGTAAAAGAGAAATGCCTTGAAGACTGAGCTCAAGGAGGTGAAAAAGGCGAAAGACAAGGCGGTGGATGAGGCCAACAACCTCAGCTTCAAGGAAGCCGATGAGAGCTATACTGAGCAAGTCGAAGCCACCAAGGACATCTTCTTCAAGTCCAGTTGGAAGGCAACTTGTGAGAAGCTCAGCCAAGGACCTGAGATCGAGGTGTTTACCTCTCCACCTCCCGCCTTCCTGTCGGGCTACACGGTGTCTTAGGCCAACAACGTCTTCAACTCTTTGTAGAGAAAGAGGGCAGTCAGGATGAGACCAGCTAAAGGCAGCGCAGCAATGCAACGACCGTAGTTGACCTGGAGGCCATCGCCGGGGCCGGGGACGAATTTGCTGACCTTTCCCCTCTAGTCTAGTCTTTTTTATTTTCTGTCTTTTTGTGTTGAACTTTAGTAACTGGGCTACTTGCCCTAACTTTGTACTTGCATTCTCAATCAATGAAAATTTCTACTTTTGTTACTTGCAATGACATCGTCTTTATGCAATATTCTTGGACAAAGCATTCACTCTATTAGCGGGCGAAACGACTCGACATTAAGCCTTGAGTTGAATCAGTTGTTAACTCTTTCAGCCAAGCAAGACACCACGGCTGAAAGTGTTGAACAATTCATCGATTCTTTCAGCTGGGCAAAATGCCTCAGCTAAAAGTTTTGAGTTGAGCAATTCGCTAGCTCTTTTCGCCAGGCAAAATCACCTCAGCTAAAAGCTTTGAGTTGAACAATTCATTAACTCTTTTAGCTAGGCAAATTCTTATCGGCTGAAATCTTGAGTTAAACAATTCATCAACTCTTTTGGCCGGGCAAAATCACCTCAGCTAAAAGCTTTGATTCAAACAATTCATCAACTCTTTTAGCCGGGTAAATTCTTCTCGGCTAAAAGTGTTGAGTTAAACAATTCATCAACTCTTTTAGCCGGGAAATTTCTCATCGGCTGAAATATTGAGTTGAACAATTCATCAACTCCTTTAGCTGGGCAAAATCACCTTAGCTAAAAACATTGAGTTGAACAATTCATCAACTCTTTTAGCTGGGTAATTTCTCCTCGGCTAAAAGTGCTGAGTTGAACAATTCATCAATTCTTTCAGCAGGGTAAATTCTCCTCGGCTAAAAAGGCTAAGTTGAACAATTAATCAACTCTTTTAGCCGAAAAAATTCTCCTCGCCTGAAATCTTGAGTTAAACAATTCATCAACTCCTTTAGTCGGGCAAAATCACCTCGACTAAAAACTTTGAGTTTAACAATTCATCAACCCTTTTAGCCAGGAAAATTCTCTTCAGCTAAAAGTGCTGAATTGAACAATTCATCAACTCTTTTAGCTGGGTAAATTCTCTTCAGCTAAAAGTGCTGAGTTGAACAATTCATTAACTCTTTTAGTTGGGAAAATTCTCCTCGACTGAAATCTTGAGTTCAACAATTCATCAACTCCTTTGGCAGGGCAAAATCACATCAGCTAAAAGCTTTGAGTTGAACAATTCATCAACTCTTTTAGCCGGGTAAATTCTCCTCGGCTAAAAGTCCTTGTAGACATCCCATTTTTGACCGTCCTCAAGATTTGGACGTCATCGTTTGAACACTTGATAATCATCTATGCTCGTGTTCGTTTTGAGTTCTCAGAGGTCTCGGCCACGCGTCTTGCCTCAAGATCTCTCAACTTGACTATTTCGTGCTTGGTTGTGGACCAAGCACTTGTGTTTTTGCTTTTGAGGGAAGATGGCGGCTTGTTGGCCATTTCCTCAACCCACCGGCCAAGGCTTTGTGCCATCGGCCCCTTTTTTCTTGCCATCGGCCAAAGTTGTTGGCCGGTCGGCGCTTTTTATGGTCGGTCGGCCACCTTTGTTGGTCAATCGGCCATATTTTCTAGCCGACCCCTGCTCAACTGCTTTATGCAAATATTTTGTGCCAGCTGGCACGCACAATTAACCCCCTTCATACATGTGTATGGAGGGATTCGAGCCTTGTTTAGCTACTCTTAAAAGCTTTGCAATTGAACTTCTATAAGAGGGGAGGCCCTCCTCCCTTCTCAGAGGTTCTGAAAATTAGGGTTAGAAAGTTGTATCTCTCTATCTCTCTCTCTCTCTCTCTCTCTCTACTTTTTGTGTGTGTATTTGTGCTCTAAAGTGTGTTTTGTTCATACTTTTGCACTAAGACACCTAGTGTTATACCTTCCTTGTGTGCTGAGGCATCTTGAGGTTGATTTTGGAGTTCTTGGTTGGGTTTCCACTCAGAAAATTTGCTGGTATAGTGTTCTTGAAGGTGTTCTTCAAGGGTGAGTTAACTTGCTTTAGATACCCCATTTTGGCTAAAGCTTTTAGACCTATTTTCATATTGTTTTGGGCTTAGCTATAAACTGTAAAAAGTTCTGATTTTCTATCCTCAAGATGTTTGTTTAAGGTCTTTTTTGATTGGAGGTTGTCTACCCGGTCTTAGGCCTTGTTTGGCCTTGTTTTGTGCCTTTACTTTTGAGCTTTGGTATCATCTCATTTTGACCTTCTCACCACTAAAATCCAAAGGATTTTTAGTGGTGGAGAAGTGGTTTTGAGGTCTTGAATAGGAGAGGGACCCTCCCTCTCCTTATGTCTCATATGCTTGTGTTATTGGCTCATAATGTTAGCATGTTTGCATAGTATGTTTTGGCCCCATTTCAGCAAGTTTTTAGTGTTATTTTGGCATGATGTACCTCTGTTTTAAGTTGGTTTGATGGCCTTTTACATGCTTCATATACTTGCCTTGCAATCCTCTTATTTGCCTCAACATGCATCATGTTGTAACATGTCTTTCTAGCATGATTTTGGCTCGACTTCAAGAAGCTTTTATTCATGTTTTGGTATGCTTGAGGTCTAATTTTGGTTGTCTTGGTCACCCGTGATTTTCTTTGTATAGCTACCATGCAATCTAGCTTGTAGGCTTTGAGTATTGAATCCTCTAGCATGCTCTACTTGGATCATTTCGGTGGTTTGGCATCACTTTTAATGTTATTTCAGTCCATATAGTATGCTCAAATACTTGCACTTATCACTCCTTTAATGCTTTAAAGGGTTTGTGTTTTATGCCTCATGAATGTATCATTGTGTATGCCACCATGCTTAGGCCTTTGGGATGCCATATAAGTGGGTTTCTGGGTTCATTCTAACATGCCATAACTCTGATTTTATTGGCTTAAGTCATGCCATGCTTGATTGCAATAGGTGTAGTGCAATTGCCCCTTTTGGCCTTATGTGCTTCATGTTTTGTGCTTACCTTTCTAGCATGTTTTGGCCTCATCCCATGCATGTTCTAGCCTTGTTTTGGCCTGCCTTGGGACTGTTTTGGGTCACCTTGGTTCTTTGGGGCTTGGTTGATATGGCCATGGTTCAAGTCCCTTGGTTAGCTTTGAACTTTAAGTCCATTGGCATGCCTACCTTGTGTTATGTGTTTGATTTGGCATCACTCTTAACATGATTTCAGAGCTTATGGTGTCACCATACTATCATGATTATCACCCCTCGCTGATGTTTGGGTGTTGAGACCTTATGCCTTAACTCTTGGACCATTGCATGTGCATGCTCATTGTGCATTTCATTCTATCACTTCATCATTTTGGCCACTGTTTTTGGTGTGGCTGAGGCCTATCTATCTTT
The DNA here is from genome assembly GCA_030407325.1 of Camellia japonica. Taxonomy (NCBI): domain Eukaryota; kingdom Viridiplantae; phylum Streptophyta; class Magnoliopsida; order Ericales; family Theaceae; genus Camellia; species Camellia japonica. Next base: position 150,632,933 of record JAPPVO010000031.1, read on the forward strand.
AGTGTAAGTCCATGGATCATGCATTTGTGTATTGTTGTATGCTTATCGCATTGCATGTTGTTGCATCCTTATGGTTGGTGTCATTGTTGCATGCCTATCACTTTGTGTATTCCCATATCTAGGTTGCATTGTAGTGTTGCATACTTGGCATGCTCATGTTACATTAGCTTAGCTTGCATGCTTAGTTTGCATTGCATTTGGCATGCTTGTTACCTTAGCCTTGTGCATGCTTAGGTTGCATAGCATTTACATTTCCATGTTGCATTGTACTTGGCATACTCGCTTGCATTACATTGTGTTTGGTTTGGGGTGTCAAACCAAACACGAGGAGCGAGGAACGTTCGTACTTGAAGTGACAAAACGTACCTCAATCCTTAGTCGCCGATGCTCTTGATCCAACATGATAGAGTGTGAGGCCTTCATGTGTTTTGTGCATTCATTCCATATTGATTTGCACACTTGACCCCTTTGACCATCATGCATTGAAATGCGTGATTGGTGGTCCAAGGGTCGAGAGCCATACTCCCTTGAGTTCATAGCATGATAGGGAGGGTGGTGGTGCACACATTATCTTGTAAATGCCTTGCCATGCATTGTCTGTCCTCTGCTGCAGCAAAATCAAAATTCTGCAGGAAGATATGGCCGGTCGGCCATATTCAGTGCTGGCCGACTACCAAAATCTGGCCAAGAGCCTTACAAATAGTTGATAACCGTTTTCCAATGGCCGGTGAACCTATCGCTTGGCTGGTGACATCACATAGCTCTTAGGGAGTGGTTCAGAAACATCCTTGGGACTTGTGTAGTTTTTAGAGGAGCAAAACAGTGCAAACAGAGGCAACATGTGGCATGGCAACGGGTTTCCGAGCGAGGCAATCGAGCATGCATCATTCAATCATTCTGAGGTAGAGCTGCGGCGGCCTCCTTTTGTAGTTAATTTGTTAATTAGTTAAGTGGTTGTGTAATTAATTAATTAGTTGATTAATTAGTTAATTTGTATTATTCTTTCGGACCCTCCGTCGAGAGGGCGAATTTGTAATAAGTGTGTGTGCATGTGTGAATGTCTTCCAACTCCACATCTTTCTCCCTTTTATTTACCAGCTTATGATGGTTAGTTTAGGGCATTTTTCAATTAGCATCCTTATGCTCGCATGTTTGCATCATTCATCTGTATTGCATGCACCGGGCTCGGCGCATCATACTAACTGCATTGTATTTCAATTCAAAGTTGAATACATGATTATCAAGTTGCATCTCACAAGCCATCTTAGAATAGCTGAGCCTATTTCTAGTTGCATTTCGCATGTGTTGTATTAGCCATCTTAACATAGCTAGGATCATGCATTGATTTTTAACTAGCTACTATTTTGGCTCGGAGTACACTGTGAGTGTTTACACTTTAGCATACTGCATGTGTATTAATGTTGCCATGACAGCATGCTTGCCATGAGGCTATTTGCTTATGTGATATAATTGCCTGAATGCATGTGGGTGAAGGTTGGATTACTTGAATTGGAACAATTCATTGAAATCCGTGTTTTAACCTACTTGCGAGTAGCAAACTTCAAACCGTTTTCAAACAAACGGATATGCGATGCTTTGTTCCAAATTAGGCGATCTAGTCTATACTTGTGTGTTGTGCGCATCACATAGTAATTCTAGGCTAATAACCAAAATAAGAACACATGTGTTTTCAAAAATAAGATATCATGTTAGTAAAGGCCGATCCTTTGATCGGGCGAGCGGGGGTGCTCATAGATGACCTTCCCCAATCGTACCCAAGTTCCCGAGCCGAGGCAACTTTGGTGATGACGGACACGTGGCCTTAGGCATGAGTCAGGGTTTCCTAAATTCCCCCAAAAATAAATATTTAGGTGACGACTCTGTATCTGGCAAAGCAGTCCATGTTTGGCACTTCTTTACAAAAATCAGTTTTCCAAAACGATTTGCCGTATTTGGACTCTTTGGTGATTTATCAATCTCACATCGCACATTATGAGATCAGATTAAGAACCGTGACTATTTCAGTCCGAACTATAACATGAGGCCCCTCCGGGCGCGTCTACAGTTTCTAGTGACTCTACTGGGGATTTAGAGAACTTGACTCGAACTCATGATACCTTGTTTTCATTACACTTTTGTGTTTCTTTGCATTGCATTTGCATTGGCACGCCTAGGACACCGTGTTTGCCGTATGCTATTCCTGAATGGTTGCCGGAGGCCGACTTTGAGAAGCGTGCCATAAGGCTGACTGGTTGCGGGCTCTGCCGCGACGAGAACACAAACCCCGGTTTTTACTAGGGCACCCTTTTTGACCATTCGACCTAGTACATATCGGAGACCATAGTGACTATTCCAAATTAGGACAGGCATGTGCTTTTAGAGTTGGCCTCTACAGGAATGCACGTATCAGTCTGCAAGTCTGAGTATCAAGCCTGCGGGCACTAGTGTTTTGAGAATCAGTTATATCTGCGAGTATCAGATTTCAGTTTTGGAGCGGTGATTTGGGAACAGTGATTCAGTGGTTGAGAACAGTCCTTTCAGCTTATGTTTGCCAACTGTGTGTTGTCTTTATTTAAGCTGTTTTACTGTCCGTTCTTTTATCATTTCCTTATTATGCTTTATTTATCTTTTTGCAAGGTAGTTTAGCACTATTGATTCCGACCAGGCAGATATCCCCCGAGCACTCTGGGTTAAAGGTCATAGACTTAATCAATCTGAGGATCTGATAGACGGACAACCAGTGTTGTACTCTTTACCCCTGGTTACTAGATGGAGGTCAAAAAGGCGCAGTGCATCAATACAGCAGTCGTCGAATCAGTGGTCCACCCCACCAGTGAATAGTCAGGCTGAGGTCTCAGTTTCTGCTGTAGGGATAGATATACCGGTCATCCAGATAGATCAATACAGCATGGTAGGAATGGAGGAAATGATGCGTCAGCTCCAGGAAAGCATGAGAACTATGCAGCAGGATGTTGCCCGTCAAGCAGAATTTGCCAGACAACAGGCTGAGGTCATGGCCCAGCAGGCAGAGTTAATCACTAGGCTACAGCAGCAAACTGGAGCATCTGCTTCACACCAAGCCCCTCGCCTACCAACAGTTCCAATACTCGGGGAGACAGCTAATGTCCAAGACAATACAGACGTTCCAGTCGGGCCGACTCCACCCCCGGTTCTATCCCAGCTATCTAAAACACCCACCAACCTACCGGATTCTCCCTTTGAGTTTAAGACAGACCCCACAGCGTTGAAAGTGAGCAAGCTTGAAAAGCTATTCAAAAAGTCTCAGGGTGTGAAGTCCATTCCAGATATTGAGGATAGGTATACCGAATCAGCCGTGACGCTGCCGGACCGATTTAAAATGCCGCACATAGATCGTTTCGATGGGTCTGGGGATCCTTGGTGGCATTTGCGGGGTTTTCAGATATACTAAGGCCAATGGGCCTCACCAAATTACAGAAAACTGTCTTTTTGGCCGGACCCTGGGGGTTGTAGCAGCTATTGGTACGCAAAACTGGAGGATTCCGTTAAAAGAAGTTGGGAGGAGATGGCTGAGGTCTTCATAGCTCAATACTCCTACAATACACAGATCGAGATCACAACTCGTGATCTTGAGACAACTAGGCAAGAGCCGAAGGAGAGCTTCTCCGATTTTGTGACCCGGTGGAGTGCCAAGTCCTCGATGATGACCATCAGGCCCGTTGACAAAGATCAAATCCGGATGGTTGTGCGCAACCTCCAGCCCAAGCTCATGCAAAAGATGATTGTTCTTCCCCTATCCACTTTTGCAGATCTACATGAGATAAGGATGCAGATCGAAGATGCTATGAAACAAGGTCTGATTGACCATGTCAGAGAGCAGCCCAGGAGGACTTTCACCGCAGTGCGAATGCGGGCACAAAGCAGTGCTGCAGCTGCTAGATCTCCAGATGTGAGTATGGTTGCCACCCACCAATACCCCAAGAGCCCTTGCAGCTATGCCATTCACCGGTGCGTCTGGTAGTAGTTCGCAAACAGCCAGATACGCACCCAAAGGCAAAGAACCTTCACTCCACTATACATGCCCTGTCCAAGCTTTTGGGGGTTTTAATCAGAAAAAAGGGCACTTGAAGCCCCTGGAGCCGTGGCCATTGCCAGAGAAAAACTTCCCCCCTCCATAACCCAGCTAAATACTACTCATTTCACCAACAACATGGTCAATAAACCGACCAGTGCTTCCGATTACGTCATGAGATTCAGGATCTCATTGATAACAGGGTGATCGTGCCTCCGGAGAAGTCGAATGTCACAACCAACCCTCTCCCACCACACAACCAAGCTCCACCTCCCAAACACATCAATTTGATCCAAACTGGGGCTGTGTCATATGACCCTAGCATATACATCACCCCTTCCCACCTATCCAAGCCGGAGGTGTTCATTCCTGACAGCACTGACTTGTGCATGTTGGACATCTCCCTAACCCAACCTGAAATGGTGGTGGTAGCTATCGAAGATAGAAGTGGTTCCAGTGCCGAAACAGATGAGAATGATTATACAAAGCCTGAGGAGTCAGCAAGCTTCATATACAACCCGAGCGGTTATATTACATCAGCAGGCCAAGATAAGCCGAATGTGGAATTGCCAGTAGGGGTAGAGATTTGTGTAGTATGGGAAGATGGACTTAATCAGGGGCTGGATGACCTGGCAGAACTAGAGGAGGACATCGCGAACCTTCAATTCTTCAACGAACAAGATTCGAGAGACGTGACTGTCAACTGGTTTGGTTTGGAAAGGTCAGCAGAAGCTACTGGGTGGCTCAATGACGAGCCAGATGTTGTTAAACAGCCTCAGTCAGAACAGAGTCCGTCAGGAACAGGGACATCAACAGTGGCCGGAAGGGCCGGGAATCAGTTTTCATCGCCGGAGAGCACCGGTGTAAAGAATTTTGCTCAGAACACGGGCAGTTTGGGAATAGAGGAAACCGAACAGCAGGCTGTACTGAAGCAGTTTGAGCGAGAAAGAATCGAAGATTCTGAGAGAGCCAGAAAAGCCAAGGTCCCTGTGGGGACAGAACACGCTGCGGGCGCGGGAACGAGAAGTGCTATGGGCACAGGAATAGTTGTGACAGAGCCGGACAGGTGTATGTCGGCTGCCGATGGTATGTGGGGGAAGATACGACCTATGTCTTGCCAAACAAATGAAGATTAGGGGAGCAACCAACCGGATGATACCTGGTACATTGGCGAAGTTGATCACATGACTAGGAGCGGGCGGTATTTCAAACCCCGCACTTAGATCAACCAGAGGCGTCTGGAAAGGACAAAGAGGCAGAGAAGCAGAATGATAAATTGCTCGAAGAGGAGGCTGTGCTAAAACAGCTAAAGAAGATACAAGCAGACATCTCCATCTGGGGACTACTTATGGCTTCAAGGGTACATAGACAAGCTGTCATCTTTGCGATGGACAAGGCCAAACTTTTGATCGACACCACGCCCGAGCAACTGGTAGGACTGGTCTTTCCACGAGGAGCTTCCCCGACATTGACCTTTTCTGACAAGGAATTGCCGCCTGAGGGCTCGGAACATAACAAACCACTCTACATCTCTGTTAGCATAGAGACAATGGATACCGGTAGTTCTTGTCGACACAGGATCCGCCATTAAAGTGTGCCCATCAAGGACAGCATATGCAATCGGGTTGAAGCCCACATACTTTGTGCCAACCACCTAGGTAATAAGGGCCTATGACAATACAAGCAGAGAGGTGAAAGGGACAGTGCAGATTCAGACCCAGGTTGGTCCAGGACAACACGATGTTGATTTCCATGTCTTGGACGTTCCCGCAACCTTTAATCTACTCCTAGGGCGGCCGTGGCTGCACCAAGTAAAGGCGGTTCTTTCCACTCTGCATCAGATGTTGAAATACCCCCATGGGAGAGGGTGGCTATTGTTTTTGGGAATTCGTCAATCCATCCACCGCCAGAGGTGTCTACGCCAGTTTTGGAAATTGAACATGGCACGGAGGATGTGTTCCTGCCGGGATTACCCTAGCCGAGGCCGAGTCGTGCAGAACATTTTGGCTGTTGATGAGGGGTTGTATGTCAGTGCATAGTCAATGTACCTCATGAACAAGCTCCAACACATCCCTGGGATGGGACTAGGAAAGAGTGGCCGGAAGGGCATTGCTATATCGGCCGAAGTGCCGCACAATCCGCATACCTTTGGCTTAGGCTATCTGTCTACCAAAGAGGACTGGGTAAGGAAGGGCAAAGAGATGGCTGGAAAAGCCAGAGCCAAGCAGGCCGGGAGGCATTTTGAGTTGATGCATCAGCTTATCCAGGGCACCCTCAACGGACGCTTCATCCGGGAAGGGGAAGACTTTCCATTCTGCGGCTTCCCAGAACCTTGGTTAAATGCAGAGAAGAGGCGCCTGCCGAGGTTTGAGATTTTCTTTGACCTGCAGTTATCTAGGAATGATGTTTCCGAGGAGCAGATAGACCCATCAGCTGAAGTTGAGCAGTGTAAGGAAGTGGATTCCGAGGGCACCGAGTTTGAGATGGGGGTAGCACTGGCTTGTCTACTTTCAGATCCTCCGATCGTACATGAGTGCTTGGGATGATCTCACAGTGTCTATGATTGGGAATGAAACGGCTGCGAGCCCATCTACAAACATTTTGGATGCATCCATCGCACCCTCCCTCATCTGGCAGTACGAGGAGGGATTCTTATTGAGGAGCACCGGGTCCGGTAGTGAGCCAGAATCTGATTCCACCGAGTCTTGTGAGTCGAAATCAGGTTCCAGCTCGTCTGAGTCTGAGTCCGGTATTCCTGGGGGTGACAACCCGGATGCCACAGTCCTGTCTAGGTCGTTTTTTTCTTTCTCTTTTGAGTCTGTTGTAACAGAAGAATCAAATGGACTGGATGAAATGATTAATGAGAATGGAATGGTTATGGCTTCGGAGTATTTTTCTGTGCCTTTGATTTATTGCATTAATCAGGACTTTCAAAATTTTGATGAAAACGACGAGGAATAAATTCCTCCGGTTTTGAAATATTTGCTTGAACAAGAGCAGCAGAGATTTGTAAAACCCTTGGTTGATGAAATCACCCAAATTAATGCTGGTACTGAGAAGGACCCGCGGCTGGTCCAGATCGGGTCCACGTTGTCTTGGAGGAGCGCGAGCGCTTAGTCGTTTTATTAAAGATTTCAAAGATGTTTTCGCGTGGTCCTACGAAGACATGCTGGAGGTCACCAAGCAGATTGACGCAGAGTCCTGCTGGTATCTGAATACCCAACTTGGTTGGCCAACATAGTTCCAGTACCGAAGAAGGATGGCAGGATTCGGGTATGTATGGATTTCAGAGATTTGAACAAAGCCAGTTCGAAGGACGACTTTCCTCTGCCACATAACGATGAGTTAGTGGACTTCACTGCAGGGTATGCATTGCTTTCGTTCATGGATGGCTTCTCAGGCTACAATCAGATAGTAATAGCACCCGAAGACCAGGAGAAGACTGCTTTTATCACCCCGTAGGGGACCTATTGTTATAGGGTGATGCCATTTGGGTTGAAGAATGCTGGAGCTACATATCAACGGGCCGCGACCACGATATTGCATGACATGATTCACAAAGAGGTTGAGGTGTACGTGGACGACATGATTGTCAAGTCCAAAGAAAGAGAGGGCCACTACACCGCCTTGCAAAAGTTCTTCCAAAGGATCAGAGAATTCTGGTTGCGACTGAATCCTCAAAAGTGTACGTTTGGTGTTACAGCAGGAAAAATGCTGGGGTTCTTGATTACACAGAGAGGTATCGAAGTCGACCCTTCCAAAATCAAGGCCATCTTAGAAATGCTACCACCAAAGACTGAAAAGGAGGTGCGAGGCTTTCTGGGTAAAGTGCAATTAATAAGACGGTTAATTGCTAAATTAACCTTGACTGTGAACCACTCTTTGGCCTCCTGAAGAAAGGAACGAAGTTCCAATGGGACGGCCGATGCCAAGCTGCTTTTGAACAGATCAAGCAATACTTTACAGAACCACCGTGTTGTCACCGCCTGAGCCGGGGAAACGTTGATTTTGTACCTTTCAATGACTGAAACTACAATGGGCTGCATGCTTGCGCTAGAGTCTGAGGACAAGATGGAGAGAGCTATCTACTACCTGAGCAAGAAGATGCTGGATTACGAGACCCGTTACACTCCGCTGGAAAAGGCTTGCTTAGCCTTGGTATAGGCTACCAGAAAGCTGCGGCACTACCTGTTAGCTCACTCTGTAATGTTGGTTTCGAGATTAGATCCCATCAAATATCTCTTCAAGAAACCAGCACTTACGGGTAGGCTAGCCCGTTGGTTGCTGCTACTTTACAAATTTGATCTGAAATATGTGACGCGGAAGTCAGTAAAGGGGAGAGCGGTAGTAGAGTTCCTAGCCGATCACCCTATGGAAGAGGATGAAGCAGTTGAGTACCTATTCCCAGACGAGGCCATTCTGCATGTCGAAGAAGAATTTTGGACGATGTACTTTGACGGAGCATCAAACTAATACGGGTATGGGATAGGGGTGTTGTTGATAGCACCCGATAATTCCCATATCCCTCTAGCATTCAAACTCTGTTTCAAAGTATCGAATAACGAAGCAGAGTATGAGGCATGCATTGTTGGTTTAGAAGCCGCCCTAGAACTAGGGGCCAAACGGTTGGACGTCATCGAGGACTCGAACCTTGTGTATCCCAAGCTAAGGAAGACTGGAAAAGTCAAAAGAGAAAGATGAGAATCTACACCAGACCTGGACTTGCTAATTCCTCGGTTTGAAAAGCTGAACTTTGCTCATCTGTAAGAGAGAACAACAGGTTCGCAGATTCACTAGCAACTCTATCTTCCATGATAGACATCCCATTGGAGTCCGGATGCGTCCGATTATCATTGACCAGAAATTTATGCGGGCCTACGTGCTGCTTGCTGCCATAGAGGAGATTCAAGATGAGAACCCTGGTATTACGACGTATGGAACTTCTTGGAAAAGGAAGCGTATCCACCAGGGCAAATGCCAAAAATAAGAGGGCAATCAGAAGAATGGCTGCTCAGTTCATCGTCTGCGGGGGGTAAACTGTATCAAGAGAGGTCATCTAGAAATGCATAAGCTGTGCGTTGATGCCGAAGAATCAAGGCGCCTGATGGAGGCTATCCATGGAGGAGAGTGCGAAGCGCATATGAACGGGGTGATGCTAGCCCGGAAGATCCTTAGACAAGGTTATTACTGGTCCACCATAGAGGAGGATTGTATTGGCTTTGTCTAGCGATGTTACAAATGTCAGATTCATGCAAATCGCATGAACATCCCGCCGTCGAAGCTATACAACATGACTTCGCCATGGCCGTTTTCAGTCTGGAGGATTGATGTAATAGGGGCTGTCACTCTGAAAGGGTCCAATGGGCATGAGTTCATTCTGGTCGCGATAGACTATTTCACGAAGTGGGTTGAGGCCCAATCCTATGCGGTGTTGAAGGCTTCACATGTCGCCAAGTTCATCAGGAACAACATCATCTGTTGCTATGGGGTCCCGAACGAGATCATTTCAGATAATGGATCCCACTTCAAGAAGGAGGTGATTGACTTGTTAGACAACTACAACGTGGCTTTCCATATGTCATCTACATATCGGCCGCAGACCAATAGAGCAATTGAGGCCGCCAACAAGAACATCAAACACATTTTGCAGAAGATGGTGGAAACCTACCGGGACTGGCCAGATAAGTTGCCATTTGCTCTGTGGGGCTATCGGACTTCAATTCGAACTTCTACTGGGGCGACTCTGTATTCTTTGGTCTATGGGATGGAGGCCGTTCTGCCTATCGAAATTGAGGTTCCATCATTACGAGTACTGGCTGAGTGTCAGATAGCTGAGGCAGATTGGCAGCAGAGCAGATTTGAAGAACTCATGCTCTTTGACGAGAGAAAACTGAAAGCACTATACCATGTTCAGGGTTATCAACGCAAAATTGCAAGGGCTTTTGTCACGACCCAAACCCGCCCCTATAAGTTTAGCGCCGTAACCGGCCAGTAATCCGTGGATTACCTACGGCCTCTGAAGACATTAACCAATAATAAGGGGCTGCGGAAGCAAATACAGAAAGTAAACAAGGTCCAATGAGCTGTGATGACGTACATGGGACAGAAGATTCAAAACTTATTTATATACGTAAACATGCTAGTCGGGTACACCCATATGTACAAAATATTTATATAAGTACAACCCAAGATCCAACTTAGCAAAATAGGTACAAAGGACTAGCATGAGGTACAAAACTGCCATGGCATCGGACTTCAAGCGGAACCTCCTCGGGAGGCGCAACAATTGGCTGACCAAAAACAAAACAGAGGGCCATCAACTCTGGCCAGGGTCTTGTGCCGGCTCACCTACATATATAATATAAACTGTGAGCGAAAGCCTAGTGAATAATAACAGAGTAAAGGGTTTAATGAGTGATGTCCATCACAGAGTTAGAAATCAGAGTTTATATCAGAAACAGAATCTTATCACAGAAACAGAGTCTTATGCATATTCAGATTTCAAATCAGATATAGGTTCAGATACATACTCATATTCATATTCATATTCAGATTTTGCATAAGACCATATGTGGTACACCCATTAGCTATCAGATCAGGCAGGTCCGAAGACCACAACAGGTAGGTCCGAAGACCACAAACAAAGATGGTACCAACAACCATAAAGGTCCATATCTTGCGCGCAAGTAGCCATGGTATTGTTACCCCCAGGCAAGGGCCATAGGCCACGGTATTGTTACCCCCGGGCGAGGGCCATCGGCCACGGTATTGTTACCCCCGGGCGAGGGCCATCGGCCACGGTATTATTACCCCCTGGCGAGGGCCATCGGCCACGGTATTGTTACCCCCGGGCGAGGGCCATCGGGACTAAGGGTGCCACAATACTTTTCAGAAAACTGGACATTCATTCATTCATTTCCAACATATCATAGCTTTTCAAGAATCAATCATTTTGTACCATAGTATACTGAAAATACATAACATTGAACATAACTTTACAAAGTTATTACTCACAGTGGGCGTTGATACAGGTAGGCGAAGTCAAAGGGGTTAAACAGATTGCGGCACGTGACCTACATAACACATCACGGATACACACTTTGAAACATGCACTTCAATTGTACAAAACTTACATCAACGATTCTCAGTGTGTACCTAACCCCTTACCCTTAGTATGGAGCCCTAAACATGACCTAGGAATGCCTAGGATGGAATGAGGGTGTAAAAATGCCTTAGAAAATGTTTTTCAAAAGTTGCTGAAAATAGGGGTCTCGCTCGAGCGAGGCTTTCTTCGCTCGAGCGGACATGCAGACAAAGGAGCTCCGCTCGAGCGTGGATTCCGTCGCTCGAGCGGACTGCGTGCTACAGTAAAAATGTTGGATGCTCAGATTTTACACTCGATGCTCGCTCGAGCGTGAGACACAGCTCTTCGCTCGAGCGTAGGTCCCTTCGCTCGAGCGTACGCCTGCGCGCACCGAGATGCTGAGAGCTTGAAATTTACGCTCGAGCCACCATTCCCTCGCTCGAGCGGATCTCAGAAGAAACGATGGTCGCTCGAGCGTAGAATCCTTCGCTCGAGCGTAGAAGCCAAATTCTGGAATTTCCAGATTTGCCTTCCAAGCTCAAACCAAGCACTCTCCAACCCAAAACTCAACCTCTTGGGCCCAAATTCTGGAAAAACACTTTAAACACATAGTACATCAAGTTTTAAAAGCCAATTTGTAAATTCAAGGGCCAAGAGTGAGTCAATTGGAGTACCATTTCCATAAATCTTCAAGAACAAAGCTTAAACCAACATGCAAGAATTCAAATGAACTCCAAAACTCCAAACCATGATCAAGTGGTCAATTTGGTGGAAAAACAAGATGAATACATGGATGATACTTAGGAAATGAACATGCATGTGGAGATTTGATACCAAACAACTTCAATTTCTATGAATATGCACATGCATGCATGTTACACTACCCAAATCAACAATTCCAAGCTAACTCTAGACTCTAACCTTCATTTGGCCAAGAAACATGCAAGAGCTAGTTCAATTACATAAGTGAGAGAGTGTATTCCTACCTTAAACCTTCAATTTCAAGTGTGTGAGCTCAATCTTGCAATTCTCCTACAATTCCTCTAGCAAACCATGTTGTAATCAATCTCCCCTCACCCTATCTCTCTCTAGCTGTTTGGAACAAGGGAATGGCTGAGGGGAATGTTTTGTTTGAGTGTAATTAGCTCAATACAAGTTGCCTACATGATCCACTAACAATGGCATATTGGTAATTAAACTAGATTCATTATTAAAACGTTAATTAATCCGATTTAAACATTCCAAATTGAATTTCAATTGAACCTACCATAAATTTACATAAAATCTAACTAGTCCAAAACACTAATCAATTTCGGAATCGGGCGCCGATAAGGCTTCCAATTTACAAATTAAAGTGTAAAACACGAACAGATATTTTGACACGAACAGATAGAAACACATAATCCATGCGATGCACATGCAAATTAATTCCAGATTTCCTCTTAATTATTATTAGGCTTAATTAAGTTTCAATTAGCGTTAATCAGGGTCGGGGTTATTACAGCTTTTAACAAGAAGGTTAAGTCCAGGAATTTGAAAGAAGGAGATTTGGTGCTCAAAGACAACAGAGCTCCCATCTACAACCCTAGGGGCAAGTTCAGACCTAATTGGACTGGCCCATACATCAGTAAGTCTATTTGGTCAGGTGGAGCTGTCTTTCTGATGGACCTAGATGGCCTAGAGTTCTCACAGCCGATCAACACGAACAAGTTGAAGAATATTACCCCTGAGCGGCTCGCTAGGCCGAAAACCTGAAAGGGTGACCTAGGCAAAAGTTAGAGCATAGAAAATTTGAAATTATAAAAACTGAGCTCGCAAGGTTGAAAACCCGCAAAGGGCGGCCTTGGCAAAAGTTAGAGCGCAAAAGGAGAGCGTAAATACTCGAGTGAACCCAAGCCGAACTACGTAAGGCTTGATTCCCATCTTTGGGATACGTAGGCAACTTCATCCTGAAGTCCAGCCATAAATACTTCCCCGATCAACTTTGTCCATGTGATCATGCTTGGTCATCTTTGTCTATTCACCATTCAAAAGCTCGGTTGTAATCTCCGGTACAGTGCTATTAAGACTAGGGGCAACTTTCCAGTTGCTGGGATCCGGGGTTGTGCATCTTAATGACAATCTCAAGCGTGTCCAATTCTGATCCATATCGAAAATGGTTTTGAAAAGTTTTAATAAAAGTTGATTTGCTCAAATTAATCTTTTTACAACTTAGACCATTTTTGGACCAAACGGAAAATTTTTAGTACCCACAACCTTCAATTTTATTGATTTCAATACAAAGTTCTCCTGTTCTTGAATACAAATTGAAGTTGCTTTTCATTACATTCATAAAGGAAACTTGAAAGTTCTGATTAAAGCAAATAAATTCGGGGTATAGTCAGGTGTTCCTGCGTCCCCTGCCAGAGCTGGTTGGAGCCTCTAATGCCAAAGTGGGCCTTACCTGTGCCTCTTCATTGAGCCAATCTATGCACTCATCAGAAAGGGTGTAGCTGAAAGTAGAAGCGGGGGCCAGAAGCTCTCTCGTCCTCCATGCCATGGCATACTAAGCTAGATGCGCGCCTCGGACTGGAAATGTAGCAGGGTACTCAATCCCTTCTTCCGGGCAAGTCTGATCATATCCAAACTGACGCCGGAACCGGAATGAAAAATAGAAGACGCAGTGCGTCATGCCAATCAACTGAATCCCAGGCTGACGGGTCATACTGTAACTCATTGCCGGCAGATTGAGCCAAGGACAGCGCCAAGCAATGCGGTTTGCGGACAAACGGCACATCCAGTCGTACCACCATCCCTCATCCGGGGCATCGACTAGACGTGGTCGGAGAAATAGCTGTGAGCTGAATACGTTGGACATGAGTCCACCACTCTCAGCTTGTCCATCAACCATACCTGGGGAGGGATGAAAAATGAGAGATTAAAGAATAGAGAGGTGTACGCTGAGAGAAAAAGGGTTTTGAGAGAAAAATCGAGCCTGAGGGTGGAGTGATGTGAGCAATGTATGTGAGATGGGGTGGGAAAAATTACCTGCAATAGTAGTGGACTCCCTACAAACCTAGCCGTCTCCTGGCAATGAAAAGCGTCTAAGCCCATCATTGTCTTGGCCAATGTCATAGCAATGCAGCTTTTGCCCTCTTTCAGGCCCTCGGCGACCTCAATCAAAAGAGTGCTAAACCCGCCGGAGCCCGGGACAAGCGAGAAATGGGATAGCAAGCATAAGCAGAGTGCATGTCATTGATAACCCTGCCAATAATGGTCGCTGCAGTCACCGACATAAGAAAACTGACGAACCAAGCTCGGAATGTCCATCTCTCCATCATGAATCAATGACCGAGTGTCATGCAAAGTAAGACCGCACATCCATCCTAGGGCTTGGACGTGGCCAAACCGGAGTTGAGGCAGGATTTCTTCATTACGCTCGGATTCCATCAAAGCTTGGAAATCCTCGTAAGTAGGACACATCTCTTGGCCGCAAAAGCTAAAGACGTGTGTTATCGGATTCCAAAATCTTGCAGCGGCATAGAGGAACGGAAAACGCAGCGGGGTGCGACCCAACGTGAATAGTGCATTTATGCCGAAGCCCCTGAAATTCAGCTTTTCTGAGCCATCCAAGTTGGCAATCCAATTTGCCAGGTTTTGGACAAGGAACTCCTCCATTTGGTGCAAAAACAGTGTTGAAATGAGCAAAACTACGAAGCTGGGGCTTTTGTAGAAGATAAGATGTGAGTGGAAGACAAGTGTCAATATTTTGGAGGTTCTTACCATTTTTGGCCGGTCGACCACAAATAGTGCCGACCGACCATCATTTTTGGCCGATCGGCTAGTAATGTTAGCCGATGGCCAGTTCTTGTGGTCGATGACCTCTCCTTTTGGCTGATGGCCTTCCTCCTTGTTCCCTGAGCTGTTTATGTTTTGAACATGCTGAGAACTTGTAACTGGTTCCACTTACAATGCCTTTCGGTGATGATTTCGCGCCTGTTACTTCAATTTATTTATCGAGTTGTTGTACATTTGCTTATCGAGTGGTATTTTGCATTCTTTAAGTCTTTGCTTTCCTTGTCGAGTTGTATTTTCACTTGGTTAGCTTATCGAGTTCTTTGTTTTGATTATCGAGTTGTTTTTGTCGTTAATCGGTTCACTACCTAATTATTACGATGCAAGTGCTTAATTTTCAAACAAAAGTTCAATCTCATTTACATTGTTTTATAATGCGATGCGATGCATAGAATGTACAAATGTAACACTTTTTGAACAAAAAGCTTGTTTCATTCCATCATCTTTTCAAGTACATAGTTTTGAAGAAAATAAAACCTGCCTGCGGCAATACAATGTGCTCAAACTACCAGCAAAAAGAAAAGTAAAACAAAAAAGGAAAAGCAACAAAATGTCTGAACAAAGCAAGAAAAAGAAGAAAAGCAGCAAATGTCTGGATCAGTATCAGTCATCTAAAGCACGAGAGTCTGTCCTCGTCCTCTTCCTAGACGAAGGTCCAGGAGCATCGTCACCGGCCCCGTCATCTGAGTCCAAGCCCAAGCCATCTCCAGTCTCGTCGTCAGACGACTCTGCCTCCGCCTCAGACTCATCGTCGTCTGGAATCGGCGCCCATGAGCTGCTTCCAAGGTAAGTACGCCCGACTTTGGTGTGGGGGTGTACCGTGGTCCCTCTCCCTGCTCTCTCTGCTCCTCGAGCAGATACAGATGGTCCTGCTGGAGCGCCTCCTACAGCCAGTATCTGGAATGGAGCCTGAAAAGAACAATGGGAAAATGCATCAGTTATGCTACGCAAAGCAGAGTATGAATACCGAATACAGTGTATGGGTACAGTGTATGAATGCTGTGAGCAATGTATCAGTATAGAATACAGTGTATGAGTACAGTGTATGAATGTCGTGAGCAATGCTGCAAGCAATATATGAGTTACAGTGTGTCAGTGCCGTGAGGGCTGTGTATCAAGTGCCGTGTTGATAGTGTGATGCATCAAATTATGTATGAAACAGATTAGGCAGAGTTTGGGACTGCGGTTGAAAGAATTTACCGGGATATTGTAGATGGTCAATAAGTTGATGCACCACTGCAGCATCCCTACTGCTGAGGCCGTCAACTCTAGGGACTGTCGAGTGTACTCGACAGAAGCCTGCAAAAGTGTTGAAGTCATTTAGTTTTCTGCGGGATATCAAATGAATTGAAATGACTGTACAGAATACAAAGTCTAGTAGTACATACCGGGGTCGAGCTATAGACTCCGACAAGCTCATGATCAGTGGGAGGAGGAGCGAAAGGAATCTGATAAGTCTCCCCACCCTGCCCTCGGGATGTGATCATCGTAGGCAGTGCTGGCCACTCAGCTCCCCGCCCTCTCCGGGATCCACTCTTGCCTCGGGCCGGAGGTGCCCTCGGTGCCCCTGCTCCGGCCGCTGGCGCCGCAGGTCTCTCTCTCTTGACTCAGCAGGCACCAGTCAGAGATGACATCAGATAGGCCTGGATGAACTCGATGTAGTCACCCTCATCTCGAAAGCGCTCCGCATCCCAACCTATCGTGAAATCGACCATCTCCCATAGGGTGTACCTCTCTGTCTGCCTCATGGTCGTAGGAGGCAGCTTCGGGACTATCTGCTCCGGTAAGCCCAAGGTCTGGCGCAGGAAACGCTCGCCCAGGTACGAAGCCCGACAGATCGGGCCCTCTAGCAGAATCCTGAAACAGGCAGTCTCCTCAGCGCCCGCATACCGATCCCTCACCACGTCCGGCAACGAAGCCTAGGGCTGCCAAGTGATCTGTAAATGATACACAGTTCGTTACCTACTGATATTGAAAGAATAATGTAAAGCGAGGCTTAAATGAACTGTAAATTCTAAAATACCTCTGCGGCGGTGATGGTGTCGAAATATCGGTGGAAGAATATGAGAGGCTCATGTGGCCTCCGCTCGCATCTCACGTCGAAGCGGTGGGAGAATGGGACGCCAAGGGCGACCTCCTCATCTGGTACTGGGGTAAGCCTCGGGAAGTAGGCATATACCCACAACTACAAAGTGTAACAGGGCAAACATCAGTATGCTTATCAAATAAAGCAGAATTCAGAATAAAGCAGAAATCACAGAACCGTGTATTGTGCAGTATGTGAAGTGTATTGTGCAATATGTACAGTGTGTAAGGCAGATTATATGTGTGTTGTGTATGCAGTATACAACCAGTGTGAAGCAGACTGCATGTATGCAGTGTACAGTGCACAGATAATGTAAAGCAGAAATGTAAAACAAAAAAACAAGGTGTACCTCCCAAGCTCGCCAATAACCTCCGAGCAACTGTCCGCTGCAGCGAGAGGATGAGCTCATATATCTGTAGAGTGTGGCCAGGCCAATGCCGGCCCAGTCATAACGCCGGATCCGCGTCACGTCAACCAATGCACTCAGCAGACAAAGGGACACAGTGTTCACCCGGTCGGCGAAGAGAGTGGTCCCTAGCAAGAACATGAGGAAGCCGCGAGCATACTGCTCCTCCTCCTCCCGGGTCATAGGCGCCTAGATACGGAAGTGGTCCTCGAACCATGAGTACCTCACAAACCCTGGCCGGGCAAGAGGTGGCTGAGTGCCAAGCAAGTGTAGCTGAGCGGCGTCGCACTCGTCCATATTTGTATCAAAGGGGATCGGATCACCCCCTACTTCGATGCCTGTGAGCATGGAGAAGTCAAAGGGAGTCATCGTCATCTCCCCGGTGGCAGAAAGGTGGAAAGAGTTGGTGGTGTCCCACCACCTCTCCACCAAAGCAGCAAGAAAGGGCCTGCTCGCAGTGAGGCGCGAGAGTCTCATGTAGAAGGTCCCAAAGCCAGCCTCGTCGACAATGTGGCGGACCGCATCGGGCAGTTCCATATACCAACCACGAGCAACGACATTCCCATACCCCCGGAAGGCATGAGAATCTCCCTATGTTCAAAGACAAACAGTTGTGAAGCAATGTTAGAAATACAGTTTTGAAAAGCTTTCAGAATTGATGAAAATATAGTGCGTGTGCATGTGTTCAAGATTATACAGATGTCGGACGTGAGTGCGCCTACACATGAACTATAGCATATGATGTATCAGTGTGTTTGGGTTATTCAGTTGACAATGCAGTGTGTGTGCATGTGTTCAGGTTTATATAGATATCAGGTGTGGATGTGCTCGCAGTGAACTACACGTATGATGTATCAGTGTATCGGGTTTAAACATTTAAAGAACAGGATTGACTATTGCAGTTATATGTTATACATTGTGGGAAATGAAACAGAGGAAGAGTGTACCTCAGAAGCGCCATAGGACAGATGTGACTCCGGTTCGCGCAACAAAAGCTCTGGTGGTGCACCCCTCGCATGACTCTTGAACTGGCGGAGGCCATCAGGAGGCAACACATGTATCGCCGACCTGTAGGTCGCCGGGTCGAATGGTCGGACACTGAGAGGCAAGAGCTCGACCTCGGGGTCCATGTCCATCTCTGGGGGAGCCCCATCACCTGGAATGTCATCTGCCATCTCAAGAAAGGTGCGAAAATGGCCGAAAATGTGAAAAATGAGCAAGAATGTGAAAAGTCAACCCAAAAGTCAACCCCGAGAGGGTAAAAATTGGAGGAAAGGTCAGAGTCCGGAAAAAGGCACAAAGACCGAGGAAAAATGGGGAAAACAAGCCCCAAGTGGTGAAAACCAAGAAAAGTCACTGAAACCGAGTTTTGTTCGGTTCAAAGTGTGCGAAACGAGAAGGGTTTCACGAATCGAACGACGAAAAGGGCCCGAAAACCAAGGAAAAACGAGGATCGAAGGTTGGGAAATCACCTAGAGAGAGAGAGGAAGGATTTTCGAGTTAGGAGGAAGTGAAAATATAGGGTTTAAGGCCCTATATTTAAAGACCCGTGGCTAAATGTCAAAACTGCCCCGACACAGCCATTTTTGGCCGGTCGGCCATATTGTTGGCTGGTCGGCTAAATATTTGGCCGATGGTCTCATTTGATGGCCGATGGATGGCCGTTGGCCTCCCCTTGTGGCCGATGCACCTCCTACACCCTTGTTTGGGTCAAATATGATGTTTGGGGCCTCCATTCCTCAAGACAGTGCAAGAAAATGCATTTTTGAAGCTTAACCGGCCTCCGTTTTGACCTCGGACCGTGCCTTCTGTGTGCGATGCTCGAATACGCGCAAGGTGTATCCTTTTTCGTATCCTTTTGTATCTTGCGAGTTTCGCAAATCGCTTTAAATGTGTTGCATTACAATGTATTGTCATGTTTATAATAAGCGCGTAGTGGTTATACTTTGTTTCGTTCTTGCATTTAACATGCTTCATCTTACTTTGTAGTTCCTCTTATTTCACACATTGTATGCGTTGTCGCGTATGCTTTACTTATATGTGTTCAAGTTCCTCTTATTTCACACATTGTATGCGTTGTCGCGTGTGCTTTACTTATATGTGTTCAAGTTCCTCTTATTTCACACATTGTACGCGTTGTCGCGTGTGCTTTACTTATATGTGTTCAAGTTCCTCTTATTTCACACATTGTATGCGTTGTCGCGTGTGCTTTACTTATATGTGTTCAAGTTCCTCTTATTTCACACATTGTACACGTTGTCGCGTGTGCTTTACTTATATGTGTTCAAGTTTCTCTTATTTCACACATTGTATGCGTTGTCGCGTGTGCTTTACTTACATGTTTGTGCCCTTTTTGCATTGTTATACTTGTTTCAAATTGCATTGTTATGCATCCCACGGTTTGCATTGTTATGCATGCCTTCCTAGCATTGTTATGCTTGTTTCAAATTGCATTGTTATGCATCCCACAGTTTGCATTGTCATGCATGCCTTCCTAGCATTGTTACGCTTGTTCCAAATCGCATTGTCATGTGTCACACTTAGGTTGCATCGTCATGCACCACTTCACCCGCGTTGTTACGTACTTTTTGCCTGCATTGCTATGCATGTTTCTAACAATATTATACCTGTTAAGTTTTCTTTCTTTTCCAGGCACGATATTGTATGTACGGTTCATTTGAAACTGGCACGACCAGACGAACCGGACATGTATTGTATTCTCCGCGTGAGATGTAACGAGAATGGTATAATTCTCTTACATCCTTTCTGCATGTAATGTAGTTAGATTTGTATATACCTGCTTAAGACTGTTGCATGTTTTGCTTCGTTACAGCTTTCTTTGCATGATCATAAGTTATGTTCGGCACCGTGCATGTCTTTTGCATCTTGCCCCCGCCTTCGGGCACATATCTTTATTGCCCTATATGCTTGTCTAAGTCTCTGGCCTTGTCGAAAATGGGTCATCTCTGGGCTTTGACATTTACTCCCGTCATTGTTATGACTTTTGAGTTATGTCAAAGAGGGGCAACTGTAAACACCCCATTTTTGACCGTCCTTAAGATTTGGACGTCATCGTTTGAACACTCGATGATCATCCATGCTCGTGTTCGTTTTGAGTTCTCGGAGGTCTCAGCCGCGCGCCTTGCCTCAAGATCTCTCAACTTGACTGTTTTATGCTTGGTTGTGGAACAAGCACTTGTGTTTTGCTTTTGAGGGAAGAGGGCGGCTTGTTGGCCATTTCCTCAACCCACCGACCAAGGCTTTGTGCCATCGACCCCTTTTTTCTTGCTATCGGCCAAAGTTGTTGGCCGGTCGGCACTTTTTATGGTCGGTCGGCCACGTTTGTTGGTCAATCGGCCATATTTTCTAGCCGACCCCTGCTCAACTGCTTTATGCAAATATTTTGTGCCAGCTGGCACAGCTAGCTCGCACAATTAACCCCCTCCCTACACGTGTATGGAGGGATTTGAGCCTTGTTTAGCTTCTCTTAGAAGCTTTGCAATTGAACTTCTATAAGAGGGGAGGCCCTCCTCCCTTCTCAGAGGTTCTGAAAATTAGGGTTAGAAAGTTGTATCTCTCTATCTCTCACTCTCTCTCTACTTTTTTTGTGTGTGTATTTGTGCTCTAAAGTGTGTTTTTTTCATACTTTTGCACTAAGACACCTAGTGTTATACCTTCCTTGTGTGCTGAGGCATCTTGAGATTGATTTTGGAGTTCTTGGTTGGGTTTTAACTCAGAAAAGTTGTTGGTATAGTGTTCTTGAAGGTGTTCTTCAAGGGTGAGTTAACTTGCTTTAGATACCCCATTTTGGCTAAAGCTTTTAGACCTATTTTCATATTGTTTTGGGCTTAGCTATAAACTGTAAAAAGTTCTGATTTTCTATCCTCAAGATGTTTGTTTAAGGTCTTTTTTTGGTTGGGGGTTGTCTACTTGGTCTTAGGCCTTGTTTGGCCTTGTTTTGTGCCTTTACTTTTGAGCTTTGGTATCATCTCATTTTGACCTTCTCACCACTAAAATCCAGAGGAGTTTTAGTGGTGGAGAAGTGGTTTTGAGGTCTTGAATAGGAGAGGGCCCCCCCTCTCCTTATGTCTCATATACTTGTGTTATTGGCTCATAATGTTAGCATGTTTGCATAGTATGTTTTGGCCCCATTTCAGCAAGTTTTTAGTGTTATTTTGGCATGATGTACCTCTGTTTTAAGTTGGTTTGATGGCCTTTTATATGCTTCATATACTTGCCTTGCAATCCTCTTATTTGCCTCAACATGCATCATGTTGTAACATGTCTTTCTAGCATGATTTTGGCTCGACTTCAAGAAGCTTTATCCATGTTTTGGTATGCTTGAGGTCTGATTTTGGTTGTCTTGGTCACCCGTGATTTTCTTTGTATAGCTACCATGCAATCTAGCTTGTAGGCTTTGAGTATTGAATCCTCTAGCATGCTCTACTTGGATCATTTCGGTGGTTTGGCATCACTTGTAATGTTATTTCAGTCCATATAGTATGCTCAAATACTTGCACATATCACTCCTTTAATGCTTTAAAGGGTTTGTGTTTTATGCTTCATGAATGTATCATTGCGTATGCCACCATGCTTAGGCCTTTGGGATGCCATATAAGTGGTTTTTTGGGTTCATTCTAACATGCCATAACTCTGATTTTATTGGCTTAAGTCATGCCATGCTTGATTGCAATAGGTGTAGTGCAATTGCCCCTTTTGGCCTTATGTGCTTCATGTTTTGTGCTCACCTTTCTAGCATGTTTTGGCCTCATCCCATGCATGTTCTAGCCTTGTTTTGGCCTGCCTTGGGACTGTTTTGGGTCACCTTGGTTCTTTGGGGCTTGGTTGATATGGCCATGGTTCAAGTCTCTTGGTTAGCTTTGAACTTTAAGTCCATTGGCATGCCTACCTTATGTTATGTGTTTGATTTGGCATCACTCTTAACATGATTTCAGAGCTTATGGTGTCACCATACTATCATGATTGTCACCCCTCGCTGATGTTTGGGTGTTGAGACCTTATGCCTTAACTCTTGGACCATTGCATGTGCATGCTCATTGTGCATTTCATTCTATCACTTCATCATTTTGACCACTGTTTTTGGTGTGGCTGAGGCCTATCCATCTTTAGTGTAAGTCCATGGATCATGCATTTGTGTATTGTTGTATGCTTATCGCATTGCATGTTGTTGCATCCTTATGGTTGGTGTCATTGTTGCATGCCTATCACTTTGTGTATTCCCATATCTAGGTTGCATTGTAGTGTTGCATACTTGGCATGCTCATGTTACATTAGCTTAGCTTGCATGCTTAGTTTGCATTGCATTTGGCATGCTTGTTACCTTAGCTTTGTGCATGCTTAGGTTGCATAGCATTTACATTTCCATGTTGCATTGTACTTGGCATACTCGCTTGCATTACATTGTGTTTGGTTGGGGTGTCAAACCAAACACGAGGAGCGAGGAACATTCGTACTTGAAGTGACAAAACGTACCTCAATCCTTAGTCGCCGATGCTCTTGATCCAACATGATAGAGTGTGAGGCCTTCATGTGTTTTGTGCATTCATTCCATATTGATTTGCACACTTGACCCCTTTGACCATCATGCATTGAAATGCGTGATTGGTGGTCCGAGGGTCGAGAGCCATACTCCCTTGAGTTCATAGCATGATAGGGAGGGTGGTGGTGCACACATTATCTTGTAAATGCCTTGCCATGCACTGTTTGTCCTCTGCTGCAGCAAAAACAAAATTCTGCAGGAAGATATGGCCGGTCGACCATCTTCAGTGCCGGCCAACTACCAAAATATGGCCGAGAGCCTTACAAATGGTCGATAACCATTTTCCAATGGCCGGTGAACCTATTGCTTGGCCGGTGACATCACACAGCTCTTAGAGAGTGGTTCAGAAACATCCTTGGGACTTGTGCAGTTTTCAGAGGAGCAAAACAGTGCAAACAGAGGCAACATGTGGCATGGCAACGGGTTTCCGAGCGAGGCGATCGAGCATGCATCATTCAATCATTCCAAGGTGGAGCTGCGGTGGCCTCCTTTTGTAGTTGATTTGTTGTGTAATTAGTTAATTAGTTGATTTATATTATTCTTTGGGACCCTCCGTCGAGAAGGCGAATTTGTAATAAGTGTGTGTGCGTGTGTGAATGTCTTCCAACCTCATGTCTTTCTCCCTTTTATTTACCAGCTTATGATGGTTAGTTTAGGGCATTTTTCAATTAGCATCCTTATGCTCGCATGTTTGCATCATTCATCTGTATTGCATGTACCGGGCTCGGCGCATCATACTAACTGCATTGTATTTCAATTCAAAGTTAAATACATGATTATCAAGCTGCATCTCACATGCCATCTTAGAATAGCCGAGCCTATTTCTAGTTGCATTTCGCATGTGTTGCATTAGCCATCTGAACATAGCTAGGATCATGCATTGATTTCTAACTAGCTACTATTTTGGCTCGGAGTACATTGTGAGTGTATACGCTTTAGCATACTGCATGTGTGTTAATGTTGCCATGACAGCATGCTTGCCATGAGGCTATTTGCTTATGTGATATAATTCCATGAATGCCTGTGGGTGAAGGTTGGATTACTTGAATTGGAATAATTCATTGAAATCCGTGTTTTAGCCTACTTGCGAGTAGCAAACTTCAAACAGTTTTCAAACAAACGGATATGCAATGCTTTGTTCCAAATTAGGTGATCTAGTCTATACTTGTGTGTTGTGTGCATTACATAGTAATTCTAGGCTAATAACCGGAATAAGAACGCATGTGTTTTCAAAAATAAGATATCATGTTAGTAAAGGCCGATCCTTTGATCGGGCGAGCGAGGATGCTCATAGATGACCTTCCCCAATCGTACCCAAGTTCCCGAGCCGAGGCAACTTTGGTGATGACGAATACGTGGCCTTAGGCACGAGTAAGGGTTTCCTAAATTCTCCCAAAAATAAATATTTAGGTGGCGACTCTGTATCTGGCAAAGCAGTCCATGTTTGGCACTTCTTTACAAAAATCAGTTTTCCAAAACGATTTGCCGGATTTGGACTCTTTGGTGATTTATCAATCTCACATCGCACATTGTGAGATCAGATTAAGAACCGTGACTATTTGAGTCCGAACTGTAGCATGAGGCCCCTCGGGGCGCGTCTACAGTGCTGAGCTGAACAATTCATCAACTCTTTCGGCCAAGAAAAATTACCTCGGTTAGGAGACCATTGCCCCCGGTCCACAATAATCCACAAATCACAACAAAATTTCTAAGTGCAGAATTCAAATTCCTTTCCTTTGTATTCACATTTCATAAATCGTTGATGCAACTAAAAGAATTACATTAAAGAGTGGTGGGGTATGACTGCCTTCCGCAAAAATTACATTGAAAGTTTAAACTAAAAATAATACAATTTCAAATTGGCCGCATTCCAAGGCCGAGGCATGGCTTTACTGTCCAGATCCTCTAGGTGGTACACCCCTTTGCCCACCAGACTAGTTATCTTGTAAGGCCCTTTCCAGTTTGCCCTTAGTTTTCCTTCGCTTGGCACTAGAGTGTTGCCTATCACCTTTCTTAGAACCTAATCCCCAACCTTGATTTGTCTGGGGTGAACTGTTTTGTTATACTTCTTAGACAGTTCTTGTTGGTATGTTGTGACATGGATCAGTGCCTTTTCTCGGCGTTCTTCTGTAAGGTCCAACTCTAGGGCGATGGCTTCGTCGTTCAAGTCTGGCTCAAAATTTTCACTATAGATGGTGGGCATGCCGATCTCTAGTGGGATAACTGTCTCCATGCCATATGCTAAAGTAAAAGGCTTCTCCCCAGTGTAGCGTCTCGGTGTTGTTTAGTAAGCCCAGAGGACATTTAGAAGCTCTTCGGTCCATTTTCCTTTGGCCTTTTTCTAGCCTCTTCTTTAACACATCCAGAATGGTCTTATTTGACGCCTCAGCTTGGCCATTCGATTGAGGATAAGCCGGCATTGAGTTGTAGAATTCCATCTTCAACTCTTCACAGAACCCTCTGAACAACCTTCCATTAAATTGGGTGCCATTTGAGGGTTTGGTGGGGCTTTTTTGAGCCAACTTATGGCTTCTGGCTTTTAAAAAGTTATTTTGGACTGTTTGGTTAAACTTATTTCAAACATAACAACTTATTTTAAGTCAAAAAAGCTGATTCTAAGAAGCTGCTCACCCCTTGCTTCTGATTATCAGCTTTTGCTGTAGACATGTTAATTCAAGGTTATACTCTTAGATTTTT
This sequence comes from Camellia japonica, assembly GCA_030407325.1. Taxonomy (NCBI): domain Eukaryota; kingdom Viridiplantae; phylum Streptophyta; class Magnoliopsida; order Ericales; family Theaceae; genus Camellia; species Camellia japonica. Next base: position 150,658,651 of record JAPPVO010000031.1, read on the forward strand.
TTATTTTTTATTTTTTTAAAAATAGAAAAAGACACAAATGGACTATAAAATATTATTATTATTTTTTATGAGAAATGTAGACAAATAGTGAATAATAAAAAATAAAAGTTAACTAAAAAAGCTACTTCATAGCTTATTTAACAAACACTATTTAGCAACTTAAATCTATAATCCAATAGTTATACCAAACAGATTAACAACTTCTGATTAAAGTCATAATCTATAATCTGTTAAGCTATTATGATCTGTTTTAACAGCTACACCAAACAGGACCATTGTCAAAGATCAAAGCCTTGGGGACTCCAAACCGCGTTATCACATTCTGCCAAACAAATTTCTTCACATCCTTTTCTTTGATTGTTTCCAAGGGCTCCGCTTCGACCTATTTGGTGAAGTAGTCTGCCGCCACAATGAAGAATTTGTGGTTTCCTGGCGCGGTTAGGAATGGTCCCACTATGTCAAGGCCCCACATTGCGAACGACCAAGGGCTTGTGAGAGGAAAAAATTCTCTGGCCAACTGGTGAATTTGGTGGGCGAAATTTTGGCACTTATGGCATTTTTTCACATACTTCTGTGCGTCGGCTTGCATGCAAGGCCACCAATATCTATATGAAATAGCACGGTAAGCCAGGGATGTTCCCCCAATGTGGCTTCCGCACATTCCTTCATGGATTTCAAACAGAAAGGCGTTGACCCTGTTCAGATTGAAGTATGGACTGGTAAAGGACTTCTTATACAGGGCGGTGGATAGAAAGATCCAAAACCGCTCAGACTTCATTTGGATCTTGTTTGCCTCTTTCTTGTCAGTCGGTAGATTCTTTCTTTTAGGAAAAGGATAATAGGGTCCATCCAAGAAGGACCTAGCTCAGCGTATAGAACTTCCATCTGCTCTAAGTTCTCTATACTGGGTCTTGGGAGGAATTCAATCAGGATAGGGTTGGGGGTTGATTTGTCAGCCATGGAAGCCAAACCGACCAACTCATCTACCTGACCATTGTCTTCTCGGCCGATTTGTTGAACTCATATGGCTTGGGATTTTTTGATCTGCTCTCTCACTAGAGTTTGGTATTTGGCCATTTTATCATCTTTGGCTTTGTATTCTCCAGACACTTGGTTTACAACGAGTTGGGAGTCGCTGTAGACCATTAGCTCGGATACTTGCAGTCGGAGTGCACTTTTCAACCCGGCTAGTAGTGCTTCGTATTCGGCCTCATTATTGGATGCAGGGAACCCAAGCGCGATGGAATGTTTGATGGTTAGTCCATCTGGTGAGATCAAAGCCACGTCGAGCCCGGTTCCATGTCTGTTTAAAGCTCTATTAACAAAAAGTTTCCACATTTCGTCGATAAAAAACTTCTAACATTCTGCGACGTCTTGAGACTTTTGAAGGACCAATTGTTCCGGGTTACTTGGCTATTTTTGCGTCAAGTCCGCTGTTGTTGATTACAACTTGCATGACTTCATCCCCCCCTAGCGATGCGGCATTAGATCCAACAGGTTGTCCTGTTATTCCCAAATCCATCAGCGCATTGTGAAGAGGTGGTTGTTCTTCGAGTGATGGATTTGTGCTCTAGCGCGCAAATTCCACGTCGCCTTCCATAATTGGCTCATTAAGGAGGTTGACTTGGACGAAAGTGGGAGTTGGTTGTGTAATTTTCGTGACACCCACCCCTCTCAGCTCGATTGCATCAGTAAGATCCACCGGGCAAACCGAGTGAGTCCCAGGTGAAAATTCTACAACGAAGTCGGCCAAAGCTTGGGCCTAACGGCGGTTCTTGGTTGAAACTTGACGTCGAATTGTCCCCACTTGACTGCCCACTTTAGGATTCGACCAGAGAAGTTTGCCCGCTCAAACAAGGCTTCCAAAGGGAACTTGGTCAGCACCACAATCGTGTGAGCATGAAAATAATGTGCCAACTTCCTTGAGGCCATCATTAGTGGTAAGGTGAGTTTCTCGAGCGGCAGATATCTCAACTCTATCAGGAGCAAGGTTTTGCTCATGTAGAAGATCGGTAAGTGTTGTATGCCTTCTGCTCTTACCAACACTGCGCTGACCGTATGTCGAAAAACTGCTAAATAGAGGTAGAGCTCTTCGCCCTCTTTTGGTGTGACAAGAAGTGGAGTGGAGGATAGGTATGTCTTGAGTTCGGCCAACGCCTTGTCGCATTCTTTGTCCCATGAAAACTTTGACTTAAAGGCTTAAAAGAAAGGGTGACAACAATTTGATGATCGGCTTATGAATTGGTTAAGTGCGACTGCCATCCCGGTAAGATGTTGCACATCCTTTGCTGAGTTGGGATGCTTTAATTCTTATATGGATTTGATTTGAGAGGGATCCGTCTCGATCCCACGGTTAATGACCAAAAAACCCAAGAACTTCCCTAACCCCACGCTGAAGGCGCACTTTGATATGTTCAGACGCAACTTGTGTTGCTTAAGAATGGCGTACATCTCTGCCAAGTCGGCTAAGTGGTCAGTCTCACATTTACTCTTCACGACCATGTCGTCGATATAGGCTTCCATCGTTCGGCCGAGCAAAGAAGCGAACATCTTCGTGACTATCCTCTAAAAGGTTGCTCCAGCATTCTTTAACCCGAAGGACATAACTCTATAACAGAACAATCCTCTTGGGGTCGTCAAAGAAGTGATTTCTTGGTCGGACTCATGCATGGCAATTTGGTGGTGGCTGCGGTAGGTGTCTAGGAAACTGAGCCGGTTGTGCTTGGCTGTTAGGTCTACCAATTGGTCAATTCTAGGCAAGGGAAAACTGTCTTTAGGGTAAGCTTGGTTGACCGTCTTGTAATCGACACAAACTCATCATTTTTCATTCTTCTTTGGCACAATGACAGTGTTGGAAACCAACTGTGGGTAGTGTACTTCCCAGATAGCCCTCGCTTCAAGCAGGTTCTTTACCTCTTCCGCCACTACCTCGGCGTGATAAAGTGTTGATCTCTGTGTTCTTTGAATGACCGGTCGGGCAACAAGGAAAACATTGAATTGGTGCCAAATGAAGTTTGGATCGACGCCAAGCATGTCGTAAGGCATCCATGCAAACACTTCGATGTTTGTCACTAAGAAATTGACCATCTCCAATAGTTCTTGCGCGGTAAGGGTGGATCCCAGCAGAAAAAACTTCTCAGGATCCTTTTTGTTGATCCTTTTTGTTGATCCTTTCCTCCACCAAATCTTCAACTGCCTTTTCCTCGGCTTTGGTACCCACATCGTCCAGGTCACTTTGGTTTTCCGGTCCTTCGATCATTTGTGTGAAACCTTTGGCAGCTCGGCTTCCGTTCACTGCTACAAAATACTGCTTGGCCATAACTTGATCGCCCCAAACTTCTTCTATTGTCCTAGTAGCTGAAGGGAACCTCATGACTTGGTGGTAAGTAGATGTCATCACTTGCATGGCATAAAACCATCATCTGCCCAGGATCAAGTTGTACGTGGAGGACATCTTCAACACCTAGAATTCCACTTGCTTGACGACTGACCCCGCTTTGACCGGTAGGATGATCTTTCCTATCGGCCACTCTAGTTGCGAGTTAAAGCCAACCACTGGTGAGGTCATTGGGGCCAAGTCCTTGTCATTTAGATTGAGTTGCTTGAAGGCATCATAATACATTATCTCAACCGAGCTACCCTGGCCGATTAAAATTCGTCTAATGTCAAAGTCCTTCACGTGAAGCGTGACCACCAGTGCATCATTGTGCGGTGTCTAAACGAGCTCAAGATCTCTACTTGAAAAGCTGAGGACATCTTTCACCTCGGTTTTGCCTTTCTTGACGGCTGGGTGGGCCGACATAATTTCCTTCATATGCTCCGCGTTCTTGATCATCCCCCGGAGCTCGCATACCTGCGTTGGCTTGACGATTCCATAGATCACATTGATCACAACTTGGGGAGATGCTTCTAAGGCAACCAAACTGTTAGCCTTAGATTGAGCATGGGGCGCGGCCTTGGTGCCCCCATCAATGTAGCGATCTAGGGGACTGGCAGCCACTAACTCCTATAGATGCTGCTTCAAAGGGACGCAATCTTCCATGCGGTGACCTCGTTCATCATGGTAGGTGCATCGGTATCATGGATTGAAGCCTCTCTGTGCATGACCCAACTTAGTCGGAAACTAGACGCATGCCTCGTCACGGATCTCACTAAGGATATGATAGATTGGGATCTTCAAAACCGTAGTGATGTCGATTCGGGCGTTCAACTTTCTTTTTGCGTCTTTCGTGACATCACGGGGGTAGGCAGCTCGATCGTTGTGTTGACCCTTACCTTGATTGTTGCGGTTAGCACCGCGATCTGATTCTCTTTCGCGATTGTTCGGATTGTTTACCTCTTGTCCGACTGCGTGGACTTTTCCGGCCACCCTTCTGTCTGCTGCTACCGGATTCGGCTTCGCGGTAGCTGCGGTCACATCATCCTCAACTCGAATGTGCTCGTTGATACGTTACATTAGCAACTCCATGGTAGTTGGTTGACTCATGGTAAACGAGTCCAACAGTCTATGTCCAACTAGGAGACTGCGCTTGTATCGGGTGATTGCCAGGTTGGTCGGGCAATCAAGAATTTCATTGAAGGTTTCCTAATACTTGGCGTTGTACGCCTTTAGTGAGTCGATCACTCTCAGCCTCAAGACTCGTCCCCTTTTGCTTTCAAACCTTAAACCTTGACTCAGAATGTTCAAGAAAACAACCACAATGTGAGGCTTGCATGGCCAGATTTGAAGCAGCCCACGAACTAGGGGCAATATGATCAGATGTTATCAAAGGAAGCTTGCATAGCTCGATCAGAAGCAGTCCTCAAACTAGGGGCAAAAAAGGTCAGATTTGCTCGAAGATTCAAAAGATGGATCATTCTGCGAACCAATGAAGACCGGCAAGAAAGCCAAATTCCAGTAGCTGGAAGAAGAAAATTTTCGCCAAAGGGCAACCAAGTTCCTATCCACAACACTAGGGGCAACTTCAGCCCCCATTGGATGGACTTCTACATCATCAGCGAACAGCAGCCATTCTCCTAGATTCAGATGGCTTCGAGATCTCAAAACCATTCCACATGGACCAAGTTAAACTTTTTTCCCTTGAAAGGCTCGCTGGGCCGAAAACCCGGAAGGACGACCCAGGCAAAAGTTAGAGCAAATGAAAAAGAAGTGAAAAGAAAAGAAAAAGAACAAAAATAGAAATGAAAAGAAAAGAAAAAAAAGAAAAGAAGAAAAGATGAAAAGAAAAGAAAAACAGAGCTCGCAAGGTTGAAAACCCAGAAGGGCGGCTTTGCCAAAAGTTAGAGCGTAAAAGGAAAGGTTAAATACCCGAGTGTACCTTAACCCGGAACTACGTCAGGCTCGATTCCCATCTTTGGGATACGTAGGCAACTTCATTCTGAAGTCCAGCCATAAACACTTCCAACTCGACTGTGTCCATGTAATCATTCTGATCATCTTTGTCTTCTCTATATCCGAGAGTTCGGTTGTGATCCTCACTTTGAGGACTGATTACAGTGCGTTGTGGTGCCATTCAGACAAGGGGCAACTTTCCGTTGCCATGTAGTGCCCTTTAGGCAAGGGGCAATTTTCCATTGTTTTGGATCTGAGGTTGTGCCTCTCAAGGGTAAATTCTATGTTGGTCGAGCAATGGCCATTTGTAAAAATAGTTTTTGAGAATTTTTAATGAAGTTGACTAATTCTCTCGAAAATTATTCCATTTCTCCAAAACTGGACCATTTCTTGGACCTAAAAAAGGAAAATTTTCAGTGCTCATAGCCTGACTTGCATGATTTCAAATCAGAAAATCGAACAAGTGTGTTAATCTAACTCTCATATTGGTCAAAATTGTTTTAGTAGAAAGCCAAAAAATCAAAAATGGTCAAAATGATGAACTAGGGGCACAGTTGAGTCAGGTTTTCTGTTTTTTCCCCGTTATCAACGTACTTGCCAGAAAGGCACCATATTCGCCAAGAAGGGCACAGCTGAAACTGTCAGCAAAGGGCCGAAAGCTCTCTCATCCTCCAAGCAGCGAGGTATCAAAGCCAAGTGCGAAGCACAAAATGGAATGGATTAGGATATTCCACTCCCTCCTCTAGACAGGTCTGATCAAATCCATACTGGCTAAGGGCGTTGCCAACCGCTATCAGATGTGGATCTACTGCACATCCTGTCGCAACCCCTCTGTGGGAAAGCTCACTGTTGTGAGCAGAAGAATAAAAATCGGGTACAATACCACGGGCAAGAGCCCACAACTTCTTGTTTATCCACCAACCACCCAGGGGAGGGATAAAAAAGAAGAGAGATTGAAGAATAGAGAGATGTGCGCTGAGAGAAAAAGTAAGAAAAGGGTTTTTCAAAAAAATAGAGATTGAGTGCCAAAGTGATGTGGGAATCACAAATGAGAAAGGGTGGGAAACAATACCCGGAGAAACAAGCTCCCTGTGCACATTTGGGTCTTGTGTTTTGTTGTGTTTTTGTTTGTCTCGATTCTTATTTTGAGTCGTTTCTTGTGTCAATAGATGTGTTTAGGTTGTTTTACCTTTGTTTTCCGTTGTTGAGTCATTTTTGTTGTGGTCAGTCGTAGACTCAATACCAGGTTGAGAACTCAAACTCATTCTCAATTTCAAAAATGAATCGTTTTGTGCTCAGAGTGCTGTGTCGTTCTCCATATTTGTGCAAAACAGGATTTGTTCTTTCATAAAACTGCAGGGTTCAACCTAGGTCATGTGAAAACAGTAAAACCAGGACCTATCTGAAGCTATATGGGTTCCAGACTGCAAAGCAAAAGAAAAGAGGGAAAAATGTCGGGCATCTAAGTTTCTTTCAACTTCAGTAAGTTCCGAGATTGCATTCCGTATGCACCTCATCGGGCCTTGTCAATGCTTCGAAGTATGAGTGTGCCTCTACCTCAAGCTCAATATCAAGTTTGCTTCAAGCCAGAATGGGGATCAGAAGTGCTCTTTCTGAGTATCATTTCCCGCCAAGGGCATCTTGGCTGTGTTTGCAATGAGTTCCTAGGAGACCAACTGTGACGGTGGAAACTAGAGTTCGAATGGCTGACACCTAGAACGCAAAGGTTCGGGATTTCTGAGACTAAAGTCTGGTTTAAATACCCAGAGGTGTATCCTCGGCTTGAAATTTTTATAGAAGCCCCATAGGTTGAGATAGCGTGTATGCACCTCAACTCTGGATACTGAACTAACCTAGTCCGTCACCCCGTTGGAGAATAGGGAAAGTTGTGAATATGGTCAGAGCTCAAACATGGAGAACGACATCCTGTTTTGCACTACAAGATTTGTCACCCCTCAGGATTTGTTGGTGTTTTGCACTACAGGATTTGTTGTCCAAAACAGGATGTCGTTCTCCAGGATTTGTTGTCGTTCTCCAAGTTGGATCCTTGGCTATCATGCATTGAGAATGCTTGGTTGGTGGTTTTGGATCCAATAGTGCCACTCCTTTGATGTTTTGAGATGATAAGGAAGGGCACAGTACAAACATACCCTTGGGAGACCCTTTCTGCGCTACCTTAACAAATCCTGAGGGGTGACAGACTTTCCCAAGGGTATGTTTGTACTGTGCCCTTCCTTATCATCTCAAAACATCAAAGGAGTGGCACTATTGGATCCAAAACCACCAACCAAGCATTCTCAATGCATGATAGCCAAGGATCCAACTTGTACACATTCAATAAGTGCACAAATATGAGACTCTAGGACACCACCCTATCATGTATGATCAAGGGTGACGGAGACAAAGGAGATTGACTCATTTTCATCACTTGAAGTATGAAATGAACCAATCTACCTTGTGTTCAATATAACGCCCGATTGAACACAATGCAATGCAACACAACAATGCTTATCTTTGTCATGTTTTACTGGATTCATTTCTTGTTTACACATCTTAACATTACCGAGTCATTCTTTAACCGGTTAAGTTCAATGTGAGAGTCCTCTAATGAGAGAGGGGTCAACCAAAGGATGGTTTAAAACATGAGAGAGATCATGCCTTTGACTAAGAGGAACCCCTCAAAAGAGGGTTAAAGCCATTTGAGCACAAACTCTAACTCATGCTTAAACACAACCTTAAGGCCAACAAACCCTCAAAACAAATTGAAAAATGAATAAATGAGAGAGGTTGCAGATGTTCTTAGTGCTGAAACGACATGGCAAATAATGCTACAACATGCAAGCAACTCATGCACAACATGTTCCAAAAACCAAAAGCATGGAAACTAGTGAAGGACACAACACTAGAGGCATGCAATACAATGCTCAAATGACCAAACCAGCTCAAAACAGAGCTACATCATGCCAAAACAGTGACCTAAACGTGCTGAAACTTTGGCACAAAAGGCAAGAAAAACATGCTTGCATGTTGGCTCACAAATAAGACACAAAGCACAACACTCAAAAGTAGTGAAAGAGTGGAATATGTGAGAATGTGATAGTGATATATGCTCTAAAATCACATGCTAAATGATGCTATGGCATGCAAACAACCCAAGCAAAGCATCCTAGAGACTTTAAAACACAAAGCTAGTGAAGCCAACTACACTATAGCCATGCAAGGCAAAGTATATATGACCAAAACCACTCAAAATAGAGTTAAAACATGCAAAAATATGAGCAAAATTATGCTGAGATAGAGCTAACACAAGCTAAAATGATAGGCTAATTCATTAAACATGTTAAGCTAGTAAGCATGACTGCACTACAAGTGTAAGAAGCAAGCAACAAGTGACCCAACCAGCCAAAAATAGAGCTAAAGCAGGTTAGAAAAAGTCACAAAAACATGCTGAGATCAAGCCATGAGATGGTAGGAAAACTTGCTCACATGTTGGGCCATCAACACTTGCAAAGAAGACACAAGGAAGAGGCCACCCCCTCTTATTTTGGCCCTCAAAACCAACTTTCTACCACTGAAATTCCCCTGGAATTTAGCTGTTAAAAGGTGAAGAAAAGGTTGTGTAGACACCCCATTTTTGACCGACCTTAAGACTCAAACGTCATCGTCTGTGCACTCGGTGATTGTGCATGTTCGTGCTCGTTTCGAGTTTCCGGAGCCTTTGGCTGAGCGCCTTGTCTCGGGACCTCTTAACTTTCTCCTTTTGGCCTGGTTTTTGGACCATGCCTTGCTGCCTTTGCCTAGAGGGAAACAGAGGCTTGTAGGCCACTTTTTGTAGCCGTAGGCTACCTTTCCCTCTTGTAGGCCACTTGTAGTGGCCCATAGACTAGTTTTTGGGGCTTCCGGCTGAGTGCCTTGCCTTACGGACTCTTGTCTTTCTTCCTTTTTGGTTTGTTTTTGAACCAAACCTTGTTATCCCTTGCCTGGAGGGTGGAACAGGGGTGTAGACCAGTTTTCTCCCCTGTAGACCACCTTTGGTGGTCGGTCAGCTAGGGTGGGTGGTTGGTCGACCAGCCTAAGTGGTCTACAGCTTGCCACCACCTTCTCCTCTCTTTGTAGACCACTTTTCTTCCCTGCCAGCCAGTTTTCTCCCCTGTAGACCACTTTTGGTGGTCGGTCGACTTGGGGGGGTGGTTGGTCGACCACTTTAAGTGGTCTACGCCTTTTTTCTGCTTTTGCAGATATTTTTGGTGCCATCTGTGCCAGCTGGTGGCCACTGAATGCATCCTCCATACACGTATGGAGGGATTCAAACAAGTTTATGCTTGTCAAGCAAGCTTGTGGTTTCATGGTTCTATAAGCGGGGAGCTCTCTCTCCCTTTCCAGAGGTTTTGAGATTTTGGAGTAAAAAATTTCTCTCTCTCTCTCTTGATCCTCCATCTCTCTCTCTCTCTCTCTCTCTCTCTCTCTCTCTCTATTTGTGCTATTTTGTGCCTTAAAGTGAGTTTTGTTCACACTTTTGCACTAAACACCTAGTGAAACACCTTCACTCTTGAGCTGAGGTTCTTGGAGGTTGTATTTGAGTGACTTTGACCTATTTTTGCCTCAGAAGTGGCTGGTCTTGAAGATTGGGCTTCAAGGGTGAGTAATAGCCTCTTTAAAGCATTATTTTCATTGCTTATTTAGCCACCTTTTCATGCTATTTTAGGCTTAGCTTCCAACTGAAAAAAGTTATATTTCGAAGTGGTTAAAATGATTGTTTAAGATTTGTTTGAGTTGGGGTGGTTTACCCCCTTTTGTGCCTTGTTTTACTTTGTTTTGTGCCATCTCTTTAGGCCTTTGAGATCACCTTCTCTTGGCCTTTTAACCACTAAATTCCAGAGGAATTTTAGTGGTGGAAAGTGTGTTTTGAGGCCCCAAATAAGAGGGGGTCATCCCCTCTCCTTGTATCTTGGTTGCTTGTGTTGATGGCTCATGTTTGAGATGTTTTTCTAGCATGTGTTGGCTTTTCTCAGCCTATTTTTGGCCCTATTTCAGCATGGATAACTCTTTTTTGGCTTGTTGAATCACCCCATGCATGCTTTCTACACTTGAGTGTAATCTTGCCATTTAGCCTTGTGTACTCAATGCTTTGATCCATCATGCTAGCCTATTTTGGTCCTATCTCAGCATGTTTTTGGTTTATTTTAGCATGCTATATCTCTTTTTTGGGTCGTTTGATTGCCTCTTGCATGCTTCATACCCTTTAGTGCAATCCCCCCTATAGCCTTACATGCATCATGCTTTGGACCACCATTTTAGCATGTTTTTGGTTCCACTCCGCAAGCTTTTACTCATGTTTTGCCATGCTTAAGCTCTGTTTTAAGTGGTTTTGGTCATGCATGCCTTGTGTAGACGTGCCCGAACGTCCCGAGCTCCGTGCGCGAAATGGTGAAAATCCGTTTTCTTCATTGAGCTACTACAGTTCGAACTCAATGTCACAGTTCTGAATCTAATCTCACAAAGTGCAATGTGAGACCGATAAATCACCAAAGAGTCCAAATCCGGCAAATCGTTTTGGAAAACTGATTTTAATAAAGAAGTGCCAAACATGGACTGTTTTGCCAGATACAGAGTCGCCACCTAAATGTTTTATTTTTGGAAAATTTAGGAAACCCTGACTCGTGCCTAAGGCCACGTGTCCGTCATCACCAAAGTTCCCTCGGCTCTTGAACTTGGGTACGACAAGGGAAGGTCATGCAATGAGCACCCCCGCTCGCCTGATCTAAAGATCGGCCTTTACTAACATGATATGTTGTTTTTGAAAACACATGCGCTCTTATTCCAGTTTATTAGCTAGCTTACTACGTGATGCGCACAGCATACAAGTATAGACTAGATCGCCTAAGTTGGAACAAAACATTTCATGTTTGTTTGAAAATGGTTTGAAGGTGCTACTCGCAAGTAGGCTAAAACGTGGATTTACCACCCTCGAGTGGGCTTAGGAAAACATGATTTTACCACTCTCAAGTGGGCTTAGGAAAACATGATTTTGCCACTCTCAAGTGGGCTTAAAACTCGCATTTCGATGAATTGTTCCAATTCAAGCAATCCAACCTTCATCCACTGGCATTCATGCAATTAAACACATAAGCAGTTAGCCTCATGGCAAGCATGCTATCATGGTAACATCACACTCATGCAAGGATGCTAAAGCATAAACACTTACAGTGTACTCCGAGCCAAAACAAGAGCTAGTTAGTAATCAATGCATGATCCTAGCTATGTTAACAATGCCTAATGCAACACATGCAAAATGCAGCTAAGATAGGCTCGGCTATTCTAAGATGGCATATGAAATGCAACTTGATAACATGTATTCAAATTGGAATTGAAATACAATGCAGTTAGTATGATGCGCCGAGCCCGGTGCATGCAAGATAGATGAATGGATGCACGCATGCAAGCATAAGGATGCTAATTGAAACATGCCCTAAAACTAACCACTGAAAGCAGGTAAGTAAAAGGGAGAAAGAAATGGGGGTTGGAAGATATGCATTGCACACACGTACGTTTATTACAACAATACGCCCTATCAACGGAGGGTCCGAATGAATACGCTAAGTTAGCTATGCTAAGCTATTCTAATTAATCTAATAATCTAATTAGACTAATTATTACACAACCGAATTGAATAACAAGCTACAACTAATTATTACAAAACTTTAACTAATCAAACGAATTAATTAAATTACAACACCGAATGCTAATTAACAAGTAAAGCACTAAATCAGGTTGCCTCAGCTCTGCCTTGAACAAGGAAGGATGCATGCTCTCGATTTCCATCCCGAAAAGCTCTCCAAATGCTCTTTAGAGGCTCTGTCTGCAGGGTGTCCTTGAGAACTAGCTGCTGGATCTCACCAAAACAGTGCTGAGGAGTGCACCAGTGGCCTACCGGCCATGAGGAGCTACTGCCGACCCTTCTGCCCACCAAGAGTGTATACTGCCAGCCACAAATGAAGAGCTGTCAGCCAAAAATGGGAGGGTGCTGGCCACTGGTGTGCTGTGACACCAAGCTGCAGCAGAGCACAAAATAGAGAAAATGGAGGGTCTCCCAAGAGTATGTACGTACTATGCCACTCCATATCACTTCAAAACATCAATGGAATGGGCATCATTGGATCCAAGACCACCAATCACGCATCTCGATGCATGATGGCCAAAGATCCAACATGTGCAAATTCAATAAATGCATGACAAATATGACATCGAGACCATTTCCTTACAATGGGGAGTCAAAGGAAATGGAGACCAAGGGTGATTGGCTCATTTCATCACTTCAAGTATGAAATGAGCTAATCCACCTAGTGTTCAAACACAACACTGGGTTGAACACAATGCAATGCACACAAACAACATGTTATGCAAACAATCATGCTAATCTTGACATGAAATGCACTATTCTAACATGCGAGCAATCATGCACAACATATTAAGGGGCCAAGAATACCAATGCTAGTGAAGAGGATAACACTATAAGCATGCATCACAATGCTCAAACATCCAAACCAGCTTAAAACATAGTTACACCATGCCCAAAACAGTGGCAAAACATGCTAAGATAGAAGCTCAAAGGAATATACAAGCATGCATGCATGTTAGGCCATAAACAAGGCACAATGCTCAACTCTCAAAGTCATTGAAAGAGTGATATATGGAGTGCAATGGCATATGTTCCAGCACTGATATGACATGCAAAATGACTTGGAATCATGCAAACAACCCATGTAATCCATGTTGAAAAGCCTCAGCATCAAAGCTAGTGAAGTGTATTACACTAGAGGTATGCAAGGCAATGCTCAAATGGCCAAACCAACCCCAAACAGACCCTATGTAGGCCAAAACAGTAGCAAAAATGGACTGAGATGATGGCTTGAAAGGCAAGAAAATGAGGCTCATGCAATGGCTCACAAATAAGGCATAAAGGTATAACTCTCAAGGGCACTTAAAGAGTGGAAAATATGGAAGTGCAACAAC